>CM056508.1:25169305-25605680 GCA_029783415.1 Anisodus acutangulus
GTTTGATAAAGAGTACTAGGTGTAGGTCTTTCCTGCCCGATTCATTAATGCAATGAAACGGAAGATATCCTATCTAATGTTATTAGTACTACTGGTGATGAGTTGTTTTCTTGGGAGGCTTACAGACACAATCCAATAATGCATGAAATTTACCGTCTATGCTGCCTTATTTTGATAGTCTGAAAAAAGATGTTAACCAAAACATCCCCTCCAAAGGTTGTTAACCAAAACCACTCATAAACAACCGTCCAATCCCGACTATATCAAATAGTTCACTACAAATACCAACCGAGAACCTCATTGTCTCAGATTGTTCCCGAGACTTTGCCATCATCAAACCACCAAACCCTGAATACCATAGCCACCCTCAACGTACCCGCAACAACCCCACAAAATTCCTGAGTCAAATTCCACCTACAACTACCCGAACAACACAACCAACCACAATGACAGCTCTACCGAGCTCCATCATCAGACCTAACTGTTTTAGTATATTTCCACCACCTTGACACCGCCAAACTGCCAAGTCTCGATCATCAACATCACCCAAAATACACTCGTGACATCCCTACAAAACACCTTAACCTAACTCTTTCTCAATCCACCCGAAATAGCCACCAAATACCCCACTGTCTAGCCAAACTGAGAACCCGAGACCCCTACTTTGGCATCCATTTTTGGGTCTACCCGAATATCACCAACACCCGACCCACTTACCAAACATCACCCATCCTTACTTGCATCAGATTGGTATCAGAGCCAAGCGTTCCAGTCCCACACAACAATACTATGGCTAATATGAACGAGGAGTTTAGGAGGGTTATGAGAAGTTTCCAACACATCTTTAACCTTGTTCCATGAATTTGGCTTCAAACTACTTTCAAGTCTCTCATTCAATGACACTTCTTGAAACAAGTTTATTTTAAAAAAATTACTACCTCCAATCTCCAAGTCACTCTTGAATTTTCGCTAGCTTGGCCCATAACTGAAATATAAAATTCTAATGATAATAGCATATATACTAACACAAACAAAAATTATATAATTGCGATAAAAATTGTTAAGTTCAAATCATGAGCATATTGGAGTGTCTCCTAACATCTTCCACTAAATTGAACATACCCCAGAAAGGGTCACACTGAGAAGTAGCATAAAAAAGTTCTTCCATAATTAACTACAAGAACCTAATCAATAGTTTCATCTAGCTAAGCACTGTCTCGTTTCATCATTTGCAAGTTACACGTAGGAGGCGATTTATGGGAATGCACTTATCTCTAATTACTTATAAAAGACAGATATAAAAGTTCTTAAGTTTAAGGTCTGTGCACTTGCAACAACATGTACTTTTTCATTACAAATTCAACATGATAACCTTGCAAATATTGATGTAAAAATTCTTTATACTATTTTAATTTAAATCCATTAAGCTGACCCTAAGCAAATAATTATTTGAGGTAAATTACAACTACAGAGAGTCAATACAATTACCAAGACAGTTTTCTTGTGAGTCATCTTATCTTTATGTTGTTTCACCTTTAATACTGCTAAAATAATTGTCCCGGTGCTGACATTTCTCATTTTCACACCATTTCAACATGTACATGCGGAACATGTGCAAGCCTTGAGAAAGGAACTTGCCGGGCATGCCATGAAGAACCACACCAAATCAGGACCTATACCAAACAACCCAAAGCATGAAGGCTTGGTACCCCAACATGTGTTGAGAGTTCCACTTGAAATGCATGAAGAGACATAAGGGGAGCACCTATTTCACACGCGTTGCAAAGTAAATGATAAAGTGTACAATGTTATTATTGATGGAAGAAGTGGTGTCAACTTGACCTCTGTGCAAATGGTGGACAAGTTAAAACTACCCACCCGCAATCATCCGAAGCCATATGATCTCCAATGGGTAAACCAAGACGAAAGGCTAAGAGTAGTACAACAAACTATTGGTAGCTTTCGGATTGGAACGTATGAAGATAAAATATGGTGTGACATCCTCCCTATGGATGCGTGTCATATTCTATTGGGACAACCGTGGCAACTTGATCGGAAAGCACAATATGATAGAGAAAGGAATAGCTATTCTTTTCAAAATAATGACAAGAAGATCCAGTTGGTGCTGTTGTCACCTAGCGAGGTGAAAGACATGAAAAATCGAAAGGCAAGGAAATGCAAAGCTGAGGCTCCCTTACTTGATGCACAAAAGATAGGGAAAGAATTTAAGAAGGGGAGTGTTATAGTTGCCGATGTGAGGGAACTTCCGAATGATCTTGCATCCGAAGCACCAATGGAAGATGGTGAACTTATTCTTGAGTTATTTTCAAGAAGTTCATTATCTACTCACCAAGTCCATGGATGCCACCCGAAAGAAACTAAGGACTTGCTAGGCCAAGAACAAGAATTGTTCGGCGGAAGCTATGACCGAAAGAGCCTTAACTTCTAACCCCCATATTGTTGATGCCGAGAGAGGATGGACTTGGCACACATGTTACCGAGAGGTTGATAACCTCACCATGAAGTGCACCATTCCTATGCCGAGGTCGAAAGATCTTTTTGATGAGTTTGCAATCGGACCATCACCGATGGAAAGCATTGAACATGCTCTTGGTTTATTTCCGAGAGGTTCTTTGCCCAATTGTGAAGCCCCGGTTCTAACCATGCCAAGCCGTGAAAAGCCATTGGATATCAAACACGAAGCTAGAGTAGGTGCCATCTTGTTCTCTAGCACAA
The DNA here is from genome assembly GCA_029783415.1 of Anisodus acutangulus. NCBI lineage: Eukaryota > Viridiplantae > Streptophyta > Magnoliopsida > Solanales > Solanaceae > Anisodus > Anisodus acutangulus. The sequence goes on from CM056508.1 coordinate 25,172,042, forward strand.
AATTGAATGGTGCACCATGCCATTCTTCAACCTATGGCAAGGCATTATATTTTATGGGATTCGTGGCACAATACGAATATCATTCTAAATCAAAATCATTCGGCTTATATTCGGATCCCTATTTGTCAAGTTTCGAGGGAAGCGCCCACAACATAAAATTTCCAGACTTATCTAATGGTGGAAGTATTAGATCAACACTTATTGAAAAATTATTACCCCATTTAGACGACATGAATTTGAGGGAAGATTCTTTTGAAGAAGGGGAGATTGATGCAAGAAAGACCATATACTTAAACTCCCAACTTGAGCCACTAAGTAGCTTACCGAGGATGCCAACAATTCACCATATACCTGCGGATAAATGCCTCAAATGGGATGAAATGTGGAGTAGAATGAATGGCATCACGTGAAGATCCAAGAAGCAAGTTTTATTCGTTCTTTGTATGTAGGTCTTGGCCGAAGACCATGTTTGTTTTTCTTTTAGCTTGTCTTTATTTCTTATCTTAGATTTTAGTTATTCTTAGGACACATTTAATGAGCTATGTATTAGGAAGGAATGACTAAAACATGTAATAAGGTGACTAGGCCAAAAAGTCTTCCAAGATGATGACTAAGCCGAGAGGTTATGGACAAGTTGGCAAGGACAAGAATGGTCTAGAATATAAGGCTTCCAAGAAGGCAATTCATGAACCAACTTGCTCATGAATGTGACTACTTGAAGGCATCAAAATTGTCCAAGGGGAAAGTCAAGAGGTGGCTAAATGGTTCATCAAAACAAGTACAAGAAAATGAGATCCTTTAGAAGCCAAATCCATCCACTCTTCTGCTTGGGTGCCACAAAGAGGTGTGAAGGAGTTTGAGTTCATTATTGTCTCCAAGAAAAGCCAAACCATTTCCCATTATTCACACCAAGGCCGAGAACACCCTTGGCCACCAAGAAAACCTGAACCCTTTCCCATTTGTCCCCACTTACCCGAAAGGTTCAAGCTAGAGTTGTGTCCTTTAGTTTATCTTCTAGAATAATCCATGTACTACTATAAATAGGACCCTTAGGGCATTGTAAATAGGCAGAGTTGATTGAGATATAAACTTGAGTTTTACTCATTTGCTAAGTTATTCAACTCGTGTGTTGTTTATCTTAGTTGGTTCTGTGTGAGCCAAACCCCCTGATGTAAGTTGAATCTAGGACTGTGTGACCTAGTTAAACCCAAGCTAAGGGTTTCCTTTGGCGTAAGTCTTGGTTAGGACTGTGTGACCTAATCAATACCCAAGCTCGAGGAACCCCCTTAGTGGTAAGCGAACGTTGGAACTGTGTGGACCAACCTAGCCTAAGATTCGGGTTACTAAAAGGGCTTTTGACCACCCTCACTTGGCTAGTTCACGGGCTTGTACTTAGCAACCCCGGTCTTGACCTTGTGGAATTGGTCACCATCTCCTTGGTGTCGACACAGGCAGTAAAACCCATGTGTCTCTATCCTTGGGCTCATCGACCGTACTTCACTACAACTACAACAACTGAAACAACACTTAACCAAATCAACCATCATTCACTTGAGCTTACATCTTGCAACTCGTGTTCAATCCTTATCCAACCCACTATGTAATGACAATCCTCAACCCCCACAGTACTTCACAAACATCCCCTCTAAAGGTTGTTAACCAAAACCACTCATAAACAACTGTCCAATCCCGACTACATCAAATAGTCCACTACAAGCACCAACCGAGAACCTCACTGTCTCAAATTATTCTCGAGACCTTGCCATAATTAAACCACCAAACCCTAAATACCATAGCCATCCTCAACGTACCCGCAATAATCCCACAAAACGCCTGAGTCCAATTCCACCTACAACTACCCGAACAACACAACCAAGCACAGTGACGTCTCTACCGAGCTCCATCATCGAACCTCACTGTTTCAGTATATTTCCACCACGTTGACACAACCAAACTGCCAAGTCCCGATTATCAACATCACCCTCAATACACTTGTGACATCCCTACAAAACGCCTTAATCCAACTCTTTCTAAATCTACCCGAAACAGCCACCAAATACCCCATTATACAGCCAAACTGAGAACCTGATACCCCTACTTTGGCATCCATTTTCGGGTCAACCCGAATATCCCCAACACTCGACCCACTTACCAAACATCACCCCTCTTTACTTGCATCACTAAGAAGACTAATGACTATTACAAAAATAACCTTAATAAAGTAAGAGCCTTATTTGGTAGTCTTCTTGGGGATGATGGAAACATATTAAAAAATGGCCTCTTTGCATATATAACCTCTTCCACCAAGTTATCTTCCATATCTTGATTGTGGTTATCTTGCAGTCTATTGTCCAAGCGATCATCCAAATGTCGTATGTCCTTGTATGTGGACCTTCAAGGGCCTCTAAAGGCTCTATCTCCATCGTCAAGGGACATGTGGCATTACAATACCCGCTAGAAGCTCCATCACCAATCTTAGCCCTCATAATTTCCCAAGTATTTCCTAGAATCATATCATCCTCCCCTTCTTGAAAAGGATTCGACCTCAAATCCGACCTTGCAAGATCATAAGAAGGAAATACAAAAATAAAGACCTCAAAGCATGAGGGCTAGTGTAAGAATGAACACAACTATCAACATGTCAAGGATGCATAAACTTGTGGTAAAACCAATCATCATTCACTATGAGAAAGAACAATCTCCCACAAGAAGAGCATTAAGAACACGGATACTCCAAATATCATCATCAAATGCAAATAGATAGTAGAGAAAAGAGGTACGCAAGACAACATCATCTATAGGATCCTCACAAGGAAGATCACCATTAGACTCAAATCCATATCCAAGGATATGCTTACAAGTTGGAACACACAAAGAAGTAGTGTTAGTAAGCAAGCAAACATCACCTTTTTTCTCAAAACAATTATTCCTAACAAATATGCTATGTCCCTCCAAGAGGAGGTTTCCATCACAAGGGGTAGGATAAAAAAGACAAAGATATACTCCAATAAGACCCCTCCCAATATAAAATGCACTCCCAACACAAGCATAAGTGTCATCATATGCAATAGATAGGAAAGAAAGGTGTCACGCAAAACAACTTCTTTATCTATGGTGTCCTCCAATGAAGCTTCACTATGAGGTTCATGAGTAAGATTAAGCATGCTATAAGGATTTTGGACACACAAGGAATAGATGGCATTTTGTGAATAAGTTTCACCTTCATTTTCAAGGCACTCCTTCCTCGCTAGTAGACTACCATCCTCTAAGAGAAGATCTTCCTCATAGGGAAGGGCAACATCATCCGATAATGGGTTCCCATAGGCTTTGTAACCCCCCCTAAATGTGACTACATCTGCCATACCACAAGACATGTAACCATGCACATCATCATCAACAATCATGTCATTATCAAATAAAATATTATCCTTAAGAAAAGAGTAATCAACTAAAATTTGGTGAGTGAAGGCATGCAATGTCACTCTCAAAAGATCAATGTCATGACTCTCTACATGGCACACAGTACTATCACAATCTTGAGTCTCGTCAAATGTCAATAAGGTAAGATCATAAGACTTATCTTCATATGTGTCAAATATGGGTGGGTGTGTCATACTCTCAAATGACCAACTTTATCAATATCATCATAAATCGGATGTTCATTAAATACATCACAAAATTCCTTGGATAGTGGATTATCATTGCAATCAAGTCGATTAATACAAATATCAACACTAGTTGGTAGCATTTCAAGCTCCCAAGAATTGGCAACAAGACTACCGCAATTAAAGTCAAGTAGTGTATGAGCAATTCTATTACACAACAATATAATATCATTAGACCCCCAAGTGTACACACTAGGTGGACACAAATTGATCTTGCAAGAAGAGTCAATCCGGTCATTAAAATGATCAACTAGTGTATGAACACTCCCAACAAAAACATCATCATTACTCAACAAAGAGTTACTATGATCCACACGAGACAAAACTTTATCCCTACTCAATTAGCCATTAGCCATAATTTGTTCCTCCAAGTTCAATAGCGTGTAAGGATTACCCTTGTTACCTTTTAGCTCATGTACATAACCTTCGTTACCTCGATCAAGTGTCTTGTCTTGGAGTTCCTCCTTTGAAGAGGTATGTACCTCTTGTTTCTCAACCTTTGCCTTCCTTGCTAATTCTAGCACATGTGAGTAATCGCCTTTCACTTACAAAGGTGTCAAGGGCCGAAGAATATATCTTTGGCCTCTCAATGTGATGGTATACTCATTAGTCCTTCTATCATGTATAGCTCTTTTTTTAATTCCCCAATGGCGCCTAAGCAACAATGACAAGCGGTTATAGGTAGGACATCACAAAGTACTAGTTGCAAATTCAAAATTTTACCCAAGCTTGCTTTGAAACATTTGATTCAACACAATTTTGCAACCTTCAAAGTCTATAGGGTTGGTAATGGTCTTGAGTTGGCAACTTCAGATACTCCACCAAGGTAGAAGTTACCACATTAATGATACTATCCTCATCAATTGATACATACCAAATTGCGGAAGATAAAAAAAAACAATAAATTGAAAAATAAAGAGGTAGATACAAGAAAAGGAATCAATAGCAATTAAAAAATATATTAAAGTTTGAGACCTTAATTGAATATCCTAGATCAAGCACCTAAACCTATTAGGAGTGCCTCAAGGGAATTGAATTCCCAAGCAACCCACCTTTCCAACCAAAATTTCAATTACAAGCCTCAATAAGCTCTCAACACTCAAGTTCTCAAAGAGAAGCATAAACAATAATATTCAAGATAGTCTAAGGAATAGAAATGACTTTGTTACACCCCGTAGTTTTGTACGTTGAGATTCGTCGTATGTTAGTCCCCATAGTCTTGGACATTAGGATTATCTTCGAGGTTATACGATATTAAACATGTCTATTGTTACATACCATACTTCCATTCAACATATACACAACTAAGTTAAGGTTGATGAATGCACTTAAATTTGAGGAATGAGATTTCAGGGAAATAAAATTGACCGGCTTGCGTACCCGTCCTACTTGCTTGAGATGCTTGGTTACACATCCTACTAGCTTGAGCTACTTAACACTCGTCGTGATTATTATGTAAGGAAGTGACACTTGTCAAGAGGAAAGGACCAGCATGTATCATCTACTAATGAAGCTAGCAAGTGAAAAGTAGGTGATCCACTTACTTGAAAGGAGAGGCCCAAATTAAAATGCAATGGGTGGCCCAAATTAAAGGGTTGTTTTGTGGTCCAAATTAAAAGATAATGACAGGCCCATTGGGGTAAGAGTGTGGTCGACCATAATGGGTAAGATAAGGCCAAAAATCTGGCCATTCTCACCCATCTTCATCCAAAGAAAATTTAGCAACTCTCTCTCCCTCTCTCTCTTTCACCCCAAACATCCCCTTCTTTTTTCTATTAGGGTTCTAAGTGGAAAAAGGGCTTTAAGTTTCATTCCTTTCCCATGATATGACATGATTTCCATGTGTTTTATCCTCTCTACTAAGCTCTCAAATGTTGTCTATACAAAACATCCCAAGGCAGTCCCTCTCCTCCAAGGTTAAACCACCTACTCTTCATTAAAAGTATTGTAGAAGTGATAGAGGTCATTTGTTTGACGTTGTTGCTATATTGTGAGCACTCTCAAGTTAAAGGAGACTTGTTATAGGGTTTTCCCTTGCTGTATAAGGTAACAAATCTTATCTTCTTCATGTGTTTGAGTTTATTGGAGTCTTAGCTAAGTTGTGAAAATAAGAACTTGTGAAGAAATGGTCTGAAATGAGTTCTAGATTGCTGCAACTTGTTGGACTGTTATGAGGTCATTTTGATAGTGTTATGGCTTAAAATCTGTATGTATAACCTGAGTATATTGTGGTTGTCATTATTGAAGTGTATTCAAGTTCTAGTTAAGTTGTATGGATGGAAAAGTACAAATTAGCACTTGGTTGTTGTGGGAGATGGTGTGGACTATTTTGGTGATGTATTGTTATGGATATAAGGTTGGATATTGATTTAATATGTTGGTTTACATTGTCGACATGTTGGTCTTGTTGTTTGATTTGAGAAAAGTGAAAAGAATAAGGGGAGGTGTTGTCCAAATTTTTGTAGGCAAGCTAGTCACTCATTTGTGCTAAATTCTAGCTTTCGTAAGCTTAGTAATGGTCCCTTATCATTTTTTGTAGATTGAATTACTAACGGGCTGTACCGACGCCGTGTGGTTAAGTAAACAACAAAGGTATGTTAAGGTTACTCTTCCTTCTTTTGGCATGATCAGAATGAAACGAATGTAAATGAACAATATTCATAACGGCTCCACTCTTAGCTATGTTAGAGGCTGATGTTCTTGATTTTTTCCGATAGACTCAGAGTGTCTTAGTCATTCATGCATTATATACATGTATATATCATGACCTCACAGGTGTTATATATGCTATATGATATGTATGTAGGGTATGTGAAATGTTATGGCGTTATATATGCACCACCACCTGATCAGCTGGTATATGATGATGATTATGCACATAGAGGCTGATATGATATGATGGGATGTCCAATGAGGTGTGATGACGTTATATGTATGTATATGTATGACCATGTATTATGTACGCATATGTACGATACTTAGGCATATTATGGCCTTAGAGGCATTCTGTACAGGTTGATTGTTTCTTGTCTTAGGTTACCTCCATTCCTTTATTATGCTATTTTTCATGCCTTACACACTCGATACATTATTCATACTGACGTTCCTTTTATCGGGGGACGCTGCGTTTCATGCCCGTAGATTCAGGGCGACAGACTGCATCAGTAGGTTTTATATTCAGCTCATATTGGACCACTCTACTTGTTCCAGAGTTGCATTTTAGTCTTGGTACAACATTTTTTATATACATATAGGTATGGCAGGGCCCTGACTCGACCTTATCATGTCACGTACTCCAGTAGAGGCTTGTAGACATTTATGATGCAATCATTCATTATGTGGCCTATGTTTGTTGTATGTCATAAATGGTAGCCTTTTCGGCTCGTACGATCATGTCCAGCATCTATGTATGTACATATATGTCTTATAGGTCTTGCACCTTTTCAGCTTATTATTTCTAAGAGTCAGCAGATTACCTCAGGAAGGCCCTTGTGGCCCATGCTTATTTACGATTACATAGTGAATGTATGTCTATTGATACTCGGCAAGTAAGGTTCGGGTGCCTATCATGGCCCTTCGATTTACGTCGTCACAGACTTAAGGATCCTATTTATAGTCTAGGACTAAATTAATACACAAGAGGCCAAAAAATGATACTCCTGGATTACAAAAATAACCAAAACGGCAAGCTGTCACAATATGCTCTTAACCTGTGAATCGCAGGTTGTGTTTGTGGCATGATCTGTGATTCGCAGGTCATATCCTTCAGCTCCATCATCATCTACGACTTCTTGACTCTATCTGCAGTTCACTAACTCCACTTGTGACACCATCTGTGAATCATAGGTTGTGTTTTCCGTTCTATTTGTTGCCTTTTCACCCTCTCATGCTATCATATACACTTAAAAACCTTGGGATGGTGCTAGAGTATGCTCAAGGATGTCCATCTTCATGAATAGGACTTGTAGTGCTTAAAGTTTACAGACTTGACTCCTCGTGAACTGTCTTGATGGAACTTAGTTTGCATCATTCTTCCTTTCTTGGAAAGTATTTGTCCTCAAATTTAAGGGGTCATCATCCTTGGTGTCAAAGAGAGAGATCACAAATGTTGAAGGTGATGTGGACTTGATATTCCAGAGGTAGGTCAATTTTGTAGGCATTGTCATTGAGTCGATCAAGTACTTCGAATGGACCATCATATCTAGGCATAGCTTTCCTTTCGTTGGGGAAACTTTCCTTGCAAACATATACCCAAACCCAATCTCCTGGTTCAAGCACAACTCTTTTCTGGCCCTTGTTTTCTCTCTTGGTCACATCTTGATTCTTCTTTTTAATGTGAAGCTTTACTTTCTCATGTAGTTTCTTCATGGCTTCAGCTCTTTTGTTTCCATCTAAACTCAAAACAACATCTTGACACAAAAAGGTGAGATCTAGAGGGGTTAGTGGATTAAAATCATAAACAACCTCCAATGGAGACATGCCAATAGGACTATGAATGACTCTATTATATGCAAATTCAACTAAAGGCAATTGATCTTCCCAAGATGCTAGTTTTCCTTTAACCATGACCCTAATCATAGAACCCAAAGTCCTATTCACAACCTCAGTTTAGCCATCGGTTTGTGGGTGACAAGACATAGAAAATAACAATCTAGTAACAAGTCGTCCCCACAATTCTTTCCAAAAGTTGCTAAGGAATTTAGAATCCCTATCGATCACTGTTTTTGGGAATACCATGCAGTTTGACTACATTCTCAACAAACAAAGAGGCAATATGAGATGCATTATCACACTTATGACAAGCAATGAAATGAACCATCTTAGAGAAGCGATCAATAACAATAAAAATGTATATTTGCCCCGTTTGGTCCTTGGAAATCCCAACACAAAATCCATAATTATGTCGAGCCAAGGCCGTTGAGGGGTGGGGGAGAGGGCTTTACAATCCATGGGGAAGAAGTCTAGACTTAGCACTTCGACATTCAACACATTGACCATAAATTTTAATAACATCATTTCGCATTTTAAGCCAATAAAATTGTTCCTCAAGAATTCCCATGGTTAAGTTAATTCTAAAATGACTCATCAAATCCCCATCATGTGCCTCCCTCACAAAAAGTTCCCTCCAAGAGCTCATGGACACACATAGTCACCTGGTCTTGAACAAGTAACCATCAAACTTAGCAAAAGAGTAGAAGACCTATCCTTAAGCCACTTTACCCTTTCCCAAACTTCACAATCTTTATAGATTTTCACAAATACGGGGTCTTCGGGAGTCCTTATCTCACTCACTTCCCTCATCATCTACACAATCATCATCTTCTTGAGTACTCCCTTTATCAACCTCATATTCTCTCTCATCCTCATACTACAAGGATCTTCATTCCTTGCAACGAATGTCCTCCTATTGGGGCACTCACTCATTCTATGACTATATCCTTGACATTTATAACATTGGAGGGGTTTAGCATTAGTACCTCCTTCTTTTGGCACAAACTTTGGAGGTTATTTCTCAATTTGATTGTTTTTGACAAAGGGCTTCTTGGAATCTTGCATGTTGCCCTTGTTCTTTTGCCAATTGGAGGAAGAAATTCCCCCTTTTTTTTTCTTGCTCAATGAAGATGAATACCCCTTGGATTTGATCACTTTATCCTCCTTGAGACCCTTCTCAATTTCCATTGCCGCTTCAAGAGTTTCGTCAAGGTCATTATAACTATGAAGCCTCATTTGGGATGCGATCTCTCTATTCAACCCGGCTCAGAACTGAGTTATGGCATTCAATGGTTCTTCTTTGAAGTTAGTCCTCATTTTTACGAGTTAGAATTCATTATTATACTCCTCTACACTCTTGATATTTTGTTTCAAGATGTAGACCTCCTTTAGTTGTTCTTGTACTGATTGGACACATACTTTTTTGCCATGATCGTCTTCAATTCTTCCCAAGTAGGAGTTGGACCAAGTCCATGTGTTCTCCTAAACTTCACTTGCGTTTCCCACCATGTTGAGGAGAATCCATTAAATTGTGCAATAGCGTAGGATGTCTTCTTTACTTCAGACATTTCATTGGTGAGGAAGATCCGATCACATTGTGTAATCCAATCGAGGAACACATCGGGGTCACTACTTCTTTTGAAGGTTGGAAGGGTGACTTTGATGCAGTTAAGACTCGTGTCTCAACCACCAATGTTTCCTTAGTTCCCATGGTCTCCATAGAGTTTTTTAACATAATTGTCGACTTGGTAGTCATGTCCTTGGTAACCATCAGGGTCTCGGTAACCTCTTTGCCTACCCACTTGAGGTATAGGACCATTTCTTCCACCTCTACCCCGATAAGTACCTTAATAAGGCATTCGTTATCCCCTCATTTGATCGGCAACTAGATCACCCCAACCTCATAACTCCTCTTGCAAATCAACTCCAAGTGGTTGGACATTTCAGATTGGTTGAAGGATATTTAGTGGTGGTTGGTATGGATAAGGTTCATTTGGTGGTAGAGGGTAAGGCTCATTTGGTAGTGGTTTAATTGGGTTCTCATTCTGAAGTAGTAGTGATGTGTTGTTTGAGGGAGTAGGGTGGAACATGTGGCGAAAGGTGTCGGGTAATATGGTAGGGGAGGTGTCACCTAGCACTGATCCAAACTCTTCATTTACGATTAATGCTGCCAAAGCATTCATCACATTAACAAGAGTAGGTTCCCCGATGGGAACTTGGGTCTCATAGCCCAAATTTACCATGGTGGTATATTTTAGAATAATCAATCAAAACAACAATACTGTTACGTTAATAAAATAAACATCACAAGTCACTCGAGTTGCGCACCTTTGATTGCCTCACAAATTGTCTTCGCTAATGATTGTACCTTGTTTAGTCTACTGAGTTACAAGGGTTCAATTTCTATTTGAGATCAAGAGTGGATTTTTTCAACTCGATGAACTAACGATTCGACTCAAACTGTCGAACTTGATTCAAGAAGCGATCGATGATGAATTTAAAAAGAGAAAAGAACGAAAAAGTAGCACGAAAGAAGATTAACGTTCAAGAACTAGCTAATAACTTTGTAAGATTAATTACAAGTGTTTACTAGTTTAGATGATCAAAGTATTGGAAATGAAATCGAAACGAAATGAATTTTGAGTCAAAACCTAAAAGCATGATTTGCGATTCAATAGTGGTACAAAAACATGATATGCGTTTTGATCTACAGTTCGCAGATAATGCTGAAATATTTGAGAAATCACTGTAGCAATTTGTGATTTATTTGCAGTTCACAGGTGTGACCTGCGACACAATATGCGATTCGCAGGTTGTGCTTTCACTGCACAACTTTTGTGACGTCAAATCTTTTTGGGGATTTGTGCTCTAGGCCTTTTTCACTTTTCAACTTAAATTTAGGTTTTGAAAGATCAAACAACACCTTTTTGCTTCTTTTTCCTCAAGAACTCTAAGAAGATCTTCAAAAACACTTGAAGATTCAAAAAATTTCTAACCTTCAATCCTTCTTCAAGTCACCCCAAATTTCAGATTTCCACTCTGCTTCAATAGGAGAACAAAGCCCAATAGTTTCTAAGCTTCAATTCCCCTTCATCTCAAGACCCTTCAAGCTCTTCAATAGTCAAGAATGATGAATGACTCAAAAGACTTGAAACTGGAGATCTAGACTCTCCTAACACTAAGAAACTCAAATATAACACTAGAATTAACAAAAAAACAACTATTTTTAGATTTTTGGACTCTAGAACACTTTCTTTTGTAGTAACAAAACTCAAGACAAGGATTGTTGGAACAACTCTTCAATCAATCTCTGATACCAATTGATACATACCAAATTATGAAAGATAAAATAAACAACAATAAATTGAAAGATAAAAGAGGTAAACATGAAAATGAATCAATAGCAATCAAAACTATATTAAAGTTTGAACATAAATTGAGTATTCTAGATCAAGCACCTAAATCTATTAGGAGGACTTCAAGGGAATTGAATACTCAAGCAACCAAAGGTTCAATTACAAGCTTCAACAAGCTCTCAACACTCATGTTCTCAAAGAGAAGCATAAACAATAATATTCAATATAGTCTAAGGAATGGAAATCACTTAAGGTCCCTATTTATAGTCTAGGACTAAATTATTTTACAAGAGGCCCAAAAGTGAGAATCTTGAATTGCAAAAATAGTCAAAATTCCAAGCTGTCACAATATGCTCTTAACATGTGAATCACATGTTGTGTATGTGACATGATCTGCAATTGTCCTTCATCTCCATCAGCATTTGTGGCTGCTTGACTCTGTCTGCGGCTCAAAGACTCCACATGTGACACCATATGTGATTCGCATGTGGTATTTTCTGCACCATTTGTTGCCTTTTCACCCTCACATGATATGATAAACACTTGAAAAATCTCGAGATGGTGCTAGAGTATGCTCAAGGATGTCCATCTTCGTGAATAGGCCATGTAGTGCTTGAAGTTAACAAGCATGACTCCTTGTGAACGGTCTTGATGGAACTTGGTTTGCATTATCAATGACCATAGACCCAACACTACCTTCAACCTTGCAATAAATAGGTGCTTTCTTTCTTGTACAAGTTGACCCATACACAGTTCATCAAATTCATGACGCTCAACAAGATTATCACCCGTAATCAAGACACTCAATCCACCATCACACCAAGGTACTTCATTGTTAACATAGACTTCACTACTAGGGTAATAAGTACTATACATCATATTTGCGTTTGATTCTTTTGTTAACATTCCCGTTTCTCCAACCATGATATTGAGAGTAAGTCATCTTTGCATGAGGGTAATGAGAACTATATGTATTCCTACTACAAGTAGGCAATGTAAAATATCATCTTGTCATATGACTACCTCCATTCCCCCTAACAAATGCATACATACCACCTTTTTTAGGATACGATTTAATATAAGATGATGAATGTAAATAGTTGCTATAAGACCTCTCATATTCAACATATTCAATATTACTATCTTCATGGTCATACCCCTCACAAGGCATATAATCACAAGAACTATCAAGCTCATCACGACTTTCACTCCCATAAAATTCAACACCAATTGGTTTACAAGGAAAGCGCATAAAAGTGTTCTACCTCACGTTGTCCTCATATTCATGTTATGTAGCATAGGAACTTTCATCTTCACCATAGTCGTCCTCATACGGTTCTCCTATTCCTCCTTCGTCATAAGATCTACGGTAACCATTGGCCTCATAGTCATTCCCTGAGTAGTAGTACTCTTCACCATATTGTTCATAACTGTATTGACCATCATCAACTTCATAAGATCGATCATCACCATAGTCATATCCTCCATCACTATCATGGCCTTCAATGTCATCATCACAAGGATTCGAGGCTATCGATGACATGGTTCCTTATAACTCCTCTTTTTGTACCTACAAAACGAGCAAACAAAGTTAGTAGTAAGAGTTCCTCACCAACGCTCGTATTTGCACTTGTTTGTGCTTGGCTAGCACCACTCTATTGTTCTCATCACTCTTATTTTTTTCTCACTCAATGGATTGTCCTTAAACTCGTTAAGAACCTACAATCTCAAACCAAACTCAAGTAGTATCCAAGCATCGGTTCAGAATAAAAGTTATGTGACACCAAGAATGAATAATCAAAGCAAACGGACAAGAGTCAAACAATTCACAACAAAATAAAAGAGAAAAGCACAAAAGAAATTGGCACGAAATAAAAATTGGGACTCAAGAACTAGTTAACAATCAAGTAAGAGCAATTGCTAATTGCTAATTTGCTTCGAAGATTAAAAAAATGAGAAGGAAAGAAGACAAATCGATTTTCAACACTTCAGAATTTTTTTGGAAGAATTTGTGATGAAAAGTGATGAAATTCAAGAATTAATTAATAAATAAGTAGGATTAATTACTATTTCTTAATCAATTAGAAGTATTAAAATAATAAAATAGGATAAGAAATTAAACCGAGAAAATTTTGGCCTAAAATGGATCGAAAACAGGGCAAAAAAGGGCAAAATTACCCTCTGAAATTGTGCCACGCGCCTGCAGGCGCGACTAGACCTGGTAGCGCGCGTGTGGAAGATGAGTTGGTTGTTGCATCGACTGTTGCACCTACGTGGCACTGACACGGTGCTGACGTGGGCCGATATGGCCTAATGATGTGGAATTTTTGATTTTTTTTTTTAAAAATAAATTTAGAATTGGCCGAAATGGGGCTCTACCAAACCTAGAACCTTCCCTTTTTGGCCCTACAAATACTTTTTTTCAAAGCTGACTTGGAAAATTAGATCAAAAGCCCCTTTTGGGCGTCTTCTTGCTCATGAAGGTATAAAGATAACTCAACAACACCCAAAATCCAATAGGGGTGATATGATCTTAGGAAGCTCATGGGCAATTATGAGGGCTAAGATTGGTGATGGAGCTTCAAGAGGGTATTGGCATGCCACATGTCCCTTGATGATGGAGTGGGGTGTCTTGAAGGTCCACATAAGAGGGCATACGACATTTGGATGATTGCTTAGGAAGTTGACTCCAATATGGAATATAGCTTGGTGGAAGAAGCTATTTATGCAAAGAGGCCATTTTCGGAATATGCTTCCATCATCCCTAAGAAGACTAACAAACAAGGCCCTTACTTCATTAGGAGCATAGTTGTAAAAGTCATTAGTATTCTTAGCCTATCTAGTATAAATACTACTTTTATTATTTCATTATGTAGCTTTTGATAAATATTGAATGAGAGTGATTCTCTAGTTTTTAGATTGCAGTTTAGGGTTAGTGAAATGATTAGTCCTTCAATCTCTTCAATTGGACCTCTCTTGAATGTACCAATTGGTAATTCAAGCATGAGTTCAAGTCTCTTCTCCCTTGGTTTGTGATCAATTACTTGATTTCAATTCTTTCTTTCTTCTATTCTCAACTCTAGTTCTTCTATCAAATCTATCTTACTTTGTGTTCTTTAATTTAGCATTTATTCTAAGTTGAACTGTATCATTTGGTATCAGAGCTTAGGCTAAAGGGTTGTCTCTACAATTCTTAATCCTAGGTTCTTCATCTTTTGAAAATATAAAAATTTGAAAATTTTGAAATCTCAAAAAAAATATTGTTGTTGTTTGATTTGAGTGTAAATTTGAGTTCCTAGAGGTCAAATCTACCTAGATATAAAGTTCCAAAGAATTTGGGTTGGGAAAATCACCATTGGTGAACTTGAAAGTGGGTCTTGTAAAAGAATGGGGAATTAAAGCTTGAAAACTATTGGGCCTTGTCTCCTAGTGAAGAAAACCTAGAATCCAAAATTTGAGAGCATTATAAGCTGATTTGAACAATCCACCATTGAAGGACCTTCAGGGTTGAAGAACTTCAAAGTGGCTATTGTTGAAGGAAGGTTCAATTGGCTTCAATTCTAGTGGGTTTTGTTCTCCTCGCTAAGGAGAGCCTGAATCTAAAATTTGGGTGAAATTGGAGTTGATTTGAAGGTGATTGGAAATTTGAATGTTCTTCATCTTCTTGAGTATCTTCATATCTTCAAGAGGATGAAGACACCAAAAAGGAGTGTTTGATCCAAATTAATTTTGGGCAAGTGTGAGAAAGTGTTATAAGACTCAAAAGAGAAAGTTTCTAGGTTAAGTGGGCCCAAGAAAATTGCAAAATTCAAAAACCAATTGCACAAAATCTAAGAGGAGTCAAATTTTTGGAAAAACTTACTGGCAGAACTTGCGATTCAATTATGGATCACATGACTCATTTGTGTCAAAAACTTTTTCTTACTTTAATCTCATTCCCTTTTCATTTATTTGATATTCTTAACTAATTAACACTAGTAATTGACCTTACTTAGTTTTAATTATTTCTTGAGTCCGTATTTTCATTTCATGCCAATTTCTCTTCTGCTTTTCTCTTTTGTTTCGTTGTGAATTGTTTGACTCTTGTCCATTTTCTTTGATTATCCGTTCTTGGTGTCACATAACTTCCATTCCGAATCGATACTTGGATACTACTTGGGTATGGTTTGAGATTGTAGGTTCTTGATGAGTTTAAGGACAATCCATTGAGCTAGATAAAGGCAAAAGTGGTGAGAACGATAGAGTGGTGCTAGCCAAGCACAAACGAGTGCAAATACGAGTGTTGGTGAGGAACTTTTACTACTAACTTTGTTTGCTGGTTTTGTAGGTACAAAAAGAGGGATTATAAGCAATCATATCGTCAATAGCCTCAGATCCTTGTGATGATGACATGGGAGGCTATGATAGTGATGTAGGGTATGACCATGGTGACGATGGATCTTATGACGAAGAAGGAGGAGTAGGAGAACCATATGAGGATGAATATAGTGAGGATGAAGGTTCCTATGATACACACCATGAATATGAGGACAACATGAAGTACAACACTTTTATGCGCTTTCCTTGTGAATCAATTGGTGTTGAATTTTATAGGAGTGAAAGTCGTGATGAGCTTGATAGTTCTTGTGATTATATATGCCTTGTGAAGGGTATGACCATGAAGATAGAGATATTGAATATGTTGAATATGAGAGATCTTATAGCAATTATTCATGTTCATCATCTTATCCTAAATCGTATCCTAATCAAGGTGGTATGTATGAGTTTGTTGGGGGGAATGAAGTTAGTCATATGAGAAAAGGAGGATCTACATTGCCTACATATAGTAAGAAGATGTATAGTACTTATTACCCTCATGCAAATATTATTTACCCTCAATATTATGGTTGGAGAAACGAGAATGTTAAATAAGGGGTGCCTAGTCATAAAGTCTATGTTACCAATGAAGTACCTTAGTGTGATGGTGGATTGAGTGTCGTGATTACGAGTGATCATTTTGTTGAGCATCATGAAGGTGATGAAGTGTGTATGGCTCAACTTGTACAAGAAAAAAAGTACCAATTCATTGCAAGGTGCAAGGTTGAAGGTAGTGTTGGGTCTATAGTCATTGATAAGGATAGTGGTAAGTTCTACCTTGGTGGATTATTTGAAGTTGCCAACTCAAGACCATTACCAACCCTATAAACTTCGAAGGTCGTAAAATTGTGTTGAATCAGAAGTTTCAAAGCAAGCTTTGGTAAAATTTTGAATTGACAAGCAATACAATGAAGTACTTTGTGATGTCCTACCTATGAGAGCTTTTCATTTGTTGCTTGGGTGCCATTGGGAATTGAAAAAAGAGTTATACATGATAGAAGGACTAACTAGTATACCATCACATTGAGAGGCCAAAGACATGGTCTTCGTCCCTTGACATATTTGCAAATGAAATGTGATTACTTACGTATGCTAGAATTAGCAAGGAAGGCAAAGGTTGAGAAACAAGAGGTCCATACAAAGAAAGTGAACAAGGAGAAGTTAGTTGCTAACGTCCAAGGAGCCAAATAGAAAATTGAAGTGAAGGGTCATCCTGGCCCTTCAAAAGGTATTTTGGGAGCCCATCTCTCTTCTAACCTTTTTACTTATTCTAGTTGTCTTGGTCCTTTTGTACATGGGGATGAACACTCAAAAGAATCCTAAGTCTCTATTAGAAGTGAAGTAACCCAAACCTCTTCAAAGGAGGAACTCCAAGGCAAGACACTTGATCGAGGTAACAAAGGTTATGTGCATGAGCTAAAAGGTAATAAAGTTAATCCTTACACTCTATTGAACTTGGAGGAACAAATTATGGCTAATGGCCAATTGAGTAGGGATGAAGTTTTGTCTCGTGTGGAGCATAGTGACTCTTTGTTGAGTAATGATGATGTTCTTGTTGGGAGTGTTCACACACTAGTTGATCTTTTTGATGACTGAATTGACTTTTCTTGCAAGATTAATTTACGTCCACCTAGTGTGTACTCTTGTAGTTCTAATGATAGTACATTGTCATGTAATAGAATTGCGCATACACTAGTTGACTTTAATTATGGTAGTCTTGTTGCCAATTCTTGTGAGCCTAAAATGCTACCAACTAGTGTTGAAGTATGTGTTGATCAACTTAATTGTAATGTTAATCCACTATTCGAGGAATTTGTGATGTGTTTAATGAACCTCTGATTAATGATGATAATGATAAAGTTTGTCACGTGAATTCAGTGAAGTTCCTATCATTTCTATGCAGGCGAAGGAATTTGGAACTGAGTATGACACACCACCTATATTTGACACATATGAAGATCAATCCTATGAAACTTTATTGACATTTGATGAGACTCAAGGTTATGATAGTGTTCTGTGTCATGTAGAGATTCATGACATTGATCTTTTGGAGAGTGACATTACATGCCTTCACTCACACCCTTTAATTGATTATTCTTTCCTTAAGTATAATGTTTTGTTTGATAATGACATAATTGTTGATGATGATGTGTATGGATACATGTCTTGTGTGGTAGATGTAGCCACATTTGGGGGTTACCAAGCCTATGAGAATCTATTATGGGATGATGTTTCCCTTTCCTATGTGGAATATTATCCCTTGGGGGATGGTAATCTACTTGTGGGGAAGGAGTGTCTTGAAAAGGAAGGTGTAACTTGTTTAGAAAATGCCACCTCTTCCTTATGTGTCTAAAATCCTAGTAGCATGCTTGATTGTACTCTTGAACCTCATAGTGAAGCTTCATTGGAGGACATCATAGATGAAGAAGATATTTTGCGTGACACCTTTCTTTACTATCTATTTGCATATGATTACACTCATGCTTATGTTGGGAGTGCCTCTTATATTGGGAGGGGTCTTATTGGGGTATATCTTTGCCTTTTTTCCCTCCCCCTTGTGATGGAAACCTCATCTTGGAGAGACATAGTATAATTGTTAGGAAGGATTTTTTTGAGAAAAAGGGTGACACTTGCTTGCTTATTGACACTATTTTTTTGTGTATTCCAACTTGTAAGCGTATACTTGGATATGGATTTGAGTCTAATGGTGATCTTTCTTGTGAGGATCCTATAGACGACGTTGTTTTGCGTACCACTTTTCTCTACTATCTATTTGCATTTGATGATGATATTTGGAGTAGCCATGTTCTTAATGCTTCTTGTGGAATATTATTCTTTCTAAGAGTGATTGATGCTCGGTTATACCACAAGTTTGTGCATCGTCTTTGGCATGTTGATAGTTGTATTCATTCTTACACTAATCCTCATGCTTTGAGGTCATTGTTTATGTATTTCCTTCTATAGTCTTGCAAGGTTCGGATTCGAGGTCAAATCCTTTTCAAGAAGGGGAGGATGATATGATCCTAGGAAGCTCATGGGCAAGAGGGTATTGTCATGACACATGTCCCTTGATGATGGAGATATATCCTTTGGAGGCTCTTGAAGGTCCACATAAGAGGGCATACAATATTTGAGTGATTGCTTGGGAAGTTGACTTCAAGATAACCACAATCAAGATATGGAAGATAGCTTGGTGGAAGAGGTTATTTAAGCAAAAATGACATTTTCACAATATGCTTCCATAAGACTACCAAGCAAGGACCTTACTTCATTAAGAGAATTTTGATAATAGTCATTAGTGTTCTTAGCCTATCTAGTATAAATACTACTTTTATTATTTCATTATGCAGCTTTGATGAATATTGAATGAGAGTGATTTTCTAGTTTCTAGATTGTAGTTTAAGGTTAGTGAAAGGATTAGTCCTTTAATTCTTCAATTAGACCTCTCTTTAATGTACCCAAGTTCGTAATCAAGCATGAGTTTAAGTCTCTTCTCCCTTGGTTTGTGACCATTTACTTGATTTCAATCATTTCTTTCTTCTATTCTCACCTCTAATTCTTCTATCAAATCTATCTTACTTTGATTTCTTTATTTTCCATATTTATTCCAAGTTGAATTGTATCAAGGGGTCAAAATCAACTCCAATTGCCACCAAATTTTATATCCAACCTCCCTTGATGAGTAGAACAACCCAACAACTTCTAAGGCCAATAGCACCTTCCTTCACCAAAGCCCACTTTCAAGTTTCAAACCTTCAAATATCAACAATGGTAGAATTTTCGAAAGACCTCCAAATGCCACAAAATTTGAAATATATGGGTTTTTGATATCAAGGGACTCAATATGACCTCTAATCCACTAAAACAACAATAAATTTTTGGATTTTTTTGGGTATTTCGATGTTTTGATTTTTTTTGGATTTTCAAATATGAAGAACCTAGGATTAAGGATTGTAGAAACAACACTCTAACCTAAGCTCTGATACCAAATGATATGATTTGACTCATGAGAAACGCGGAATTAAACAACACAAAGTAAGATATATTTTATAGAAGAAATAGATGTGAGAATAGAAGAAAGAATGGATTGAAATCAAGTAATTGATCACAATCCAAGGGAGAAGAGACTTGAACTCATGCTTGAATTATCAATTTGGATACATTTAAGAGATGTCCAATTGAAGAGATCAAGGACTAATTCTTACACTAATCCTACACTCACTAGGAGCACTAACCTAACACTACAATCTAAATACTAAGAAAATCACTCTCATTCAATATTCATCAAAGCTGCATAATGAAATAATAAAAGTAGTATTTATACTAGATAGGCTAAGAAGACTAATGACTATTACAAAAATACCCTTAATGAAGTAAGGGCCTTGTTTGGTAGTCTTCTTAGGGATGACGGAAGCATATTGTGAAAATGACCTCTTTGCATAAACAACCTTTTCCTCCAAGCTATCTTCCATATCTTGTGTTACATCCCATAATTTCATATATCGAATATACCTTAAGATAGGGATCATACGACAAGGAAGAGGATTCATTTGAAAACAAAATAAGGAATGATTGAGTGGAAACCCAAAGAAGTAGCTGTTATGGCCTTCGTGCTTGCAATCCTTACGGTGGAGTGTATCTTTCAAGCCGATGTAAGATTAAAGGAGTTATGATGGTAATAAAAAGATAAGGAGGTCTTGGTCCAAGGTTGGAAGTATATCTAAGAGCTTTCGAGTTATACTCGTTGTCTCATGCGTGTTTAAGAACATAGTTAATCGATTTGAGCTCCGACAACTCAAGCCCCATTCTGAGGGTCACATATGACTTATATGAATTTTAAGAAGCTATACGAAAGTTTGGTAGTTACATGGATTTAAGGAATCACATCTTGGAAAAGTTTGGTGAAAATTTTACGATATGCTACACATTCCGCCCCACGGAAGCCGATCTGCTTCGTGGATCAAGCCATAGAATAGAGCCTCAACATCTCCACTACACTGCCACCATATATGTTAGGTTCTACAACCATAGATGGTGGGATGCGACATAGAACCTACCGCATATAGAAGGCGGTGGGTGATACTATTTAAAGCTAAGATCAGTGGCATCTTCATTTTATTTCATTTCCGACAAGGACACATCGCAGACACTCTCAAACACTTCTCTAGGGTTTCTAGATCATCAAGGAATCATTCCATACTAGTTTGAGGAGGAATCTTCCAAAGATAATCATTATGAAGCTTGGAGATCTTCTTAGTAGCAAGATGGAGTGAAGGATTTTCTTGAGCTTGGAGGAGAGTTTATGCTACACATCTTCTTTCCTGATTTAAGGTAATATATTGACACTCTGAGCGATATCTAGCTTCTCATAGCTTTGTGGGAGTTATTAATGAAGATAACTTGTGGTAGTTAAGCTAGAACTCCATGAAAGAATTGTTATGAGTCTTGGATAGTTTTTCGGTAAACTTTAATATGATCATAGCTTGAAGTTGAAGGATGTGGTGTTAGGAATCATGGGATATATCTAGTGATCTTATGGTTATTGTTGTTGTTTCTACTGATGTTATGTTGAAAGGGAGTTAATAGCATGGTTGGTAACCATGAACACCATGACTAGAAGCGTATGTCCTCTAGGTGCTTGTCAAATTGCTCTAGTAAATCGATTTCTAGTTTGTTGACCTTATCTTGATTCAAACCCTCTATATTATATAGATAATAGCTCATTAATCATCTAGGGGTTCGTGAGATGTTGTTAACTGAGACGCGGGTATGCTAAGGCCCACTCTTTCTTTCTTTTGGCATGATGTACGAATAAATGTAACTGTAATGACATTCCTTCAAAAGGAACTCTATTCCTAAAATTGGAACTCGTGAACACCTTCGTTTCATAGTAGTATATTTCATGATTCTTATTGTTCTTTTTCGGGAGCACTTCCCGCCTTGATGGTATCTTGTATCTCATGCCTTCTTATGATCCTTATTGATCTTTAAACAATTGATATAGACACAGTTACATAACAACAATAGGATGGTAACTACCTTGAGTCACTTCTGTATATATATATATATATATATATGTATATATATATATATATATATATATATATATATGTATATATGTATCTATTTTACGACACCGCGTTGCCTATAGTCGGCCGGTCAGGCACTTATTTGTGCACACCACTGTAGTTGAGAAGTTTATGATGATGATAGCCCCACAGAGCGGTTTAAAGATGATGAGATAGCCTCGATGTGTGTCATATATATATATATATATATATATATATATGTTTTAAAGAAAAGTATGCATATTTCTTGCCCTCAGAGGCACTCAAAATACAGGTTGTTTCTTTATTGCTCTATGTACAGTCTTTCACTCAGCTACAATCTCATCTTTATGCTCCATTTATAGTGTTGCACTTGTTTACAATTTTAGCATTATATATTCAGTACATCTTTTTTACTAATGTCCCCCCTTCTGGGGCGCTGCGTTTCATGCCCGTAGGTACATATCCCTCGCTGATACAATCCTAGTTGCCTCAAGATCGTCTATGTGGAGTCAAGATCATGAGCTCCAAGAGTCACGAGGGTTTCACATGATGATAGACGTTAAAAAAACATACTTTAGTGCAATCCCGAGGATTCCAAGTGTGGATGATTGCATGGGAAGGTGAAAAGGCCAAGAATGTCAAGGATGACACCATCTACAAACCACACATGATGCCACAAATGGTGTTTACGAGCCGCAAACCAAACGTAGAAGTTGATAACCCAAAGAGGCAGAAGAGCACCACCTGCGATTCGCAGATGGTGCCACAGATGATGCATACGAACCGCAAGTCTTCCACATATCATGACAACTTAGCATTTTAGGTTATTTTTGCAATCCAAAGGTGTCACTTTTGGATTCTTTATGTAATAACTTAGTCTAAGACTATAAATTGGAAGATTAGGTCATTTCATTAGGGAGATTATGTTGAATTGAGATATTGTGATACTCCTTTGAGAGTTTGAGTGCTTGTTGAAGCCATTGATTAAATCTTTGTTTGATAGGACATTAGTTCCCTTGAGGTCATCCTATTAGGTTTAGGTGCTTGATTTAAGATATTCAATTGAGGTCTCAAACTTTAATACAGTTTTTGATTGCTTTTGATTCGTTTTCTTGTGTCTACCTCTTTATCCTTTAATTTCTTATTGTTGATTTTGTTTTCACAATTTGGTATGTATCAAATGGTATCAGAGCTTGATTGAAGATTTATTCCAACAATCTTTGTCTTAGGTTTTGATTACTATAAAAAAAAGTGTTCATCTATCCAAAATTCAAAAATACAAAGATAGTTGTTTGTTTGTTGATTCTAGCACTAGATTCTTGTTCCCTAGTGTTAGAAGAGTCTAAATCTCATGTTTCGTGTCTTTTGAGTCAATATTAAGTTATCTACCATTATTGGCCATTAAAGAATTGAAGAACTTGAGGTGGGTCTTGAGAAGAAAGGGAATTGAAGCTTAAAAGTTAGTGGGCTTTGTTCTCTTATTAAAGAAGGCTCGAGATCTAAAATTTGGGAGCATTTGAAGAAGGATTGAAGGTTTGAAATTTTTTGAATCTTCAAGTGTTCTTTAAGACCTTCAAAGAGTTCTTCAGATATTTTTGGGCCCAAAACACTTTTTCAACTTGCATTTAGGTTTTGGAAGATCAAATGACACCAACATTTTGGGACACAATCATAACTTGCGAATCACAGGTTGCGCCACAAACCACATCTGCAAATCACAGATAAAAGGCAGATTATGACAGAGATTTCTCAAGAATTTTGTACCATCTGCGAATCGCAGAGCAAGAGTAGACCATTCCTTTGTACCACTATTAAATTGCAGATCATGCTTTTGTACCACTGTAGAATCACATATCACGTCGCAGATCATGCTTTTCAGGTTTTGTGATTTAAATCCGATTTTGAATCCATTTCTTTTCACTTCTTTGATTCTCCAAACTACTTAACATCAAATAATAGACCTATTTGATTGTTATTTAGTCTTGTGTTCGTATTTTCTTTTGTGCTATTTCTTTTCATTCTTTTCTCATTTTACTTCGTCGTTAACTTCTTGATTCAAGTCCGTTAGTTTGAATCGAGTCATCATTCATCTAATCGAACAATCTATTCAGGCTAAGAGTAGCAACTAAATCCCTTGTGACTAATCAGAATTAAACAAGGTACAATCAATTGGCCGAGGCAATCATAGGTGTGCACAATTGAGTGATTGTGAAATTTGTTTTTACTAACTTAACGTGTTTGCTTATTTTGTTGATTGTTCTAAATAGGTAATCATGGATTATGATTCATGTGATGGCGACTTTGATAGTTGTAATGATGATAAATATAGCTATAACGAAAATGACTATGGTTACAATGAAGAGTGTAGTTCTTCTAATGAGGGTTGTGAATATGATTATATTCACTACAATGAAGAACATGAGGCAAGGAGTACTCATGGATCATATGTGGAGGCTAATGACTCGGGAGAGCCTTATGATGACCATCATGACTTTGAAGGTACATCAACGTACAACTTTTACTTTTCTTGTGATGAGTGATGAAGGTATTGGCCTTGAGTATGATGATAGTGAAGTCTCAAGAGCTTACGATGAAGGTGAATCCCAAGGTCAAGAAAAGCTAAGTTATAGCCATGCTCTGTTTGTACCATCAAATGATGTTATTATGGAGGCATGAGACCATACCTTACCAACAAACCTCAAAGTATTGTGAGAAGAGCTCAATCGAATGGAAACATAGTACATTCAATGTTGGTTAAAGTACATAATGATTGGGGAGTTCGCTTTGAAATTAATGACAACCATCGTGGTTGCTATATTTCTCCTCAAGTTGGACTCGAAAAAAGGATCCTTATAAAATATACTATGTCCCTCCAAGAAAAGGTTTCCATCACCGGGGAGAGGGTCCAAAATACAAAGATATACCCCAATAAGACCACTCCCAATATAAAATGCACTCCCAATACAAGCATGAGTGTCATCATATGCATTTATATAGTAAAGAAAGGTGTCACGTAAAACAACTTCTTCATCTATGGTATCCTCCAATGAAGCTACACTGTGAGGTTCAAGAGTAAGATCAAGCATGCTACTAGGATTTTGGACTCATAAGGAAGATGTGGCACTTTGTAAACAAGTTTCACCTTCCTTTTCAAGAATCTCCTTCCCGCTAGTAGATTACCATTCCCCAAGGGAGGATATCCTCATTGGGAAGGGCAACATCATCTCATAATGGGTTCCAATAGGATTTGTAACCCCCAAATATGGTAACATCTACAACACAAGAAGACATGTACCCATACACATCATCATCAACAATCATGTCATAATCAAATAAAGGGTGTGAGTGAAGTCATGTAATGTCACTCTCCAAAGGATCAACGTCATGACTCTCTACATGGCACACAACACTATCATAACCTTGAGTCTCATCAAATGTCAATAAGGTAAGAT
Source organism: Anisodus acutangulus (assembly GCA_029783415.1). Lineage (NCBI taxonomy): Eukaryota > Viridiplantae > Streptophyta > Magnoliopsida > Solanales > Solanaceae > Anisodus > Anisodus acutangulus. The sequence goes on from CM056508.1 coordinate 25,197,412, forward strand.
CATAGGACTCATCTTCATATGTGTCAAATATGGGTGGTGTGTCATACTCATTCAAGTGACCAACTTTATCAATATCATCACTAATCAGAGGTTTATTAAACACATCACAAAATTCTTCAAATATCATCCTCCCCTTCTTGAAAAGGATTCGACCTCAAATTCGAACCTTGCAAGACCATCAGAAGGAAATACAAAAACAAAGACCTCAGCACGAGGGTTAGTATAAGAATTAACACAACTATCAAAATGCCAAGGATGCACAAACTAGTGGTATAACTAAGCATCAGTCACTCTTACAAAGAACAATCGTCTACAAGAAGAATTAAGAACATGGATACTCCCAATATCAACATCAAATGCATATACATACTAGAGAAAAGAGGTACGCAAAACAACGTCGTCTACAGGATCCTCACATGGAACATCACTATTAGATTCAAACCCATATCCAAGTATACGCTTACATGCTCACACAAAGAAGTATTGTCAATAAGCAAGCAAGCGTCACCCTTTTCCCCAATACTATATACTATGTCCCTCCAAGAAAAGGTTTCCATCACAGGGGAGAGGGTCCAAAATACAAAGATATACCCCAATAAGACCACTCCCAATATAAAATGCACTCCCAATACAAGCATGAGTGTCATCATATGCATTTATATAGTAAAGAAAGGTGTCACGTAAAACAACTTCTTCATCTATGGTATCCTCCAATGAAGCTACACTGTGAGGTTCAAGAGTAAGATCAAGCATGCTACTAGGATTTTGGACTCATAAGGAAGATGTGGCACTTTGTAAACAAGTTTCACCTTCCTTTTCAAGAATCTCCTTCCCGCTAGTAGATTACCATTCCCCAAGGGAGGATATCCTCATTGGGAAGGGCAACATCATCTCATAATGGGTTCCAATAGGATTTGTAACCCCCAAATATGGTAACATCTACAACACAAGAAGACATGTACCCATACACATCATCATCAACAATCATGTCATAATCAAATAAAGGGTGTGAGTGAAGTCATGTAATGTCACTCTCCAAAGGATCAACGTCATGACTCTCTACATGGCACACAACACTATCATAACCTTGAGTCTCATCAAATGTCAATAAGGTAAGATCATAGGACTCATCTTCATATGTGTCAAATATGGGTGGTGTGTCATACTCATTCAAGTGACCAACTTTATCAATATCATCACTAATCAGAGGTTTATTAAACACATCACAAAATTCTTCAAATATCATCCTCCCCTTCTTGAAAAGGATTCGACCTCAAATTCGAACCTTGCAAGACCATCAGAAGGAAATACAAAAACAAAGACCTCAGCACGAGGGTTAGTATAAGAATTAACACAACTATCAAAATGCCAAGGATGCACAAACTAGTGGTATAACTAAGCATCAGTCACTCTTACAAAGAACAATCGTCTACAAGAAGAATTAAGAACATGGATACTCCCAATATCATCATCAAATGCAAATAAATACTAGAGAAAAGAGGTACGCAAAACAACATCGTCTGCTGGATCCTTACAAGGAACATCACCATTAGACTCAAATCCATATCCAAGTATACGCTTGCAAGTTGGAATACACAAAGTAGTGTCAGTAAGCAAGCAAATGTCACCCTTTTTAACAAAACAATCCTTCCTAACAAATATACTATGTCCCTCCAAGAGAAGGTTTCCATCACAAGGGAAAGGTTCAAAAATACAAAGATGTACCCCAATAATACCCCTCCCAATATAAGATGCACTCCCAACACAAGCATGGGTGTCATCATATTCAAATAGATAGTAAAGAAAGGTGTCACGCAAAATAACTTCTTCATCTATGGTAGCCTAAAATGAAACTTCATTGTGAGGTTCAAGAGTAAGATCAAGCATTCTACTAGGATTTTGGACTCATAAGGAAGAGGTGGCATTTTGTAAACAAGTTTCACCTTCCTTTTCAAGAATCTCCTTCCCGCTAGTAGATTACCATTCCCCAAGGGAGGATATCCTCATTGGGAAGGGCAACATCATCTCATAATGGGTTCCAATAGGATTTGTAACCCCCAAATATGGTAACATCTACAACACAAGAAGACATGTACCCATACACATCATCATCAACAATCATGTCATAATCAAATAAAGGGTGTGAGTGAAGTCATGTAATGTCACTCTCCAAAGGATCAACGTCATGACTCTCTACATGGCACACAACACTATCATAACCTTGAGTCTCATCAAATGTCAATAAGGTAAGATCATAGGACTCATCTTCATATGTGTCAAATATGGGTGGTGTGTCATACTCATTCAAGTGACCAACTTTATCAATATCATCACTAATCAGAGGTTTATTAAACACATCACAAAATTCTTCAAATATCATCCTCCCCTTCTTGAAAAGGATTCGACCTCAAATTCGAACCTTGCAAGACCATCAGAAGGAAATACAAAAACAAAGACCTCAGCACGAGGGTTAGTATAAGAATTAACACAACTATCAAAATGCCAAGGATGCACAAACTAGTGGTATAACTAAGCATCAGTCACTCTTACAAAGAACAATCGTCTACAAGAAGAATTAAGAACATGGATACTCCCAATATCATCATCAAATGCAAATAAATACTAGAGAAAAGAGATATGCAAAACAACATCGTCTACTGGATCCTTACAAGGAACATCACCATTAGACTCAAATCCATATCCAAGTATACGCTTACAAGCTGGAATACACAAAGTAGTGTCAATAAGCAAGCAAATGTCACCCTTTTTAACAAAACAATCCTTCCTAACAAATATAATATGTCCCTCCAAGAGAAGGTTTCCATCACAAGGGAAAGGTTCAAAAATACAAAGATGTACCCCAATAATACCCCTCCCAATATAAGATGCACTCACAACACAAGCATGAGTGTCATCATATTCAAATAGATAGTAAAGAAAGGTGTCACGCAAAATAACTTCTTCATCTATGGTATCCTCAAATGAAGCTTCACTGTGAGGTTCAAGAGTAAGATCAAGCATTCTACTAGGATTTTGGACTCATAAGGAAGAGGTGGCATTTTGTAAACAAGTTTCACCTTCCTTTTCAAGAAACTCATTCCCGCAAGTAGATTATCATCCCTCAAGGGAGGATATCCTCATAGGGAAGGGCAACATCATCTCATAATGGGTTCCAATAGGATTTGTAACCCCCAAATATGGTAACATCTACAACACAAGAAGACATGTACCCATACACATCATCATCAACAATCATGTCATAATCAAATAAAGGGTGTGAGTGAAGTCATGTAATGTCACTCTCCAAAGGATCAACGTCATGACTCTCTACATGGCACACAACACTATCATAACCTTGAGTCTCATCAAATGTCAATAAGGTAAGATCATAGGACTCATCTTCATATGTGTCAAATATGGGTGGTGTGTCATACTCATTCAAGTGACCAACTTTATCAATATCATCACTAATCAGAGGTTTATTAAACACATCACAAAATTCTTCAAATATCATCCTCCCCTTCTTGAAAAGGATTCGACCTCAAATTCGAACCTTGCAAGACCATCAGAAGGAAATACAAAAACAAAGACCTCAGCACGAGGGTTAGTATAAGAATTAACACAACTATCAAAATGCCAAGGATGCACAAACTAGTGGTATAACTAAGCATCAGTCACTCTTACAAAGAACAATCGTCTACAAGAAGAATTAAGAACATGGATACTCCCAATATCACCATCAAATGCATATACATACTAGAGAAAGAGTGCATAAAACAACATCGTCTCTGGATCCTTACAAGGAACATCACTATCAGACTCATACCCATATCCAAGTATACGCTTACATGCTGGAATACACAAAGAAGCAGTGTCAATAAGCAAGATTGCGTCACCCTTTTTCCCAAAACTATCCTTCCTAACAAATATACTATGTCACTCCACAAGAAGGTTTCCATCACAGGGGAGAGGGTAAAAAATACAAAGATATACCCCAATAAGACCACTCCCAATATAAAATGCACTCCCAATACAAGCATGAGTGTCATCATATGCATTTATATAGTAAAGAAAGGTGTCACGTAAAACAACTTCTTCATCTATGGTATCCTCCAATGAAGCTACACTGTGAGGTTCAAGAGTAAGATCAAGCATGCTACTAGGATTTTGGACTCATAAGGAAGATGTGGCACTTTGTAAACAAGTTTCACCTTCCTTTTCAAGAATCTCCTTCCCGCTAGTAGATTACCATTCCCCAAGGGAGGATATCCTCATTGGGAAGGGCAACATCATCTCATAATGGGTTCCAATAGGATTTGTAACCCCCAAATATGGTAACATCTACAACACAAGAAGACATGTACCCATACACATCATCATCAACAATCATGTCATAATCAAATAAAGGGTGTGAGTGAAGTCATGTAATGTCACTCTCCAAAGGATCAACGTCATGACTCTCTACATGGCACACAACACTATCATAACCTTGAGTCTCATCAAATGTCAATAAGGTAAGATCATAGGACTCATCTTCATATGTGTCAAATATGGGTGGTGTGTCATACTCATTCAAGTGACCAACTTTATCAATATCATCACTAATAGGAGGTTCATTAAACACATCACAAAATTCCTCAAATATCTTCCTCCCCTTCCTGAAAAGGATCCGACCTCAAATCCGAACCTTGTAAAACCATAAGAAGGAAATACAAAAACAAAGACCTCAGCACGAGGGTTAGTATAAGAATGAACACAAGTATTGATACATTCCAAGGATGCACAAACTTATGGTATAACTAAGCATCAATCACTCTTACAAAGAACTATCTTCTACAAGAAGCATTAAAAACATGGATACTCCAAATATCATCATCAAATGCAAATACATACTAGAGAAAAGAGTGCATAAAACAACATCGTCTACTGGATCCTTACAAGGAACATCACCATTAGACTCAAATCCATATCCAAGTATACGCTTACAAGCTGGAATACACAAAGTAGTGTCAATAAGCAAGCAAATGTCACCCTTTTTAACAAAACAATCCTTCCTAACAAATATAATATGTCCCTCCAAGAGAAGGTTTCCATCACAAGGGAAAGGTTCAAAAATACAAAGATGTACCCCGATAATACCCCTCCCAATATAAGATGCACTCACAACACAAGCATGAGTGTCATCATATTCAAATAGATAGTAAAGAAAGGTGTCACATAAAATAACTTCTTCATCTATGGTATCCTAAAATGAAGCTTCACTGTGAGGTTCAAGAGTAAGATCAAGCATTCTACTAGGATTTTGGACTCATAAGGAAGAGGTGGCATTTTGTAAACAAGTTTCACCTTTCTTTACAAGAAACTCATTCCCGCAAGTAGATTACAATCCCCCAAGGGAGGATATCCTCATTGGGAAGGGCAACATCATCTCATAATGGGTTCCAATAGGATTTGTAACCCCCAAATATGGTAACATCTACAACACAAGAAGACATGTACCCATACACATCATCATCAACAATCATGTCATAATCAAATAAAGGGTGTGAGTGAAGTCATGTAATGTCACTCTCCAAAGGATCAACGTCATGACTCTCTACATGGCACACAACACTATCATAACCTTGAGTCTCATCAAATGTCAATAAGGTAAGATCATAGGACTCATCTTCATATGTGTCAAATATGGGTGGTGTGTCATACTCATTCAAGTGACCATCTTTATCAATATCATCACTAATCGGAGGTTCATTAAACACGTCACAAAATTCCTCAAATATCATCCTCCCCTTCTTGAAAAGAATCCGACCTCAAATCCGAACCTTGCAAGACCATAAGAAGGATATACAAAATAAAAGACCTCAGTACGATTGTTAGTATAAGAATGAACACAACTATCAACATGCCGAGAATGCACAAGCTTGTGGTATAACAAAGCATCAATCACTCTTACAAAGAACAATCTTCTACAAGAAGCATTAGGAACATGGATACTCAAAATATCATCATCAAATGCAAATAAATACTAGAGAAAAGAGGTACGCAAAACAACATCGTCTACTGGATCCTTACAAGGAAAATCACCATTAGATTCAAATCCATATCCAAGTAGACGCTTACAAGTTGGAATACACAAAGTAGTGTCAATAAGCAAGAAAACGTCACCCTTTTTAACAAAACAATCCTTTCTAACAAATATACTATGTCCCTCCAAGAGAAGGTTTCCATCACAAGGGAAAGGTTCAAAAATACAAAGATATACCCCAATAATACCCCTCCCAATATAAGATGCACTCTCAACACAAGCATGGGTGTCATCATATTCAAATAGATAGTAAAGAAAGGTGTCACGCAAAATAACTTCTTCATCTATGGTATCCTCGAATGAAGCTTCACTGTGAGGTTCAAGAGTAAGATCAAGCATTCTACTAGGATTTTGGACTCATAAGGAAGAGGTGGCATTTTGTAAATAAGTTTCACCTTCCTTTTCAAGAAACTCATTCCCGCAAGTAGATTACGATCCCCCAAGGGAGGATATCCTCATTGGGAAGGGCAACATCATCTCATAATGGGTTCCAATAGGATTTGTAACCCCCAAATATGGTAACATCTACAACACAAGAAGACATGTACCCATACACATCATCATCAACAATCATGTCATAATCAAATAAAGGGTGTGAGTGAAGTCATGTAATGTCACTCTCCAAAGGATCAACGTCATGACTCTCTACATGGCACACAACACTATCATAACCTTGAGTCTCATCAAATGTCAATAAGGTAAGATCATAGGACTCATCTTCATATGTGTCAAATATGGGTGGTGTGTCATACTCATTCAAGTGACCAACTTTATCAATATCATCACTAATCAGAGGTTTATTAAACACATCACAAAATTCTTCAAATATCATCCTCCCCTTCTTGAAAAGGATTCGACCTCAAATTCGAACCTTGCAAGACCATCAGAAGGAAATACAAAAACAAAGACCTCAGCACGAGGGTTAGTATAAGAATGAACACAACTATCATAATGCCAAGGATGCACAAACTTGTGGTTTATCAGTCACTCTTACAAAGAACAATCTTCTACAAGAAGCATTAAGAACATGGATACTCAAAATATCATCATCAAATGCAAATAAATACTAGAGAAAAGAGGTACGCAAAACAACATCGTCTACTGGATCCTTACAAGGAACATCACCATTAGACTCAAATCCATATCCAAGTATACGCTTGCAAGCTGGAATACACAAAGTAGTGTCAATAAGCAAGCAAATGTCACCCTTTTTAACAAAACAATCCTTCCTAACAAATATACTATGTCCCTCCAAGAGAAGGTTTCCATCACAAGGGAAAGGTTCAAAAATACAAAGATATACCCCAATAAGACCACTCCCAATATAAAATGCACTCCCAATACAAGCATGAGTGTCATCATATGCATTTATATAGTAAAGAAAGGTGTCACGTAAAACAACTTCTTCATCTATGGTATCCTCCAATGAAGCTACACTGTGAGGTTCAAGAGTAAGATCAAGCATGCTACTAGGATTTTGGACTCATAAGGAAGATGTGGCACTTTGTAAACAAGTTTCACCTTCCTTTTCAAGAATCTCCTTCCCGCTAGTAGATTACCATTCCCAAGGGAGGATATCCTCATTGGGAAGGGCAACATCATCTCATAATGGGTTCCAATAGGATTTGTAACCCCCAAATATGGTAACATCTACAACACAAGAAGACATGTACCCATACACATCATCATCAACAATCATGTCATAATCAAATAAAGGGTGTGAGTGAAGTCATGTAATGTCACTCTCCAAAGGATCAACGTCATGACTCTCTACATGGCACACAACACTATCATAACCTTGAGTCTCATCAAATGTCAATAAGGTAAGATCATAGGACTCATCTTCATATGTGTCAAAAATGGGTGGTGTGTCATATTCATTCAAGTGACCAACTTTATCAATATCATCACTAATCGGAGGTTCACAAAACATATCACAAAATTCCTAAAATATCATCCTTCCCTTCTTGAACAGGATTCGACCTCAAATCCGATCTTTGCAAGACCATAAGAAGGAAATACTTAGTCCTCAGCATGAGGGTTGGTATAAGAATGAACACAACTATCAACATGCCAAGGATGCACAAACTTGTGGTATAACTAAGCATCAGTCACTCTTACAAAGAACAATCTTCTACAAGAAGCATTAAGAACATGGATACTCAAAATATCATCATCAAATGCAAATAAATACTAGAGAAAAGAGGTACGCAAAACAACATCGTCTACTGGATCCTTACAAGGAATATCACCATTAGACTCAAATCCATATCCAAGTATACGCTTACAAGCTAGAATACACAAAGTCGTGTCAATAAGCAAGCAAATGTCACCCTTTTTAACAAAACAATTCTTCCTAACAAATATACTATGTCCCTCCAAGAGAAGGTTTCCATCACAAGGGAAAGGTTCAAAAATACAAAGATATACCCCAATAAGACCACTCCCAATATAAAATGCACTCCCAATACAAGCATGAGTGTCATCATATGCATTTATATAGTAAAGAAAGGTGTCACGTAAAACAACTTCTTCATCTATGGTATCCTCCAATGAAGCTACACTGTGAGGTTCAAGAGTAAGATCAAGCATGCTACTAGGATTTTGGACTCATAAGGAAGATGTGGCACTTTGTAAACAAGTTTCACCTTCCTTTTCAAGAATCTCCTTCCCGCTAGTAGATTACCATTCCCCAAGGGAGGATATCCTCATTGGGAAGGGCAACATCATCTCATAATGGGTTCCAATAGGATTTGTAACCCCCAAATATGGTAACATCTACAACACAAGAAGACATGTACCCATACACATCATCATCAACAATCATGTCATAATCAAATAAAGGGTGTGAGTGAAGTCATGTAATGTCACTCTCCAAAGGATCAACGTCATGACTCTCTACATGGCACACAACACTATCATAACCTTGAGTCTCATCAAATGTCAATAAGGTAAGATCATAGGACTCATCTTCATATGTGTCAAATATGGGTGGTGTGTCATACTCATTCAAGTGACCAACTTTATCAATATCATCACTAATCGGAGGTTCATTAAACACATCACAAAATTCCTCAAATATCATCCTCCCCTTCTTGAAAAGGATCCGACCTCAAATCCGAACCTTGCAAGACCATAAGAAGGATATACAAAATCAAAGACCTCAGTACGAGGGTTAGTATAAGAATGAACACAACTATCAACATGCCGAGGATGCACAAGCTTGTGGTATAACAAAGCATCAATCACTCTTACAAAGAACAATCTTCTACAAGCAGCATTAGGAACATGGATACTCAAAATATCATCATCAAGTGCAAATAAAGACTAGAGAAAAGTGGTACGCAAAACAACATCGTCTACTGGATCCTTACAAGTAACATCACCATTAGACTTAAATCCATATCCAAGTATACGCTTACAAGCTGGAATACACAAAGTAGTGTCAATAAGCAAGCAAATGTCACCTTTTTTAACAAAACAATCATTTCTAACAAATATACTATGTCCCTCCAAGAGAAGGTTTCCATCACAAGGGAAAGGTTCAAAAATACTTATATACCCCAATAATACCCCTCCCAATATAAGATGCACTCTCAACACAAGCATGGGTGTCATCATATTCAAATAGATAGTAAAGAAAGGTGTCACGTAAAACAACTTCTTCATCTATGGTATCCTCCAATGAAGCTACACTGTGAGGTTCAAGAGTAAGATCAAGCATGCTACTAGGATTTTGGACTCATAAGGAAGATGTGGCACTTTGTAAACAAGTTTCACCTTCCTTTTCAAGAATCTCCTTCCCGCTAGTAGATTACCATTCCCCAAGGGAGGATATCCTCATTGGGAAGGGCAACATCATCTCATAATGGGTTCCAATAGGATTTGTAACCCCCAAATATGGTAACATCTACAACACAAGAAGACATGTACCCATACACATCATCATCAACAATCATGTCATAATCAAATAAAGGGTGTGAGTGAAGTCATGTAATGTCACTCTCCAAAGGATCAACGTCATGACTCTCTACATGGCACACAACACTATCATAACCTTGAGTCTCATCAAATGTCAATAAGGTAAGATCATAGGACTCATCTTCATATGTGTCAAATATGGGTGGTGTGTCATACTCATTCAAGTGACCAACTTTATCAATATCATCACTAATCAGAGGTTTATTAAACACATCACAAAATTCTTCAAATATCATCCTCCCTTCTTGAAAAGGATTCGACCTCAAATTCGAACCTTGCAAGACCATCAGAAGGAAATACAAAAACAAAGACCTCAGCACGAGGGTTAGTATAAGAATTAACACAACTATCAAAATGCCAAGGATGCACAAACTAGTGGTATAACTAAGCATCAGTCACTCTTACAAAGAACAATCGTCTACAAGAAGAATTAAGAACATGGATACTCCCAATATCAACATCAAATGCATATACATACTAGAGAAAAGAGGTACGCAAAACAACGTCGTCTACAGGATCCTCACATGGAACATCACTATTAGATTCAAACCCATATCCAAGTATACGCTTACATGCTCACACAAAGAAGTATTGTCAATAAGCAAGCAAGCGTCACCCTTTTCCCCAATACTATATACTATGTCCCTCCAAGAAAAGGTTTCCATCACAGGGGAGAGGGTCCAAAATACAAAGATATACCCCAATAAGACCACTCCCAATATAAAATGCACTCCCAATACAAGCATGAGTGTCATCATATGCATTTATATAGTAAAGAAAGGTGTCACGTAAAACAACTTCTTCATCTATGGTATCCTCCAATGAAGCTACACTGTGAGGTTCAAGAGTAAGATCAAGCATGCTACTAGGATTTTGGACTCATAAGGAAGATGTGGCACTTTGTAAACAAGTTTCACCTTCCTTTTCAAGAATCTCCTTCCCCCTAGTAGATTACCATTCCCCAAGGGAGGATATCCTCATTGGGAAGGGCAACATCATCTCATAATGGGTTCCAATAGGATTTGTAACCCCCAAATATGGTAACATCTACAACACAAGAAGACATGTACCCATACACATCATCATCAACAATCATGTCATAATCAAATAAAGGGTGTGAGTGAAGTCATGTAATGTCACTCTCCAAAGGATCAACGTCATGACTCTCTACATGGCACACAACACTATCATAACCTTGAGTCTCATCAAATGTCAATAAGGTAAGATCATAGGACTCATCTTCATATGTGTCAAATATGGGTGGTGTGTCATACTCATTCAAGTGACCAACTTTATCAATATCATCACTAATCAGAGGTTTATTAAACACATCACAAAATTCTTCAAATATCATCCTCCCCTTCTTGAAAAGGATTCGACCTCAAATTCGAACCTTGCAAGACCATCAGAAGGAAATACAAAAACAAAGACCTCAGCACGAGGGTTAGTATAAGAATTAACACAACTATCAAAATGCCAAGGATGCACAAACTAGTGGTATAACTAAGCATCAGTCACTCTTACAAAGAACAATCGTCTACAAGAAGAATTAAGAACATGGATACTCCCAATATCAACATCAAATGCATATACATACTAGAGAAAAGAGGTACGCAAAACAACGTCGTCTACAGGATCCTCACATGGAACATCACCATTAGATTCAAATCCATATCCAAGTAGATGCTTACAAGTTGGAATACACAAAGTAGTGTCAATAAGCAAGAAAACGTCACCCTTTTTAACAAAACAATCCTTTCTAACAAATATATTATGTCCCTCCAAGAGAAGGTTTCCATCACAAGGGAAAGGTTCAAAAATACAAAGATATACCCCAATAACACCACTCCCAATATAAAATGCACTCCCAATACAAGCATGAGTGTCATCATATGCATTTATATAGTAAAGAAAGGTGTCACGTAAAACAACTTCTTCATCTATGGTATCCTCCAATGAAGCTACACTGTGAGGTTCAAGAGTAAGATCAAGCATGCTACTAGGATTTTGGACTCATAAGGAAGATGTGGCACTTTGTAAACAAGTTTCACCTTCCTTTTCAAGAATCTCCTTCCCGCTAGTAGATTACCATTCCCCAAGGGAGGATATCCTCATTGGGAAGGGCAACATCATCTCATAATGGGTTCCAATAGGATTTGTAACCCCCAAATATGGTAACATCTACAACACAAGAAGACATGTACCCATACACATCATCATCAACAATCATGTCATAATCAAATAAAGGGTGTGAGTGAAGTCATGTAATGTCACTCTCCAAAGGATCAACGTCATGACTCTCTACATGGCACACAACACTATCATAACCTTGAGTCTCATCAAATGTCAATAAGGTAAGATCATAGGACTCATCTTCATATGTGTCAAATATGGGTGGTGTGTCATACTCATTCAAGTGACCAACTTTATCAATATCATCACTAATCAGAGGTTTATTAAACACATCACAAAATTCTTCAAATATCATCCTCCCCTTCTTGAAAAGGATTCGACCTCAAATTCGAACCTTGCAAGACCATAAGAAGGAAATACAAAAACAAAGACCTCAGCACGAGGGTTAGTATAAGAATTAACACAACTATCAAAATGCCAAGGATGCACAAACTAGTGGTATAACTAAGCATCAGTCACTCTTACAAAGAACAATCGTCTACAAGAAGAATTAAGAACATGGATACTCCCAATATCAACATCAAATGCATATACATACTAGAGAAAAGAGGCACGCAAAACAACGTCGTCTACAGGATCCTCACATGGAACATCACTATTAGATTCAAACCCATATCCAAGTATACGCTTACATGCTCACACAAAGTATTGTCAATAAGCAAGCGTCACCCTTTTCCCCAAAACTATATACTATGTCCCTCCAAGAAAAGGTTTCCATCACAGGGGAGAGGGTCCAAAATACAAAGATATACCCCAATAAGACCACTCCCAATATAAAATGCACTCCCAATACAAGCATGAGTGTCATCATATGCATTTATATAGTAAAGAAAGGTGTCACGTAAAACAACTTCTTCATCTATGGTATCCTCCAATGAAGCTACACTGTGAGGTTCAAGAGTAAGATCAAGCATGCTACTAGGATTTTGGACTCATAAGGAAGATGTGGCACTTTGTAAACAAGTTTCACCTTCCTTTTCAAGAATCTCCTTTCCGCTAGTAGATTACCATTCCCCAAGGGAGGATATCCTCATTGGGAAGGGCAACATCATCTCATAATGGGTTCCAATAGGATTTGTAACCCCCAAATATGGTAACATCTACAACACAAGAAGACATGTACCCATACACATCATCATCAACAATCATGTCATAATCAAATAAAGGGTGTGAGTGAAGTCATGTAATGTCACTCTCCAAAGGATCAACGTCATGACTCTCTACATGGCACACAACACTATCATAACCTTGAGTCTCATCAAATGTCAATAAGGTAAGATCATAGGACTCATCTTCATATGTGTCAAATATGGGTGGTGTGTCATACTCATTCAAGTGACCAACTTTATCAATATCATCACTAATCAGAGGTTTATTAAACACATCACAAAATTCTTCAAATATCATCCTCCCCTTCTTGAAAAGGATTCGACCTCAAATTCGAACCTTGCAAGACCATCAGAAGGAAATACAAAAACAAAGACCTCAGCACGAGGGTTAGTATAAGAATTAACACAACTATCAAAATGCCAAGGATGCACAAACTAGTGGTATAACTAAGCATCAGTCACTCTTACAAAGAACAATCGTCTACAAGAAGAATTAAGAACATGGATACTCCCAATATCAACATCAAATGCATATACATACTAGAGAAAAGAGGTACGCAAAACAACGTCGTCTACAGGATCCTCACATGGAACATCACTATTAGATTCAAACCCATATCCAAGTATACGCTTACATGGTCACACAAAGAAGTATTGTCAATAAGCAAGCAAGCGTCACCCTTTTCCCCAATACTATATACTATGTCCCTCCAAGAAAAGGTTTCCATCACCGGGGAGAGGGTCCAAAATACAAAGATATACCCCAATAAGACCACTCCCAATATAAAATGCACTCCCAATACAAGCATGAGTGTCATCATATGCATTTATATAGTAAAGAAAGGTGTCACGTAAAACAACTTCTTCATCTATGGTATCCTCCAATGAAGCTACACTGTGAGGTTCAAGAGTAAGATCAAGCATGCTACTAGGATTTTGGACTCATAAGGAAGATGTGGCACTTTGTAAACAAGTTTCACCTTCCTTTTCAAGAATCTCCTTCCCGCTAGTAGATTACCATTCCCCAAGGGAGGATATCCTCATTGGGAAGGGCAACATCATCTCATAATGGGTTCCAATAGGATTTGTAACCCCCAAATATGGTAACATCTACAACACAAGAAGACATGTACCCATACACATCATCATCAACAATCATGTCATAATCAAATAAAGGGTGTGAGTGAAGTCATGTAATGTCACTCTCCAAAGGATCAACGTCATGACTCTCTACATGGCACACAACACTATCATAACCTTGAGTCTCATCAAATGTCAATAAGGTAAGATCATAGGACTCATCTTCATATGTGTCAAATATGGGTGGTGTGTCATACTCATTCAAGTGACCAACTTTATCAATATCATCACTAATCAGAGGTTTATTTAAACACATCACAAAATTCTTCAAATATCATCCTCCCCTTCTTGAAAAGGATTCGACCTGAAATTCGAACCTTGCAAGACCATGAGAAGGAAATACAAAAACAAAGACCTCAGCACGAGGGTTAGTATAAGAATTAACACAACTATCAAAATGCCAAGGATGCACAAACTAGTGGTATAACTAAGCATCAGTCACTCTTACAAAGAACAATCATCTACAAGAAGAATTAAGAACATGGATACTCCCAATATCAACATCAAATGCATATACATACTAGAGAAAAGAGTGCATAAAACAACATCGTCTACTGGATCCTCACATGGAACATCACTATTAGATTCAAACCCAGATCCAAGTATACGCTTACACGCTCACACAAAGTATTGTCAATAAGCAAGCAAATGTCACCCTTTTTAACAAAACAATACTATATACTATGTCCCTCCAAGAAAAGGTTTCCATCACAGGGGAGAGGGTCCAAAATACAAAGATATACCCCAATAAGACCACTCCCAATATAAAATGCACTCCCAATACAAGCATGAGTGTCATCATATGCATTTATATAGTAAAGAAAGGTGTCACGTAAAACAACTTCTTCATCTATGGTATCCTCCAATGAAGCTACACTGTGAGGTTCAAGAGTAAGATCAAGCATGCTACTAGGATTTTGGACTCATAAGGAAGATGTGGCACTTTGTAAACAAGTTTCACCTTCCTTTTCAAGAATCTCCTTCCCGCTAGTAGATTACCATTCCCCAAGGGAGGATATCCTCATTGGGAAGGGCAACATCATCTCATAATGGGTTCCAATAGGATTTGTAACCCCCAAATATGGTAACATCTACAACACAAGAAGACATGTACCCATACACATCATCATCAACAATCATGTCATAATCAAATAAAGGGTGTGAGTGAAGTCATGTAATGTCACTCTCCAAAGGATCAACGTCATGACTCTCTACATGGCACACAACACTATCATAACCTTGAGTCTCATCAAATGTCAATAAGGTAAGATCATAGGACTCATCTTCATATGTGTCAAATATGGGTGGTGTGTCATACTCATTCAAGTGACCAACTTTATCAATATCATCACTAATCAGAAGTTTATTAAACACGTCACAAAATTCTTCAAATATCATCCTCCCCTTCTTGAAAAGGATTCGAGGTCAAATTCGAACCTTGCAAGACCATCAGAAGGAAATACAAAAACAAAGACCTCAAAGACGAGGGTTAGTATAACAACTAACACAACTATCAACATGCCAAGGATGCACAAACTTGTGGTTTATCAGTCACTCTTACAAAGAACAATCTTCTACAAGAAGCATTAAGAACATGGATACTCAAAATATCATCATCAAATGCAAATAAATACTAGAGAAAAGAGGTACGCAAAACAACATCGTCTGCTGGATCCTTACAAGGAACATCACCATTAGACTCAAATCCATATCCAAGTATACGCTTGCAAGTTGGAATACACAAAGTAGTGTCAGTAAGCAAGCAAATGTCACCCTTTTTAACAAAACAATCCTTCCTAACAAATATACTATGTCCCTCCAAGAGAAGGTTTCCATCACAAGGGAAAGGTTCAAAAATACAAAGATGTACCCCAATAAGACCACTCCCAATATAAAATGCACTCCCAATACAAGCATGAGTGTCATCATATGCATTTATATAGTAAAGAAAGGTGTCACGTAAAACAACTTCTTCATCTATGGTATCCTCCAATGAAGCTACACTGTGAGGTTCAAGAGTAAGATCAAGCATGCTACTAGGATTTTGGACTCATAAGGAAGATGTGGCACTTTGTAAACAAGTTTCACCTTCCTTTTCAAGAATCTCCTTCCCGCTAGTAGATTACCATTCCCCAAGGGAGGATATCCTCATTGGGAAGGGCAACATCATCTCATAATGGGTTCCAATAGGATTTGTAACCCCCAAATATGGTAACATCTACAACACAAGAAGACATGTACCCATACACATCATCATCAACAATCATGTCATAATCAAATAAAGGGTGTGAGTGAAGTCATGTAATGTCACTCTCCAAAGGATCAACGTCATGACTCTCTACATGGCACACAACACTATCATAACCTTGAGTCTCATCAAATGTCAATAAGGTAAGATCATAGGACTCATCTTCATATGTGTCAAATATGGGTGGTGTGTCATACTCATTCAAGTGACCAACTTTATCAATATCATCACTAATCGGAGGTTTATTAAACACATCACAAAATTCTTCAAATATCATCCTCCCCTTCTTGAAAAGGATTCGACCTCAAATTCGAACCTTGCAAGACCATCAGAAGGAAATACAAAATCAAAGACCTCAGCACGAGGGTTAGTATAAGAATTAACACAACTATCAAAATGCCAAGGATGCACAAACTAGTGGTATAACTAAGCATCAGTCACTCTTACAAAGAACAATCTTCTACAAGAAGCATTAAGAACATGGATACTCAAAATATCATCATCAAATGCAAATAAATACTAGAGAAAAGAGGTACGCAAAACAACATCGTCTACTGGATCCTTACAAGGAACATCACCATTAGACTCAAATCCATATCCAAGTATACGCTAGCAAGCTGGAATACACAAAGTAGTGTCAATAAGCAAGCAAATGTCACCATTTTTAACAAAACAATCCTTCCTAACAAATATACTATGTCCCTCCAAGAGAAGGTTTCCATCACAAGGGAAAGGTTCAAAAATACAAAGATGTACCCCAATAATACCCCTCCCAATATAAGATGCACTCCCAACACAAGCATGGGTGTCATCATATTCAAATAGATAGTAAAGAAAGGTGTCACGCAAAATAACTTCTTCATCTATGGTAGCCTAAAATGAAACTTCACCGTGAGGTTCAAGAGTAAGATCAAGCATTCTACTAGGATTTTGGACTCATAAGGAAGAGGTGGCATTTTGTAAATAAGTTTCGCCTTGCTTTTCAAGAAACTCCTTCCCGCAAGTAGATTACCATCCCCCAAGGGAGCATATCCTCATAAGGAAGGGCAACATCATCTCATAATGGGTTCCAATAGGATTTGTAACCCCCAAATATGGTAACATCTACAACACAAGAAGACATGTACCCATACACATCATCATCAACAATCATGTCATAATCAAATAAAGGGTGTGAGTGAAGTCATGTAATGTCACTCTCCAAAGGATCAACGTCATGACTCTCTACATGGCACACAACACTATCATAACCTTGAGTCTCATCAAATGTCAATAAGGTAAGATCATAGGACTCATCTTCATATGTGTCAAATATGGGTGGTGTGTCATACTCATTCAAGTGACCAACTTTATCAATATCATCACTAATCGGAGGTTCACAAAACACATCACAAAATTCCTCAAATATCATCCTCCCCTTCTTGAAAAGGATCCGACCTCAAATCCAAACCTTGCAAGACCATAAGAAGGATATACAAAATCAAAGACCTCAGCACGAGGGTTAGTATAAGAATGAACACAACTATCATAATGCCAAGGATGCACAAACTTGTGGTTTATCAGTCACTCTTACAAAGAACAATCTTCTACAAAAAACATTAAGAACATGGATACTCAAAATATCATCATCAAATGCAAATAAATACTATAGAAAAGAGGTACGCAAAACAACATCGTCTATTGGATCCTTACAAGGAACATCACCATTAGACTCAAATCCATATCCAAGTATACGCTTGCAAGCTGGAATACACAAAGTAGTGTCAATAAGCAAGCAAATGTCACCCTTTTTAACAAAACAATCCTTCCTAACAAATATACTATGTCCCTCCAAGAGAAGGTTTCCATCACAAGGGAAAGGTTCAAAAATACAAAGATGTACCCCAATAATACCCCTCCCAATATAAGATGCACTCCCAACACAAGCATGGGTGTCATCATATTCAAATAGATAGTAAAGAAAGGTGTCACGCAAAATAACTTCTTCATCTATGGTATCCTCAAATGAAGCTTCATTGTGAGGTTCAAGAGTAAGATCAAGCATTCTACTAGGATTTTGGACTCAGAAGGAAGTGGTGGCATTTTGTAAACAAGTTTCACCTTTCTTTTCAAGAAACTCATTCCCGCAAGTAGATTACAATCCCCCAAGGGAGGATATCCTCATAAGGAAGGGCAACATCATCTCATAATGGGTTCCAATAGGATTTGTAACCCCCAAATATGGTAACATCTACAACACAAGAAGACATGTACCCATACACATCATCATCAACAATCATGTCATAATCAAATAAAGGGTGTGAGTGAAGTCATGTAATGTCACTCTCCAAAGGATCAACGTCATGACTCTCTACATGGCACACAACACTATCATAACCTTGAGTCTCATCAAATGTCAATAAGGTAAGATCATAGGACTCATCTTCATATGTGTCAAATATGGGTGGTGTGTCATACTCATTCAAGTGACCAACTTTATCAATATCATCACTAATCAGAGGTTTATTAAACACATCACAAAATTCTTCAAATATCATCCTCCCCTTCCTGAAAAGGATCCGACCTCAAATCCGAACCTTGTAAAACCATAAGAAGGAAATACAAAAACAAAGACCTCAGCACGAGGGTTAGTATAAGAATGAACACACCTATCAAAATGCCAAGGATGCACAAACTTGTGGTATAACTAAGCATCAATCACTCTTACAAAGAACAATCTTCTACAAGAAGCATTAAAAACATGGATACTCCAAATATCATCATCAAATGCAAATACATACTAGAGAAAAGAGGTACGCAAAACAACGTCATCTACATGATCCTCACATGGAACATCACCATTAGACTCAAACACATATCTAAGTATACGCTTACATGCTGGAATACACAAAGAAGTAGTGTCAATAAGTAAGCAAGCGTCACCTTTTTTTCCCAAAACAATCCTTCCTAAAAAATATACTATGTCCCTCCAAGAGAAGGTTTTCATCACAAGGGAATGGGTCAAAAATACAAAGATAGACTCCAATAAGACACCTCCCAATATAAGATGCACTCCCAACACAAGCATGAGTGTCATCATATGCAAATAGATAGTAAAGAAAGATGTCACGCAAAACAACTTCTTCATCTATGGTATCCTCAAATGAAGCTTCACTGTGAGGTTCAAGAGTAAGATCAAGCATTCTACTAGGATTTTGGACTCATAAGGAACATGTGGCATTTTGTAAACAAGTTTCACCTTCCTTTTCTAGAAACTCCTTTCCGCAAGTAGATTATCATCCCTCAAGGGAGGATATCCTCATAGGAAGGGTAACATCATCCCATAATGGGTTCCCATAGGCTTGGTAACCCCCAAATGTGGTTACATCTACCACACAAGAATACATGTACCCATGCACATCATAATCAACAATCATGTCATAATCAACTAAAGGGTGTGAGTGAAGTCATGTAATGTCACTCTCCAAAGGATCAACGTCATGACTCTCTACATGATGGCACATAACACTATCATTACCTTTAGTCTTATCAAATATCAATAAGGTAAGATCATAGGACTCATCTTCATATGGGTCAAATATGGTTGGTGTGTCATACTCATTCAAGTGATCAACTTTATCAATATCATCACTAATCGGAGGTTCATTAAACACATCACAAAATTCCTCAAATATCATCCTCCCCTTCTTGAAAAGGATCCGACCTCAAATCCGAACCTTGCAAGACCATAAGAAGGATATACAAAATCAAAGACCTCAGTACGAGGGTTAGTATAAGAATGAACACAACTATCAACATGCCGAGGATGCACAAGCTTGTGGTATAACAAAGCATCAATCACTCTTACAAAGAACAATCTTCTACAAGCAGCATTAGGAACATGGATACTCAAAATATCATCATCAAGTGCAAATAAAGACTAGAGAAAAGAGTGCATAAAAACAACATCGTCTACTTTGGATCCTTACAAGGAACATCACCATTAGACTCAAATCCATATCCAAGTATACGCTACATGGAATACACAAAGTAGTTTCAATAAGCAAGCAAATGTCACCCTGTTTAACAAAACAATGCTTTCTAACAAATATACTATGTCCCTCCAAGAGAAGGTTTCCATCACAAGGAAAGGTTCAAAAATACAAAGATATACCCCAATAAGACCCCTCCCAATATAAGATGCACTCTCAACACAAGCATGGGTGTCATCATATTCAAATAGATAGTAAAGAAAGGTGTCACGCAAAAATAACTTCTTCATCTATGGTATCCTCAAATGAAGCTTCACTTTGTGAGGTTCAAGAGTAAGATCAAGCATTCTACTAGAATTTTGGACTCATAAGGAAGAGGGGGCGTTTTGTAAACAAATTTCACGTTCCTTTTGAAGACACTCCTTCCCGCAAGTATATTATCATCCCTCAAGGGAGGATATCCTCGTAGGGAAGGGCAACATCATCCCATAATGGGTTCTCATAGGCTTGGTAAACCCCAAATGTGGTTACATCTACCACACAAGAAGACATGTACCCATGCACATCATAATCAACAATCATGTCATAATCAACTAAAGGGTGTGAGTGAAGTCATGTAATGTCACTCTCCAAAGGATCAACGTCATGACTCTCTACATGATGGCACATAACGCTATCATTACCTTGAGTCTTATCAAATATCAATAAGGTAAGCTCATAGGACTCATCTTCATATGGGTCAAATATGGTTGGTGTGTCATACTCATTCAAGTGACCATCTTTATCAATATCATCACTAATCGGAGGTTCATTAAACACGTCACAAAATTCCTCAAATATCATCCTCCCCTTCTTGAAAAGGATCCGACCTCAAATCCGAACCTTGCAAGACCATAAGAAGGATATACAAAATCAAAGACCTCAGTACGAGGGTTAGTATAAGAATGAACACAACTATCAACATGCCGAGGATGCACAAGCTTGTGGTATAACAAAGCATCAATCACTCTTACAAAGAACAATCTTCTACAAGCAGCATTAGGAACATGGATACTCAAAATATCATCATCAAGTGCAAATAAAGACTAGAGAAAAGAGGTACGCAAAACAACATCGTCTACTGGATCCTTACAAGTAACATCACCATTAGACTCAAATCCATATCCAAGTATACGCTTACAAGATGGAATACACAAAGTAGTGTCAATAAGCAAGCAAACGTCACCCTTTTTAACAAAACAATCCTTTCTAACAAATATAATATGTCCCTCCAAGAGAAGGTTTCCATCACAAGGGAAAGGTTCAAAAATACAAAGATGTACCCCAATAATACCCCTCCCAATATAAGATGCACTCACAACACAAGCATGGGTGTCATCATATTCAAATAGATAGTAAAGAAAGGTGTCACGCAAAATAACTTCTTCATCTATGGTATCCTCAAATGAAGCTTCACTGTGAGGTTCAAGAGTAAGATCAAGCATTCTACTAGGATTTTGGACTCATAAGGAAGAGGTGGCATTTTGTAAATAAGTTTCGCCTTGCTTTTCAAGAAACTCCTTCCCGCAAGTAGATTACCATCCCCCAAGGGAGAGGATATCCTCATTGGGAAGGGCAACATCATCTCATAATGGGTTCCCATAGGTTTGGTAACCCCGAAATGTGGTTACATCTACAACACAAGAAGACATGTACCCATGCACATCATAATCAACAATCATGTCATAATCAACTAAAGGGTGTGAGTGAAGTCATGTAATGTCACTCTCCAAAGGATCAACGTCATGACTCTCTACATGATGGCACATAACACTATCATTACCTTGAGTCTTATCAAATGTCAATAAGGTAAGATCATAGGACTCATCTTCATATGTGTCAACTGTGGTTGGTGTGTCATACTCATTCAAGTGATCAACTTTATCAATATCATCACTAATCGGAGGTTCATTAAACACATCACAAAATTCTTCAAATATCATCATCCCCTTCTTGAAAAGGATCCGACCTCAAATTCGAACCTTGCAAGACCATAAGAAGGATATACAAAATCAAAGACCTCAGTACGAGGGTTAGTATAAGAATGAACACAACTATCAACATGCCAAGGATGCACAAACTTGTGGTATAACTAAGCATCAGTCACTCTTACAAAGAACAATCTTCTACAAGAAGCATTAAGAACATGGATACTCAAAATATCATCATCAAATGCAAATAAATACTAGAGAAAAGAGGGACGCAAAACAACATCGTCTACTGGATCCTTACAAGGAACATCACCATTAGACTCAAATCCATATCCAAGTATACGCTTACAAGCTGGAATACACAAAGTAGTGTCAATAAGCAAGCAAATGTCACCCTTTTTAACAAAACAATCCTTCCTAACAAATATACTATGTCCCTCCAAGAGAAGGTTTCCATCACAAGGGAAAGGTTCAAAAATACAAAGATGTACCCCAATAATACCCCTCCCAATATAAGATGCACTCCCAACACAAGCATGGGTGTCATCATATTCAAATAGATAGTAAAGAAAGGTGTCACGCAAAATAACTTCTTCATCTATGGTATCCTCAAATGAAGCTTCACTGTGAGGTTCAAGAGTAAGATCAAGCATTCTACTAGGATTTTGGACTCATAAGGAAGAGGTGGCATTTTGTAAACAAGTTTCACCTTCCTTTTCAAGAAACTCATTCCCGCAAGTAGATTACAATCCCCCAAGGGAGGATATCCTCATAAGGAAGGGCAACATCATCTCATAATGGGTTCCCATAGGCATGGTAACCCCCAAATCTGGTTAGATCTACCACACAAGAAGATATGTACCCATGCACATCATCATCAACAATCATGTCATAATCAACTAAAGGGTGTGAGTGAAGTCATGTAATGTCACTCTCCAAAGGATCAACGTCATGACTCTCTACATGATGGCACATAACACTATCATTACCTTGAGTCTTATCAAATGTCAATAAGGTAAGATCATAGGACTCATCTTCATATGTGTCAACTGTGGTTGGTGTGTCATACTCATTCAAGTGATCAACTTTATCAATATCATCACTAATCGGAGGTTCATTAAACACATCACAAAATTCTTCAAATATCATCCTCCCCTTCTTGAAAAGGATCCGACCTCAAATCCGAACCTTGCAAGACCATAAGAAGGATATACAAAATCAAATACCTCAGTACGAGGGTTAGTATAAGAATGAACACAACTATCAACATGCCGAGGATGCACAAGCTTGTGGTATAACAAAGCATCAATCACTCTTACAAAGAACAATCTTCTACAAGAAGCATTAAGAACATGGATACTCAAAATATCATCATCAAATGCAAATAAATACTAGAGAAAAGAGGTACGCAAAACAACATCGTCTACTGGATCCTTACAAGGAGCATCACCATTAGACTCAAATCCATATCCAAGTATACGCTTGCAAGATGGAATACACAAAGTAGTGTCAATAAGCAAGCAAATGTCACCCTTTTTAACAAAACAATCCTTCCTAACAAATATACTATGTCCCTCCAAGAGAAGGTTTCCATCACAAGGGAAAGGTTCAAAAATACAAAGATGTACCCCAATAATACCCCTCCCAATATAAGATGCACTCCCAACACAAGCATGGGTGTCATCATATTCAAATAGATAGTAAAGAAAGGTGTCACGCAAAATAACTTCTTCATCTATGGTATCCTCAAATGAAGCTTCACTGTGAGGTTCAAGAGTAAGATCAAGCATTCTACTAGGATTTTGGACTCATAAGGAAGAGGTGGCATTTTGTAAACAAGTTTCACCTTCCTTTTCAAGAAACTCATTCCCGCAAGTAGATTACCATCCCCCAAGGGAGAGGATATCCTCATTGGGAAGGGCAACATCATCTCATAATGGGTTCCCATAGGTTTGGTAACCCCGAAATGTGGTTACATCTACAACACAAGAAGACATGTGTATACACATCATCATCAACAATCATGTCATAATCAACTAAAGGTTGTGAGTGAAGTCATGTAATGTCACTCTCCAAAGGATCAACGTCATGACTCCTCTACCTGGCACACAACACTATCATAACCTTGAGTCTCATCAAATGTCAATAAGGTAAGATCATAGGACTCATCTTCATATGTGTTAAATATGGTTGGTGTGTCATCCTATTTCAAGTGACCAACTTTATCAATATCATCACTAATCGGAGGTTCATTAAACACATCACAAAATTCCTCAAATATCATCCTCCCCTTCTTGAAAAGGATCCGACCTCAAATTCGAACCTTGCAAGACCATAAGAAGGATATACAAAATCAAAGACCTCAGTACGAGGGTTAGTATAAGAATGAACACAACTATCAACATGCCGAGGATGCACAAGCTTGTGGTATAACAAAGCATCAATCACTCTTACAAAGAACAATCTTCTACAAGCAGCATTAGGAACATGGATACTCAAAATATCATCATCAAGTGCAAATAAAGACTAGAGAAAAGAGGTACGCAAAACAACATCGTCTACTGGATCCTTACAAGTAACATCACCATTAGACTCAAATCCATATCCAAGTATACGCTTACAAGCTGGAATACACAAAGTAGTGTCAATAAGCAAGCAAACGTCACCCTTTTTACCAAAACAATCCTTTCTAACAAATATACTATGTCCCTCCAAGAGAAGGTTTCCATCACAAGGGAGAGGGTAAAAAATACAATGATATACCCCAATAAGACCCCTCCCAATATAAGATGCACTCTCAACACAAGCATGAGTGTCATCATATGCAAATAGATAGTAAAGAAAGATGTCACGCAAAACAACTTCTTCATCTATGGTATCCTCAAATGAAGCTTCACTGTGAGGTTCAAGAGTAAGATCAAGCATTCTACTAGGATTTTGGACTCATAAGGAAGAGGTGGCGTTTTGTAAACAAGTTTCACCTTCCTTTTCAAGAAACTCAATCCCGCAAGTAGATTACAATCCCCCAAGGGAGGATGTCCTCATAAGGAAGGGCAACATCAACTCATAATGGATTCCCATATGATTGGTAACCCCCAAATGTGGTTACATCTACCACACAAGAAGATATGTACCCATGCACATCATCATCAACAATCATGTCATAATCAACTAAAGGTTGTGAGTGAAGTCATGTAATGTCACTCTCCAAAGGATCAACGTCATGACTCCTCTACCTGGCACACAACACTATCATAACCTTGAGTCTCATCAAATGTCAATAAGGTAAGATCATAGGACTCATCTTCATTTGTGTTAAATATGGTTGGTGTGTCATCCTATTTCAAGTGACCAACTTTATCAATATCATCACTAATCGGAGGTTCATTAAACACATCACAAAATTCCTCAAATATCATCCTCCCCTTCTTGAAAAGGATCCGACCTCAAATGCGAACCCTGCAAGACCATAAGAAGGATATACAAAATCAAAGACCTCAGCACGAGGGTTAGTATAAGAATGAACACAACTATCAACATGCCAAGGATGCACAAACTTGTGGTATAACTAAGCATCAATCACTCTTACAAAGAACAATCTTCTACAAGAAGCATTAAGAACATGGATACTCAAAATATCATAATCAAATGCAAATAAATACTAGAGAAAAGAGGTACGCAAAACAACATCGTCTACTGGATCCTTAGAAGGAACATCACCATTAGACTCAAATCCATATCCAAGTATACGCTTACAAGCTGGAATACACAAAGTAGTGTCAATAAGCAAGCAAATGTCACCCTTTTTAACAAAACAATCCTTCCTAACAAATATACTATGTCCCTCCAAGAGAAGGTTTCCATCACAAGGGAGAGGGCAAAAAATACAAAGATATACCCCAATAATACCCCTCCCAATATAAGATGCACTCCCAACACAAGCATGGGTGTCATCATATTCAAATAGATAGTAAAGAAAGGTGTCACGCAAAATAACTTCTTCATCTATGGTATCCTCAAATGAAGCTTCACTGTGAGGTTCAAGAGTAAGATCAAGCATTCTACTAGGATTTTGGACTCATAAGGAAGAGGTGGCATTTTGTAAACAAGTTTCACCTTCCTTTTCAAGAAACTCATTCCTAGTAGATTACCATCACCCAAGGGAGAGGGTATCCTCATTGGGAAGGGCAACATCATCTCATAATGGGTTCCCATAGGTTTGGTAACCCCGAAATGTGGTTACATCTACAACACAAGAAGACATGTGTATACACATCATCATCAACAATCATGTCATAATCAACTAAAGGTTGTGAGTGAAGTCATGTAATGTCACTCTCCAAAGGATCAACGTCATGACTCCTCTACCTGGCACACAACACTATCATAACCTTGAGTCTCATCAAATGTCAATAAGGTAAGATCATAGGACTCATCTTCATATGTGTTAAATATGGTTGGTGTGTCATCCTATTTCAAGTGACCAACTTTATCAATATCATCACTAATCGGAGGTTCATTAAACACATCACAAAATTCCTCAAATATTATCCTCCCCTTCTTGAAAAGGATCCGACCTCAAATCCGAACCTTGCAAGACCATAAGAAGGATATACAAAATCAAAGACCTCAGCACGAGGGTTAGTATAAGAATGAACACAACTATCAACATGCCAAGGATGCACAAACTTGTGGTATAACTAAGCATCAGTCACTCTTACAAAGAACAATCTTCTACAAGAAGCATTAAGAACATGGATACTCAAAATATCATCATCAAATGCAAATAAATACTAGAGAAAAGAGGTACGCAAAACAACATCGTCTACTGGATCCTTACAAGGAACATCACCATTAGACTCAAATCCATATCCAAGTATACGCTTACAAGCTGGAATACACAAAGTAGTGTCAATAAGCAAGAAAACGTCACCCTTTTTACAAAACAATCCTTTCTAACAAATATATTATGTCCCTCCAAGAGAAGGTTTCCATCACAAGGGAAAGGTTCAAAAATACAAAGATGTACCCCAATAATACCCCTCCCAATATAAGATGCACTCACAACACAAGCATGGGTGTCATCATATTCAAATAGATAGTAAAGAAAGGTGTCACGCAAAATAACTTCTTCATCTATGGTATCCTCAAATGAAGCTTCACTGTGAGGTTCAAGAGTAAGATCAAGCATTCTACTAGGATTTTGGACTCATAAGGAAGAGGTGGCATTTTGTAAACAAGTTTCACCTTCCTTTTCAAGAAACTCATTCCCGCAAGTAGATTACCATCCCCCAAGGGAGAGGATATCCTCATTGGGAAGGGCAACATCATCTCATAATGGGTTCCCATAGGTTTGGTAACCCCGAAATGTGGTTACATCTACAACACAAGAAGACATGTGTATACACATCATCATCAACAATCATGTCATAATCAACTAAAGGTTGTGAGTGAAGTCATGTAATGTCACTCTCCAAAGGATCAACGTCATGACTCCTCTACCTGGCACACAACACTATCATAACCTTGAGTCTCATCAAATGTCAATAAGGTAAGATCATAGGACTCATCTTCATATGTGTTAAATATGGTTGGTGTGTCATCCTATTTCAAGTGACCAACTTTATCAATATCATCACTAATCGGAGGTTCATTAAACACATCACAAAATTCCTCAAATATTATCCTCCCCTTCTTGAAAAGGATCCGACCTCAAATCCGAACCTTGCAAGACCATAAGAAGGATATACAAAATCAAAGACCTCAGCACGAGGGTTAGTATAAGAATGAACACAACTATCAACATGCCAAGGATGCACAAACTTGTGTTATAACTAAGCATCAGTCACTCTTACAAAGAACAATCTTCTACAAGAAGCATTAAGAACATGGATACACAAAATATCATAATCAAATGCAAATAAATACTAGAGAAAAGAGGTACGCAAAACAACATCGTCTACTGGATCCTTACAAGGAACATCACCATTAGACTCAAATCCATATCCAAGTATACGCTTACAAGCTGGAATACACAATGTAGTGTCAATAAGCAAGCAAATGTCACCCTTTTTAACAAAACAATCCTTCCTAACAAATATACAATGTCCCTCCAAGAGAAGGTTTCCATCACAAGGGAGAGGTTCAAAAATACAAAGATATACCCCAATAATACCCCTCCCAATATAAGATGCACTCCCAATACAAGCATGTGTGTCATCATATTCAAATAAATAGTAAAGAAAGGTGTCACGCAAAATAACTTCTTCATCTATGGTATCCTCAAATGAAGCTTCACTGTGAGGTTCAAGAGTAAGATCAAGCATTCTACTAGAATTTTGGACTCATAAGGAAGAGGTGGCGTTTTGTAAACAAGTTTCACCTTCCTTTTCTAGAAACTCCTTTCCGCAAGTAGATTATCATCCCTCAAGGGAGGATATCCTCATAGGAAAGGGCAACATCATCCCATAATGGGTTCCCATAGGCTTGGTAACCCCCAAA
Organism: Anisodus acutangulus; assembly: GCA_029783415.1. Lineage (NCBI taxonomy): Eukaryota > Viridiplantae > Streptophyta > Magnoliopsida > Solanales > Solanaceae > Anisodus > Anisodus acutangulus. Next base: position 25,226,610 of record CM056508.1, read on the forward strand.
TGTGGTTACATCTACCACACAAGAATACATGTACCCATGCACATCATAATCAACAATCATGTCATAATCAACTAAAGGGTGTGAGTGAAGTCATGTAATGTCACTCTCCAAAGGATCAACGTCATGACTCTCTACATGATGGCACATAACACTATCATTACCTTGAGTCTTATCAAATGTCAATAAGGTAAGATCATAGGACTCATCTTCATTTGTGTTAAATATGGTTGGTGTGTCATCCTATTTCAAGTGACCAACTTTATCAATATCATCACTAATCGGAGGTTCATTAAACACATCACAAAATTCCTCAAATATTATCCTACCCTTCTTGAAAAGGATCCGACCTCAAATCCGAACCTTGCAAGACCATAAGAAGGATATACAAAATCAAAGACCTCAGCACGAGGGTTAGTATAAGAATGAACACAACTATCAACATGCCAAGGATGCACAAACTTGTGGTATAACTAAGCATCAGTCACTCTTACAAAGAACAATCTTCTACAAGAAGCATTAAGAACATGGATACACAAAATATCATAATCAAATGCAAATAAATACTAGAGAAAAGAGGTGCGCAAAACAACATCGTCTACTGGATCCTTACAAGGAACATCACCATTAGACTAAAATCCATATCCAAGTATACGCTTGGAATACACAAAGTAGTGTCAATAAGCAAGCAAATGTCACCCTTTTTAACAAAACAATCCTTCCTAACAAATATACTATGTCCCTCCAAGAGAAGGTTTCCATCACAAGGGAGAGGGTAAAAAATACAAAGATATACCTCAATAATACCCTTCCCAATATAAGATGCACTTCCAACACAAGCATGGGTGTCATCATATTCAAATAGATAGTAAAGAAAGGTGTCACGCAAAATAACTTCTTCATCTATGGTATCCTCAAATGAAGCTTCACTGTGAGGTTCAAGAGTAAGATCAAGCATTCTACTAGGATTTTGGACTCATAAGGAAGAGGTGGCATTTTGTAAACAAGTTTCACCTTCCTTTTCAAGAAACTCATTCCCGCAAGTAGATTATCATCCCTCAAGGGAGGATATCCTCATAGGGAAGGGCAACATCATCCCATAATGGGTTCCCATAGGCTTGGTAACCCCCAAATGTGGTTACATCTACCACACAAGAAGACATGTACCCATGCACATCATAATCAACAATCATGTCATAATCAACTAAAGGGTGTGAGTGAAGTCATGTAATGTCACTCTCCAAAGGATCAACGTCATGACTCTCTACATGATGGCACATAACACTATCATTACCTTGAGTCTTATCAAATGTCAATAAGGTAAGATCATAGGACTCATCTTCATATGTGTTAAATATGGTTGGTGTGTCATCCTCTTTCAAGTGACCAACTTTATCAATATCATCACTAATCGGAGGTTCATTAAACACATCACAAAATTCCTCAAATATCATCCTCCCCTTCTTGAAAAGGATCCGACCTCAAATCCGAACCTTGCAAGACCATAAGAAGGATATACAAAATCAAAGACCTCAGCACGAGGGTTAGTATAAGAATGAACACAACTATCAACATGCCAAGGATGCACAAACTTGTGGTATAACTAAGCATCAATCACTCTTACAAAGAACAATCTTCTACAAGAAGCATTAAGAACATGGATACACAAAATATCATAATCAAATGCAAATAAATACTAGAGAAAAGAGGTACGCAAAACAACATCGTCTACTGGATCCTTACAAGGAACATCACCATTAGACTCAAATCCATATCCAAGTATACGCTTACAAGCTGGAATACACAAAGTAGTGTCAATAAGCAAGCAAATGTCACCCTTTTTAACAAAACAATCCTTCCTAACAAATATACAATGTCCCTCCAAGAGAAGGTTTCCATCACAAGGGAGAGGTTCAAAAATACAAAGATATACCCCAATAATACCCCTCCCAATATAAGATGCACTCTCAACACAAGCATGGGTGTCATCATATTCAAATAGATAGTAAAGAAAGGTGTCACGCAAAATAACTTCTTCATCTATGGTATCCTCGAATGAAGCTTCACTGTGAGGTTCAAGAGTAAGATCAAGCATTCTACTAGGATTTTGGACTCATAAGGAAGAGGTGGCATTTTGTAAACAAGTTTCACCTTTCTTTTCAAGAAACTCATTCCCGCAAGTAGATTACAATCCCCCAAGGGAGGATATCCTCATAAGGAAGGGCAACATCATCTCATAATGGGTTCCCATAGGCTTGGTAACCCCCAAATGTGGTTACATCTACCACACAAGAAGACATGTGTATGCACATCATCATCAACAATCATGTCATAATCAACTAAAGGGTGTGAGTGAAGGCATGTAATGTCACTCTCCAAAGGATCAACGTCATGACTCCTCTACATGGCACACAACACTATCATAACCTTGAGTCTCATCAAATGTCAATAAGGTAAGATCATAGGACTCATCTTCATATGTGTTAAATATGGTTGGTGTGTTATCCTCTTTCATGTGACCAACTTTATCAATATCATCACTAATAGGAGGTTCATTAAACACATCACAAAATTCCTCAAATATCATCCTCCCCTTCTTGAAAAGGATCCGACCTCAAATGCGAACCCTGCAAGACCATAAGAAGGATATACAAAATCAAAGACCTCAGCACGAGGGTTAGTATAAGAATGAACACAACTATCAACATGCCAAGGATGCACAAACTTGTGGTATAACTAAGCATCAGTCACTCTTACAAAGAACAATCTTCTACAAGAAGCATTAAGAACATGGATACACAAAATATCATAATCAAATGCAAATAAATACTAGAGAAAAGAGGTACGCAAAACAACATCGTCTACTGGATCCTTACAAGGAACATCACCATTAGACTCAAATCCATATCCAAGTATACGCTTACAAGCTGGAATACACAAAGTAGTGTCAATAAGCAAGCAAATGTCACCCTTTTTAACAAAACAATCCTTCCTAACAAATATACTATGTCCCTCCAAGAGAAGGTTTCCATCACAAGGGAGAGGGTAAAAAATACAAAGATATACCTCAATAATACCCTTCCCAATATAAGATGCACTTCCAACACAAGCATGGGTGTCATCATATTCAAATAGATAGTAAAGAAAGGTGTCACGCAAAGGAACTTCTTCATCTATGGTATCCTCGAATGAAGCTTCACTGTGAGGTTCAAGAGTAAGATCAAGCATTCTACTAGGATTTTGGACTCATAAGGAAGGGGTGGCATTTTGTAAACAAGTTTCACCTTTCTTTTCAAGAAACTCATTCCCGCAAGTAGATTACAATCCCCCAAGGGAGGATATCCTCATAAGGAAGGGCAACATCATCTCATAATGGGTTCCCATAGGCTTGGTAACCCCCAAATGTGGTTACATCTACCACACAAGAAGATATGTACCCATGCACATCATCATCAACAATCATGTCATAATCAACTAAAGGGTGTGAGTGAAGGCATGTAATGTCACTCTCCAAAGGATCAACGTCATGACTCCTCTACCCGGCACACAACACTATCATAACCTTGAGTCTCATCAAATGTCAATAAGGTTCTATCATAGGACTCATCTTCATATGTGTTAAATATGGTTGGTGTGTCATCCTCTTTCAAGTGACCAACTTTATCAATATCATCACTAATCGGAGGTTCATTAAACACATCACAAAATTCCTCAAATATTATCCTACCCTTCTTGAAAAGGATCCGACCTTAAATCCGAACCTTGCAAGACCATAAGAAGGATATACAAAATCAAAGACCTCAGCACGAGGGTTAGTATAAGAATGAACACAACTATCAACATGCCAAGGATGCACAAACTTGTGGTATAACTAAGCATCAATCACTCTTACAAAGAACAATCTTCTACAAGAAGCATTAAGAACATGGATACTCAAAATATCATAATCAAATGCAAATAAATACTAGAGAAAAGAGGTACGCAAAACAACATCGTCTACTGGATCCTTAGAAGGAACATCACCATTAGACTCAAATCCATATCCAAGTATACGCTTACAAGCTGGAATACACAAAGTAGTGTCAATAAGAAAGAAAACTTCACCTTTTTTAACAAAACAATCCTTTCTAACAAATATATTATGTCCCTCCAAGAGAAGGTTTCCATCACAAGGGAGAGGGTAAAAAATACAAAGATATACCTCAATAATACCCTTCCCAATATAAGATGCACTTCCAACACAAGCATGGGTGTCATCATATTCAAATAGATAGTAAAGAAAGGTGTCACGCAAAGGAACTTCTTCATCTATGGTATCCTCGAATGAAGCTTCACTGTGAGGTTCAAGAGTAAGATCAAGCATTCTACTAGGATTTTGGACTCATAAGGAAGGGGTGGCATTTTGTAAACAAGTTTCACCTTTCTTTTCAAGAAACTCATTCCCGCAAGTAGATTACAATCCCCCAAGGGAGGATATCCTCATAAGGAAGGGCAACATCATCTCATAATGGGTTCCCATAGGCTTGGTAACCCCCAAATGTGGTTACATCTACCACACAAGAAGATATGTACCCATGCACATCATCATCAACAATCATGTCATAATCAACTAAAGGGTGTGAGTGAAGGCATGTAATGTCACTCTCCAAAGGATCAACGTCATGACTCCTCTACCCGGCACACAACACTATCATAACCTTGAGTCTCATCAAATGTCAATAAGGTTCTATCATAGGACTCATCTTCATATGTGTTAAATATGGTTGGTGTGTCATCCTCTTTCATGTGACCAACTTTATCAATATCATCACTAATCGGAGGTTCATTAAACACATCACAAAATTCCTCAAATATCATCCTCCCCTTCTTGAAAAGGATCCGACCTCAAATCCGAACCTTGCAAGACCATAAGAAGGATATACAAAATCAAAGACCTCAGCACGAGGGTTAGTATAAGAATGAACACAACTATCAACATGCCAAGGATGCACAAACTTGTGGTATAACTAAGCATCAATCACTCTTACAAAGAACAATCTTCTACAAGAAGCATTAAGAACATGGATACTCAAAATATCATCATCAAATGCAAATAAATACTAGAGAAAAGAGGTACGCAAAACAACATCGTCTACTGGATCCTTACAAGGAACATCACCATTAGACTCAAATCCATATCCAAGTATACGCTTACAAGCTGGAATACACAAAGTAGTGTCAATAAGCAAGCAAATGTCACCCTTTTTAACAAAACAATCCTTCCTAACAAATATACTATGTCCCTCCAAGAGAAGGTTTCCATCACAAGGGAAAGGTTCAAAAATACAAAGATGTACCCCAATAATACCCCTCCCAATATAAGATGCACTCCCAACACAAGCATGGGTGTCATCATATTCAAATAGATAGTAAAGAAAGGTGTCACGCAAAATAACTTCTTCATCTATGGTATCCTCAAATGAAGCTTCACTGTGAGGTTCAAGAGTAAGATCAAGCATTCTACTAGGATTTTGGACTCATAAGGAAGAGGTGGCATTTTGTAAACAAGTTTCACCTTCCTTTTCAAGAAACTCATTCCCGCAAGTAGATTACAATCCCCCAAGGGAGGATATCCTCATAAGGAAGGGCAACATCATCTCATAATGGGTTCCCATAGGCTTGGTAACCCCCAAATGTGGTTACATCTACCACACAAGAAGATATGTACCCATGCACATCATCATCAACAATCATGTCATAATCAACTAAAGGGTGTGAGTGAAGGCATGTAATGTCACTCTCCAAAGGATCAACGTCATGACTCCTCTACCCGGCACACAACACTATCATAACCTTGAGTCTCATCAAATGTCAATAAGGTAAGATCATAGGACTCATCTTCATATGTGTTAAATATGGTTGGTGTGTCATCCTCTTTCATGTGACCAACTTTATCAATATCATCACTAATCGGAGGTTCATTAAACACATCACAAAATTCCTCAAATATCATCCTCCCCTTCTTGAAAAGGATCCGACCTCAAATGCGAACCTTGCAAGACCATAAGAAGGATATACAAAATCAAAGACCTCAGCACGAGGGTTAGTATAAGAATGAACACAACTATCAACATGCCAAGGATGCACAAACTTGTGTTATAACTAAGCATCAGTCACTCTTACAAAGAACAATCTTCTACAAGAAGCATTAAGAACATGGATACACAAAATATCATAATCAAATGCAAATAAATACTAGAGAAAAGAGGTACGCAAAACAACATCGTCTACTGGATCCTTACAAGGAACATCACCATTAGACTCAAATCCATATCCAAGTATACGCTTACAAGCTGGAATACACAAAGTAGTGTCAATAAGCAAGCAAATGTCACCCTTTTTAACAAAACAATCCTTCCTAACAAATATACTATGTCCCTCCAAGAGAAGGTTTCCATCACAAGGGAAAGGTTCAAAAATACAAAGATGTACCCCAATAATACCCCTCCCAATATAAGATGCACTCCCAACACAAGCATGGGTGTCATCATATTCAAATAGATAGTAAAGAAAGGTGTCACGCAAAATAACTTCTTCATCTATGGTATCCTCAAATGAAGCTTCACTGTGAGGTTCAAGAGTAAGATCAAGCATTCTACTAGGATTTTGGACTCATAAGGAAGAGGTGGCATTTTGTAAACAAGTTTCACCTTCCTTTTCAAGAAACTCATTCCCGCAAGTAGATTACAATCCCCCAAGGGAGGATATCCTCATAAGGAAGGGCAACATCATCTCATAATGGGTTCCCATAGGCTTGGTAACCCCCAAATGTGGTTACATCTACCACACAAGAAGATATGTACCCATGCACATCATCATCAACAATCATGTCATAATCAACTAAAGGGTGTGAGTGAAGGCATGTAATGTCACTCTCCAAAGGATCAACGTCATGACTCCTCTACCCGGCACACAACACTATCATAACCTTGAGTCTCATCAAATGTCAATAAGGTTCTATCATAGGACTCATCTTCATATGTGTTAAATATGGTTGGTGTGTCATCCTCTTTCATGTGACCAACTTTATCAATATCATCACTAATCGGAGGTTCATTAAACACATCACAAAATTCCTCAAATATCATCCTCCCCTTCTTGAAAAGGATCCGACCTCAAATCCGAACCTTGCAAGACCATAAGAAGGATATACAAAATCAAAGACCTCAGCACGAGGGTTAGTATAAGAATGAACACAACTATCAACATGCCAAGGATGCACAAACTTGTGGTATAACTAAGCATCAGTCACTCTTACAAAGAACAATCTTCTACAAGAAGCATTAAGAACATGGATACACAAAATATCATAATCAAATGCAAATAAATACTAGAGAAAAGAGGTATGCAAAACAACATCGTCTACTGGATCCTTACAAGGAACATCACCATTAGACTCAAATCCATATCCAAGTATACGCTTACAAGCTGGAATACACAAAGTAGTGTCAATAAGCAAGCAAACGTCACCGTTTATACCAAACCAATCCTTTCTAACAAATATACTATGTCCCTCCAAGAGAAGGTTTCCATCACAAGGGAAAGGTTCAAAAATACAAAGATGTACCCCAATAATACCCCTCCCAATATAAGATGCACTCCCAACACAAGCATGGGTGTCATCATATTCAAATAGATAGTAAAGAAAGGTGTCACGCAAAATAACTTCTTCATCTATGGTATCCTCAAATGAAGCTTCACTGTGAGGTTCAAGAGTAAGATCAAGCATTCTACTAGGATTTTGGACTCATAAGGAAGAGGTGGCATTTTGTAAACAAGTTTCACCTTCCTTTTCAAGAAACTCATTCCCGCAAGTAGATTACAATCCCCCAAGGGAGGATATCCTCATAAGGAAGGGCAACATCATCTCATAATGGGTTCCCATAGGCTTGGTAACCCCCAAATGTGGTTACATCTACCACACAAGAAGATATGTACCCATGCACATCATCATCAACAATCATGTCATAATCAACTAAAGGGTGTGAGTGAAGGCATGTAATGTCACTCTCCAAAGGATCAACGTCATGACTCCTCTACCCGGCACACAACACTATCATAACCTTGAGTCTCATCAAATGTCAATAAGGTTCTATCATAGGACTCATCTTCATATGTGTTAAATATGGTTGGTGTGTCATCCTCTTTCATGTGACCAACTTTATCAATATCATCACTAATCGGAGGTTCATTAAACACATCACAAAATTCCTCAAATATCATCCTCCCCTTCTTGAAAAGGATCCGACCTCAAATCCGAACCTTGCAAGACCATAAGAAGGATATACAAAATCAAAGACCTCAGCACGAGGGTTAGTATAAGAATGAACACAACTATCAACATGCCAAGGATGCACAAACTTGTGGTTTATCAGTCACTCTTACAAAGAACAATCTTCTACAAGAAGCATTAAGAACATGGATACTCAAAATATCATCATCAAATGCAAATAAATACTAGAGAAAAGAGGTACGCAAAACAACATCGTCTACTGGATCCTTACAAGGAACATCACCATTAGACTCAAATCCATATCCAAGTATACGCTTACAAGCTGGAATACACAAAGTAGTGTCAATAAGCAAGCAAATGTCACCCTTTTTAACAAAACAATCCTTCCTAACAAATATACTATGTCCCTCCAAGAGAAGGTTTCCATCACAAGGGAAAGGTTCAAAAATACAAAGATGTACCCCAATAATACCCCTCCCAATATAAGATGCACTCCCAACACAAGCATGGGTGTCATCATATTCAAATAGATAGTAAAGAAAGGTGTCACGCAAAATAACTTCTTCATCTATGGTATCCTCAAATGAAGCTTCACTGTGAGGTTCAAGAGTAAGATCAAGCATTCTACTAGGATTTTGGACTCATAAGGAAGAGGTGGCATTTAGTTTCACCTTCCTTTTCAAGAAACTCATTCCTGCAAGTAGATTACAATCCCCCAAGGGAGGATATCCTCATAAGGAAGGGCAACATCATCTCATAATGGGTTCCCATAGGCTTGGTAACCCCCAAATGTGGTTACATCTACCACACAAGAAGATATGTACCCATGCACATCATCATCAACAATCATGTCATAATCAACTAAAGGGTGTGAGTGAAGGCATGTAATGTCACTCTCCAAAGGATCAACGTCATGACTCCTCTACCCGGCACACAACACTATCATAACCTTGAGTCTCATCAAATGTCAATAAGGTTCTATCATAGGACTCATCTTCATATGTGTTAAATATGGTTGGTGTGTCATCCTCTTTCATGTGACCAACTTTATCAATATCATCACTAATCGGAGGTTCATTAAACACATCACAAAATTCCTCAAATATCATCCTCCCCTTCTTGAAAAGGATCCGACCTCAAATCCGAACCTTGCAAGACCATAAGAAGGATATACAAAATCAAAGACCTCAACACGAGGGTTAGTATAAGAATGAACACAACTATCAACATGCCAAGGATGCACAAACTTGTGGTTTATCAGTCACTCTTACAAAGAACAATCTTCTACAAGAAGCATTAAGAACATGGATACTCAAAATATCATCATCAAATGCAAATAAATACTAGAGAAAAGAGGTACGCAAAATAACATCGTCTACTGGATCCTTACAAGGAACATCACCATTAGACTCAAATCCATATCCAAGTATACGCTTGCAAGCTGGAATACACAAAGTAGTGTCAATAAGCAAGCAAATGTCACCCTTTTTAACAAAACAATCCTTCCTAACAAATATACTATGTCCCTCCAAGAGAAGGTTTTCATCACAAGGGAAAGGTTCAAAAATACAAAGATGTACCCCAATAATACCCCTCCCAATATAAGATGCACTCCCAACACAAGCATGGGTGTCATCATATTCAAATAGATAGTAAAGAAAGGTGTCACGCAAAATAACTTCTTCATCTATGGTATCCTCAAATGAAGCTTCACTGTGAGGTTCAAGAGTAAGATCAAGCATTCTACTAGGATTTTGGACTCATAAGGAAGAGGTGGCATTTTGTAAACAAGTTTCACCTTCCTTTTCAAGAAACTCATTCCCGCAAGTAGATTACAATCCCCCAAGGGAGGATATCCTCATAAGGAAGGGCAACATCATCTCATAATGGGTTCCCATAGGCTTGGTAACCCCCAAATGTGGTTACATCTACCACACAAGAAGATATGTACCCATGCACATCATCATCAACAATCATGTCATAATCAACTAAAGGGTGTGAGTGAAGGCATGTAATGTCACTCTCCAAAGGATCAACGTCATGACTCCTCTATATGGCACACAACACTATCAAAACCTTGAGTCTCATCAAATGTCAATAAGGTAAGATCATAGGACTCATCTTCATATGTGTTAAATATGGTTGGTGTGTCATCCTCTTTCATGTGACCAACTTTATCAATATCATCACTAATCGGAGGTTCATTAAACACATCACAAAATTCCTCAAATATCATCCTCCCCTTCTTGAAAAGGATCCGACCTCAAATGCGAACCTTGCAAGACCATAAGAAGGATATACAAAATCAAAGACCTCAGCACGAGGGTTAGTATAAGAATGAACACAACTATCAACATGCCAAGGATGCACAAACTTGTGGTATAACTAAGCATCAGTCACTCTTACAAAGAACAATCTTCTACAAGCAGCATTAGAAACATGGATACTCAAAATATCATCATCAAGTGAAAATAAAGACTAGAGAAAAGAGGTACGCAAAACAACATCGTCTACTGGATCCTTACTAGTAACATCACCATTAGACTCAAATCCATATCCAAGTATACGCTTACAAGCTGGAATACACAAAGTAGTGTCAATAAGCAAGCAAACGTCACCATTTTTACCAAAACAATCCTTTCTAACAAATATACTATGTCCCTCTAAGAGAAGGTTTCCATCACAAGGGAGAGGGTAAAAAATACAAAGATATACCCAATAAGACCCCTCCCAATTTAAGATGCACTCTCAACACAAGCATGAGTGTCTTCATATGCAAATAGATAGTAAAGAAAGATGTCACGCAAAACAACTTCTTCATCTATGGTATCCTCAAATGAAGCTTCACTGTGAGGTTCAAGAGTAAGATCAAGCATTCTACTAGAATTTTGGACTCACAAAGAACAATCTTCTACAAGCAGCATTAGAAATATGGATACTCAAAATATCATCATCAAGTGAAAATAAAGACTAGAGAAAAGAGGTACGCAAAACAACATCGTCTACTGGATCCTTACAAGTAACATCACCATTAGACTCAAATCCATATCCAAGTATACGCTTACAAGCTGGAATACACAAAGTAGTGTCAATAAGCAAGCAAACGTCACCATTTTTACCAAAACAATCCTTTCTAACAAATATACTATGTCCCTCCAAGAGAAGGTTTCCATCACAAGGGAGAGGGTAAAAAATACAAAGATATACCCCAATAAGACCCCTCCCAATATAAGATGCACTCTCAACACAAGCATGAGTGTCATCATATGCAAATAGATAGTAAAGAAAGATGTCACGCAAAACAACTTCTTCATCTATGGTATCCTCAAATGAAGCTTCACTGTGAGGTTCAAGAGTAAGATCAAGCATTCTACTAGAATTTTGGACTCATAAGGAAGAGGTGGCGTTTTGTAAACAAGTTTCACGTTCCTTTTCAAGACACTCCTTCCCGCAAGTATATTATCATCCCTCAAGGGAGGATATCCTCGTAGGGAAGGGCAACATCATCCCATAATGGGTTCTCATAGGCTTGGTAAACCCCAAATGTGGTTACATCTACCACACAAGAAGACATGTACCCATGCACATCATAATCAACAATCATGTCATAATCAACTAAAGGGTGTGAGTGAAGTCATGTAATGTCACTCTCCAAAGGATCAACGTCATGACTCTCTACATGATGGCACATAACACTATCATTACCTTGAGTCTTATCAAATGTCAATAAGGTAAGATCATAGGACTCATCTTCATATGTGTCAACTGTGGTTGGTGTGTCATACTCATTCAAGTGATCAACTTTATCAATATCATCACTAATCGGAGGTTCATTAAACACATCACAAAATTCCTCAAATATCATCCTCCCCTTCTTGAAAAGGATCCGACCTCAAATTCGAACCTTGCAAGACCATAAGAAGGATATACAAAATCAAAGACCTCAGTACGAGGGTTAGTATAAGAATGAACACAACTATCAACATGCCGAGGATGCACAAGCTTGTGGTATAACAAAGCATCAATCACTCTTACAAAGAACAATCTTCTACAAGCAGCATTAGGAACATGGATACTCAAAATATCATCATCAAGTGCAAATAAAGACTAGAGAAAAGAGGTACGCAAAACAACATAGTCTACTGGATCCTTACAAGTAACATCACCATTAGACTCAAATCCATATCCAAGTATACGCTTACAAGCTGGAATACACAAAGTAGTGTCAATAAACAAGCAAACGTCACTATTTTTACCAAAATAATCATTTCTAACAAATATACTATATCCCTCCAAGAGAAGGTTTCCATCACAAGGGAGAGGGTAAAAAATACAAAGATATACCCCAATAAGACCCCTCCCAATATAAGATGCACTCTCAACACAAGCATGAGTGTCATCATATGCAAATAGATAGTAAAGAAAGATGTCACGCAAAACAACTTCTTCATCTATGGTATCCTCAAATGAAGCTTCACTGTGAGGTTCAAGAGTAAGATCAAGCATTCTACTAGGATTTTGGACTCATAAGGAAGAGGTGGCATTTTGTAAACAAGTTTCACCTTCCTTTTCAAGAAACTCCTTCCCGCAAGTAGATTACCATCCCCCAAGAGAGAGGATATCCTCATTGGGAAGGGCAACATCATCTCATAATGGGTTCCCATAGGTTTGGTAACCCCGAAATGTGTTTACATCTACAACACAAGAAGACATGTACCCATACACATCATCATCAAGTATCATGTCATAATCAACTAAAGTATGTGAGTGAAGTCATGTAATGTCACTCTCCAAAAGATCAACGTCATGACTCTCTACATGGCACATAACACTATCATAACATTGAGTCTCATCAAATGTCAATAAGGTAAGATCATAGGACTCATCTTCATATGTGTCAACTGTGGTTGGTGTGTCATACTCATTCAAGTGATCAACTTTATCAATATCATCACTAATCGGAGGTTCATTAAACACATCACAAAATTCCTCAAATATCATCCTCCCCTTCTTGAAAAGGATCCGACCTCAAATTCGAACCTTGCAAGACCATAAGAAGGATATACAAAATCAAAGACCTCAGTACGAGGGTTAGTATAAGAATGAACACAACTATCAACATGCCGAGGATGCACAAGCTTGTGGTATAACAAAGCATCAATCACTCTTACAAAGAACAATCTTCTACAAGCAGCATTAGGAACATGGATACTCAAAATATCATCATCAAGTGCAAATAAAGACTAGAGAAAAGAGGTACGCAAAACAACATCGTCTACTGGATCCTTACAAGTAACATCACCATTAGACTCAAATCCATATCCAAGTATACGCTTACAAGCTGGAATACACAAAGTAGTGTCAATAAGCAAGCAAACGTCACCATTTTTACCAAAACAATCCTTTCTAACAAATATACTATGTCCCTCCAAGAGAAGGTTTCCATCACAAGGGAGAGGGTAAAAAATACAATGATATACCCCAATAAGACCCCTCCCAATATAAGATGCACTCTCAACACAAGCATGAGTGTCATCATATGCAAATAGATAGTAAAGAAAGATGTCACGCAAAACAACTTCTTCATCTATGGTATCCTCAAATGAAGCTTCACTGTGAGGTTCAAGAGTAAGATCAAGCATTCTACTAGGATTTTGGACTCATAAGGAAGAGGTGGCGTTTTGTAAACAAGTTTCACCTTCCTTTTCAAGAAACTCCTTCCCGCAAGTAGATTATCATCCCTCAAGGGAGGATATCCTCATAGGGAAGGGCAACATCATCCCATAATGGGTTCCCATAGGCTTGGTAACCCCCAAATGTGGTTACATCTACCACACAAGAAGACATGTACCCATGCACATCATAATCAACAATCATGTCATAATCAACTAAAGGGTGTGAGTGAAGTCATGTAATGTCACTCTCCAAAGGATCAACGTCATGACTCTCTACATGATGGCACATAACACTATCATTACCTTGAGTCTTATCAAATGTCAATAAGGTAAGATCATAGGACTCATCTTCATATGTGTCAACTGTGGTTGGTGTGTCATACTCATTCAAGTGATCAACTTTATCAATATCATCACTAATCGGAGGTTCATTAAACACATCACAAAATTCCTCAAATATCATCCTCCCCTTCTTGAAAAGGATCCGACCTCAAATCCGAACCTTGCAAGACCATAAGAAGGATATACAAAATCAAAGACCTCAGTACGAGGGTTAGTATAAGAATGAACACAACTATCAACATGCCGAGGATGCACAAGCTTGTGGTATAACAAAGCATCAATCACTCTTACAAAGAACAATCTTCTACAAGCAGCATTAGGAACATGGATACTCAAAATATCATCATCAAGTGCAAATAAAGACTAGAGAAAAGAGGTACGCAAAACAACATCGTCTACTGGATCCTTACAAGTAACATCACCATTAGACTCAAATCCATATCCAAGTATACGCTTACAAGCTGGAATACACAAAGTAGTGTCAATAAGCAAGCAAACGTCACCGTTTTTACCAAAACAATCATTTCTAACAAATATACTATGTCCCTCCAAGAGAAGGTTTCCATCACAAGGGAGAGGGTAAAAAATACAAAGATATACCCCAATAAGACCCCTCCCAATATAAGATGCACTCTCAACACAAGCATGAGTGTCATCATATGCAAATAGATAGTAAAGAAAGATGTCACGCAAAACAACTTCTTCATCTATGGTATCCTCAAATGAAGCTTCACTGTGAGGTTCAAGAGTAAGATCAAGCATTCTACTAGGATTTTGGACTCATAAGGAAGAGGTGGCGTTTTGTAAACAAGTTTCACCTTCCTTTTCAAGAAACTCCTTCCCGCAAGTAGATTATCATCCCTCAAGGGAGGATATCCTCATAGGGAAGGGCAACATCATCCCATAATGGGTTCCCATAGGCTTGGTAACCCCCAAATGTGGTTACATCTACCACACAAGAAGACATGTACCCATGCACATCATAATCAACAATCATGTCATAATCAACTAAAGGGTGTGAGTGAAGTCATGTAATGTCACTCTCCAAAGGATCAACGTCATGACTCTCTACATGATGGCACATAACACTATCATTACCTTGAGTCTTATCAAATGTCAATAAGGTAAGATCATAGGACTCATCTTCATATGTGTCAACTGTGGTTGGTGTGTCATACTCATTCAAGTGATCAACTTTATCAATATCATCACTAATCGGAGGTTCATTAAACACATCACAAAATTCCTCAAATATCATCCTCCCCTTCTTGAAAAGGATCCGACCTCAAATCCGAACCTTGCAAGACCATAAGAAGGATATACAAAATCAAAGACCTCAGTACGAGGGTTAGTATAAGAATGAACACAACTATCAACATGCCGAGGATGCACAAGCTTTTGGTATAACAAAGCATCAATCACTCTTACAAAGAACAATCTTCTACAAGAAGCATTAGGAACATGGATACTCAAAATATCATCATCAAGTGCAAATAAAGACTAGAGAAAAGAGGTACGCAAAACAACATCGTCTACTGGATCCTTACAAGTAACATCACCATTAGACTCAAATCCATATCCAAGTATACGCTTACAAGCTGGAATACACAAAGTAGTGTCAATAAGCAAGCAAACGTCACCATTTTTACCCAAACAATCCTTTCTAACAAATATACTATGTCCCTCCAAGAGAAGGTTTCCATCACAATGGAGAGGGTAAAAAATACAAAGATATACCCCAATAAGACCCCACGTATGTTATACTTGTGGGGATCCAGGTCATTTTATGTAAAGTTGCTAGATGAAGAACAGAGGTAGCATGGCTCATCTAACTGAGTTAGTAGTAGCTTCATCATCTTCAGTGCATCCCATGGCTGGTAGGGCCGATGTAGGGGTAGAGCATCTAGCCCCAGCGGTAGCCAACACCGCAATTATGCTCTTATAGGACGGCAAGATCATGAGGCACCTAATATTGTGGAAGGTATGCCAGCGGTGTTCCATTTCTTCTTCTTGTAATATTTATGTATTGACTTCTTCCTGTTTTACTTTTACATATACTACCATATGTATACGTCGGCTGTGAAACCTAGGGTATGAATAATGTAATTGTGCTTAATGGTTTTCTATGAGTAGAGGTACGGATGTGGCAGGCCAACGTTGTATTATAATAAGTGTTATGTAACCCTATAGGGAGATATGTGTCTTTTTCGGCTACGTGACAGATCGAGATAGTCTTATGTATAGAAGAGACTCCGCCAAAAATTTGGAAGAAATCAAAATTTAAGTCATAGGTTATGGTATTGCAACATTCGATGATGAATTTTCTTAAGGGGAGAAGGATGTTGCATCCCACGATTCTACACACGCTTTGAAGTATAGTTAGTCAATTTGAGCTCCGGCAATCTAAAGCCCTTCCCGAGGATCATGTATGACTTATACGAGTATTAATGAGGTATGAGAAAGATTGGACGTCAAGTGGATTAAAGAAAACACATCTCGACAATTCAATAAATAGTTCAACACCATAATGGATCAGTAGATTTAAAATTCCTCAGATCCAATTCAGGAAGTTCTTCCGAAAGATTCTCTATACATAGAGCATCTTCCTCAAAAACCCGGGAGGAGGATTACGACGAAGAAGCTCTAATCAAAGAATTAGAGCACAAAATCAGAGGAGTAGACTTCTCTACACCCATTCCCAAAGTCCACTACAACCCAGTAGTCAACCCAGGTAGCCCTACCCCCAGTGACCTTAGAGGATCACTAGGAATGATCAAAGGAGATAATAGTTTTAAGATTAACTCAGAACTCCTTAAGAAGAAATGAGAAGACCCTGAGAATGTCATTAAGAGAGATTGGTATGTCGAAACATACCCTGAAGAGGAAAGACTATCTTTCAGAAGAGCTTGGATCTCCGACATGAAAAGGCTTCATTGCAACATAGAGTTTTTTAGATGGTTTCAAGTCTCTGGCCAACTAGGTGATAGGCCTGACTCCTTAGGAACCATAGTTAGCAAATGGTATACCAGTTCTAGGACTATTGATGCAATTATTCCCCCCTCCCCCTAGAGAAAATTAGCATCCCAGTCGAAGGAGAAGTTATTGAAGCTACCCCCTTCAAAAGAGATATCCCAAATCCCACAGGTCACCCCACTAACGGTGATATGAACAAACTCATCCAACTGAACAACTATACCAACCAGCTGTTGCATACAGTATCAACTCAGATTACCAGTAATAGAGCCATCTCCAAGCCCAGTTCTTCCAAAGAAAATAGGCTCTCTAACCCGTTGTTGAGAACCCCTGAGTTCAAGGCTAGCAACTACCCCAGTCTGTCCAAAACAATAGAACAAGAGGACAGTATTCTAGAAAGAATTGAAGCGAGACTTCAGGACCCTACCAGTAGCAAGTCTGCCGTAAAAACCATTACCAGACAAGGAGTTGATCTCAACAGATTAGCGAGACAGGTAAATGTCAAGAATTTCTATCCTAGGGCGTCATTCCCTGATATGCAATTTGAGGAAGATCACTTCATGACCCATTCCTCTCACTCAGGATCTAAAATTGTTGAGTGGAATATAGATGGCCTGGCAGAAGGCCAAATCTACAATATGCTCCATGAAATGGGCATAGCCATAACCGCTCTTAAAATTAGGAAGATGGAAGATAAGCAAGCTGCATGTATGATAATAGCAGGTTTTACGGGTATGCTAAAGAATTGGTGGGATAACTATCTTACCAAAGAACAGAGGCAGAATATCCAGAATTCCCACTCCTACCACCATGAGACTAAGCCGGACGGCGCCATAGAAGAGAAAATAGTACAGGATGCCACTGATACCCTCATATATAGCATAGCCAAGCATTTCATAGGAGAACCTAAGATTTTCCAGGAAAAAAGCCTAGAGATTCCTAGCAACCTAACCTGTCCTAAACTTCACGACTTCATGTGGTATAAAGACATATTCCTGAACAAAGTCATGATTAGAGAAGACTGTAACCATGACTATTGGAAAGAGAAATTTATCAGTGATCTACCCCCCCTCTTTGCAGAAAAGGTTAGAACCACCATAAGAAACAAGTTTGATGGCGACATTCCCTACGGTAACCTAACCTATGGAGACATTGTCAGCCTCATAAACCTCACAGGCCTTGACCTCTGCACAGACCTGAAACTTAGGCATCAGCTTAAGAAGGAAGGTAGACTAGGTACTACAGAACTTGGAAGTTTCTGCCAAGACTTCGGTTACACTAAAGTGACTGCCCCTTCTAGAGCCACAGCCAAGAAGCACAAAGTGGCAAAGAAATCCAGTACCACTACTAAAAGAAACTTCAGAAACCCTTCTAAGAAACCTTACAAGTCTAAGAGAACTCCTAAACGTAAGGAAGCTTCATCCTCGAAAGAAGTTTCCAAATGTTGGAATTGCGGCAAGGCATGTCACCTAGCCAGCTCCTGCAAGGTACCAGGAAAAAAGAAGGATAAGATAAATCTCTTAGAACTCAAC
This sequence comes from Anisodus acutangulus, assembly GCA_029783415.1. Lineage (NCBI taxonomy): Eukaryota > Viridiplantae > Streptophyta > Magnoliopsida > Solanales > Solanaceae > Anisodus > Anisodus acutangulus. Next base: position 25,245,401 of record CM056508.1, read on the forward strand.
CCGGAACTAAAAGAAAAGCTATTTAGTATCCTCGGAGAAGCCCCCAGTGATTCCTCAGCTTCAGAAGAGTATAGTGATGATGACCTTCTAGATCTCGACTATAACTCGGATAGCTCTAACTCAAGTAGTGAATGCATCTGCTCGGGGACCTTTTGCTCCTGTGAATCAGGTACTGTCAGTGTTATCTCTAAAGATAGCCAAGAGTTCTTCTTTGACATGATTGAGAAAATCGATGACGGAGAATTAAGGAAACAATACCTAGCTGAGCTCAAAAAGCTCATCATCCACCACAAGGACAGTAAGACTACGGTGGAACCCTTCAACATGAAGCTTGCCCTAGGTAAGTTCAAATCAGGTAAGACCAAAGAGTCTCAAACCACTGTCACAGATTTACAAACTGAGGTGGCAAGTCTCAAAACAGAAATCAAAGACATCAAGGACAGACTTAGTTCTCTAGAACTAGAATCCTTTGCCAGTAAGGTGGTCAGAGACGCCAATGAATTAATCTATGGACCCTCAACCTCCAAAGGAGTAGCTGAAGAGTCAGAAGAAGAGAATGACAATGAAGACACCATGAGTCTAGAAGCCTCAGGACTTAAGGTCATCTCTAGGGTAAAACATCTATCCTACCACATCCCCATCAGGCTCTACGTCAATAAAAGTGTTATCCTAAATAAGATTGCATTATTTGATACCGGAGCAGATCAGAATTGTATAGCAGAATGTCTTATCCCTACCAAATATCTTGAGAAGAGTACTTCAAAATTATACTCTGCCACAGGGGAAAAACTCAAGATCAACTATAAACTCTCCAAAGCCCACATTTGCAACAATGGAGTCTGTTACATTAACGACTTCGTCATTACCAAAGATATCACAGAAGAAATCATTTTAGGTACCCCCTTTGCAACACAAATCAAGCCTTACACAGCCAACCTTGACGGTATTTACACAGTATCCCTGGGTAAGGAAATTATATTCCCCTACCTCAATCCCATCTCCAAACGAGAGAGTAAATTTGTCAAAGATTCTTCTACTTTCAAGATCAGAATGCTTTCTAATCAGATTGACTTTCTGAGGGATGATATTCAAGTCAAGAAAATCGAGTCGGCTTTGCAAACTCCTGACCTTGCTAAAAGAGTAGAAGGCATGCTCGAAGATATCAAGAGGGAAATCTGCTCAGATTTACCCAATGCCTTTTGGGAAAGAAAAAGACACATGGTCAGCCTACCATATGTCGACAACTTCAACGAAGAGGCCATTCCTACTAGAGCCAGACCCATTCAAATGAGCCATGAGCTCATGGAATATTGCAAAAAGGAAATAGATGATTTACTCCAGAAGAAAATCATCAGGCCATCAAAATCCCAGTGGAGTTGTTCTGCATTTTATGTAAACAAAAGCTCCGAGCAAGAAAGAGGAGCCCCCAAGCCAGTAATCAGTACAAGCCTCTCAACCAAGTTCTCAAGTGGATTAGGTACCCTATTCCCAACAAGAGAGACCTCCTAAAGAGAACCTACAAAGCCAGGATCTATAGTAAGTTTGATATGAAATCAGGCTTCTGGTAGATCCAGATAGACGAAAAGGATAAGTACAAAAGAACCTTTAACGTCCCCTTCGGACAGTTCGAATGGAATGTCATGCCCTTTGGGCTTAAGAACGCTCCGTCCGAATTTCAGAATATCATGAACAACATTTTTAACAGCCTGAGCATGTTTTCAATTGTCTATATAGACGATGTCCTCATATTCTCAGATACCATTGACTAGCATTTCAAACACCTCAAGGCATTTGTTCGCATTGCCAAGATTAACGGTTTAGCCGTAAGCACTAAAAAGATTAAGATTTTCCAGACCTCCATCAGGTTTCTAGGTCATGACCTTTACCTAGGAACGTACAAACCTATCTGTAGAGCCATTGAGTTCTCGGCTAAATTCCCAGACGAAATAACTGACAAGACTCAGTTACAGAGATTCCTAGAAAGTCTCAATTACGTCGCGGATTTTATCCCCAAAGTTAGACAAATCTGTGAGCCTCTCTACAAAAGGCTTAAAAAAGTCCCAGTTCCCTGGTCTGAAGACTAGACCAAAGCAGTTCTACATATCAAAGAAATCGTCCAGAAGCTTCCGTGCTTAGGAATACCCAACCCCGAAGCTTTTATGATCGTCGAAACAGACGCATCGGACATTGATTATGGTGGTATCCTTAAACAAATAATCAACCCCCAAACCACAGAACAATTAGTAAGGTTTACTTCCGGAGTCTGGAACTCTGCCCAAAAGAATTACAGTACAGTGAAAAAAGAAATTTTATCCATAGTACTTTGCATTACTAAATTTCAGGATGACTTAGTAAACAAAGAATTTCTTTTAAGGGTCGACTGCAAAGCAGCCAAAGATGTCTTGCAAAAAGACGTTAAGAACCTCGTTTCAAAACAGTAGATGACCCTTCGCAAAAGCAAAAGACGGATGACCTTTCAAGAAAGGAAGAGTCGTTCAATAATAGTCAGTCATTTAAAAGTTAAAGTAATAGCTTTATTTCCTTGAGGCCTATTTAAGGTTCTCAAGTTGTATCCTTAGAGGCATCACCCGAAATTCCTTAACAGAAATTTCTCTCTGCCTCCTATATCAAATGTATGTTTTCCCTTTCGTTCTCCATGTTTGAATAAAAGTTTGTAAGTATTTCTGCTTATCCGCTGCCTTTTACCCTGTTCTTGTTATGTTTACCCCGGATCCTTTTTATGGTATCAGAGTCATGTTGTCTAGCATGAGTAGCTAAAAGCTTATACTGATGTCTTGAGCATGAGAGCCTAGAGGTTATAACTGCTGGTTCTCTTTGATTGTTTGTACTTCATCTATGCCTCGTTATTATTGTCAGTTTTATGTTTCTAGATTCTTTATCTGTATAGCACACAGTTGTCTTCTTTTGTCAAGGTGAGGTATCCGAATCATTCCCGGATCAGACGTTGGTTGAGCCCATGATACGGTTGATATAGCTCAGGTGGAGCAAAGATATCCTGTTGGGTGGTCCAGTCGCTAAGATACTTGCAAAAGAATTGACTAGGTTACTACTATACACTAGAGGATCTAGGCTACTAAGAACTGAGAGCAATTATAGAGACACAGACGAACTTGTAACAATTTCTTGAGAATTAGCAGTCACTAACCGATAGTACCCTCGCTCACATAAGACGGCAGTCCTTCTCTCTAGTAAACAACACTTGCTACTCTCTACCTACATCCATCATGTTTAGACATCCCTCATTCGAAAAGATTAGGTGGGCTAATCGTATTAAAGCTGGTTGCCTTAGAGACAATGCTAAACTCCTAGAACAGCTTAGTGATTATAAGTTCTGACTTAAGTATTATCAAGAGATAGCCCCCCTTGAGGAGGTTTCCAGAAACCAACCCGTAGCTGCGAATGAAGTTATTCGCGAAGAGATTATCCGCATCAAGGATATGCTAACCCAAATACACCAGCTTATAGCAGCCCAAGTCTCCCTGATAGAGAACTGCAATTGGTTGTTAAGCCGATACTCCTCCCAGTACTGACCATGAATAGCTCTGAACGTCACAGCATCATGAACAGCGAGAATCTCTCCTCCTCAACTATTAAGATAGCGAAGGTAGAAAGAGATCTACAGAACTGGGACATACCCAAGCAACCTTTCAAGACTATCTATGAAACTGGGTAACAATGAGGCCCAGCCTACCAGGCTCTCGCCCAATGAGGCCACCATTCCAGTTAAGGCCTGAAGAAAGGCTAAAAATCCCTTCATTCCAGATAAGGTCACTAACCCAGCTCTGGCAGCCGCCTATGAAAATAGTTACACAGTTTTGGGAGTACTCCCTAAAGTACAGGTAGAAAAGCCTACAGCTGCACCCTTCAAGGCGTCTACATCAAAGGTCCAGACCAAGGAAAGCTATGAGATGAAGCCACCAGACTCATACTCACAAGCAGTAAAACCAAGTACTCCTATAAAAAAGGAGGCAGTCCAGACAGCTAACAGTCGATTCCATTTTCTAAATCTTTTAAGTGTCAATAATCTCTTTTGGCTTTTGTGCCACCTGTTTACGACTTTTGTCGTTATTCTTCTTTTATGGTTTTTCCAAATAATAAGATTGTGTTATTCCTCTAGGGGCAAGCATATCTCCATTATATGGTTCACCAGAACTGGAAGCAGTGTCTAAGAGCTCTAAGGCTTCTTCATCATCTTCTAATTTGGACAAGGCTTCTAAGAGCCTTCTTCTGGTTTCTGCTTTTGAAGCAGAGGTAGATCCCGAAGTGGTAGGGCTTTTCTTTTTAGCCTCTACTCTTGCTTTGGGGCTCCATCCTTTAATTCGGATTAACCGACTGAGATACTTAATCCTGTTCATCTCATGGATGTCAAAGGACCAGCTAATAATATAAGAGACTCGCTTGTTAATAAAAAATTTGCAATCTTTAATATGGGTTGGAAGAGTGCTGATTTGCTGCTCTTCCAGGAAACTGGGATAACTTTGTGCAAAACTGGGAGGTACTATTTCTAGTGTTCCTCCAAAAATGTTCCACCACTCATAGAACCAGCGGGAAATAGTTTTTTCTTTTAAACATTCTGCATACTTGATGAACCATGTATGGGTGTTTGGTCTGACATATAAAAAATTAAACCATGCATCCTTATAATCGTACCAATTATAGGTAGTTGGCTTAAAAGCTTTATAAAATGGAATCGGAGTGTGCAGATGATCTGCATACCATCCGAAAGGACTAAAAATCTTTTTTACTGTGAATTTTGAAAATTCAATGTTCGCTGGGTTATTTTTATAGTAGTTGTGTTCCACCTCTATCGAGTCTGTGTCGACTAGGATGAATTCGTAAAAACGCCTGGTTTTGAGAGGATCCTGAGAATCCACATACTGGTAATTTGTGAAGCAGGGTTATAGGAGGTCCTGCACTTTAAAATTTTCATACTGTTTGTCCAAGGCCATTATTGGTAATGCTTGGTGTATTATGAAATCCCACTTCGGAGGTTGGGCACTGTTAGCTGTCAGGACTGTCTCTTTTTTTATAGGAGTACTTGGTTTTACTGCTTGTGAGTATGAGTCTGGTGGCTTCATCTCATAGCTTTCCTTGGTCTGGACCTTTGATGAGACGCCTTGATGGGTGCGGCTGTAGGCTTTTCTACCTGTGCTTTAGGGAGTACTCCCAAAACTGTGTACCTATTTTCATAGGCGGCTGCCAGAGCTGGGTTAGTGACCTTGTCTGGAATGAAGGGATTTTTAGCCTTTCTTCAGGCCTTAACTGGAATGGTGGCCTCATTGGGTGGGAGTCTGGTAGGCTAGGCCTCATTGTTACCCAGTTTCATAGATAGTCTTGAAAGGTTGCTTGGGTATGTCCCAGTTCTGTAGATCTCTTTCTACCTTCACTATCTTAATAGTCGAGGAGGAGAGATTCTCGATGTTCATGATGTTGTGACGTTCAGAGCTATTCATGGTCGATCTTGGGAGGAGAGTATCGGCCAATGACCCAATTGCGCTTCTCATCGTGGAGACTTGGGCTGCTATAAGCTGGTGTATTTGGGTTAGCATATCCTTGATGCGGATAATCGCTTCGCGAATAACTTCATTCGCAGCTACGGGTTGGTTTCTGGAAACCTCCTCAAGGGGGACTATCTCTTGATAATACTTAAGTCGGAACTTATAATCACTAAGTTGTCCTAGGAGTTTAGCCTTGTCTCTAGGGCAACCAGCTTTAATACGATTAGCCCACCTAATCTTTTCGAATGAGGGATGTCTAAACATGATGGATGTAGGTAGAGAGTAGCAAGTGTTGTTTACTAGAGAGAAGGACTGCCGTCTTATGTGAGCGAGGGTACTATCGGTTAGTGACTGTTAATTCTCAAGGGATTGTTACAAGTTCGTCTGTGTCTCTATAATTGCTCTCAGTTCTTAGTAGCCTAGATTCTCTAGTGTATAGTAGTAACCTAGTCAATTCTTTTGCAAGTATCTTAGCGACTGGACCACCCAACAGGATATATTTGCTCCACCTAAGCTATATCAACCGTATCATTGGCTCAACCAACGTCTGATCCGGGAATGATTCGGATACCTCACCTTGACAAAAGAAGACAACTGTGTGCTATACAGATAAAGAATCTAGAAACATAAAACTGACAATAATAACGAGGCATAGATGAAATACAAACAATCAAAGAGAACCAGCAGTTATAACCTCTAGACTCTCATGCTCAAGACAGCAGTATAAGCTTTTAGCTACTCATGCTAGACAACATTGGTCTGGTCCAGGTTGCAGTTAAACCGCTGTATCGCCTAGGGTTAGATACCCCCATCTGTCTTCTCCTACGATATGCCAGAATGTTAAACTTCGAAGATTCACTCTTGGGAGTTTTACAAAGTAACCTTGCCAGAGGTCCAGTTTATTTTAACTGTTACCCAAATTTCTCGGTTGATATTCAGGATGAGAATATCCTAGATACCCTAACCTTGAACATCAAAACCAAAAATATGAATAGCAAGGTGAACACCAAAGAAATCGCCGTAATTTACAGAGTTTATTACAGGCTAATGAAAACCACCCTAGCCCCCAAGGCTAAGCTGATGAGGGCGTTACAATGCACATGAAAGCTAACCAAGAGCACATCAACGTCTTCGTCCTCAGAATGCTTCTCTGGGACGAGACTCTCACCAAAGACGAATGGCGCTTTGACGCTATTACTCCCCAGAAGGTTGAACCTGAAAAGACTAAAATTCAAAAAATAGTTCAACACCAGAATGGATCAGTAGATTTAAAATTCCTCAGATCCAATTCAGGAAGTTCTTCCGAAAGATTCTCTATACATAGAGCATCTTCCTCAAAAACCCGGGAGGAGGATTACGACGAAGAAGCTCTAATCAAAGAATTAGAGCACAAAATCAGAGGAGTAGACTTCTCTACACCCATTCCCAAAGTCCACTACAACCCAGTAGTCAACCCAGGTAGCCCTACCCCCAGTGACCTTAGAGGATCACTAGGAATGATCAAAGGAGATAGTAGTTTTAAGATTAACTCAGAACTCCTTAAGAAGAAATGGGAAGACCCTGAGAATGCCATTAAGAGAGATTGGTATGTCGAAACATACCCTGAAGAGGAAAGACTAGCTTTCAGAAGAGCTTGGATCTCCGACATGAAAAGGCTTCATTGCAACATAGAGTTCTTTAGATGATTTCAAGTCTCTGGCCAACTAGGTGATAGGCCTGACTCCTTAGGAACCATAGTTAGCAAATGGTATACCAGTTCTAGGACTATTGATGCAATTATTCCCCCCCCCCCCTAGAGAAAATTAGCATCCCAGTCGAAGGAGAAGTTATTGAAGTTACCCCCTTCAAAAGAGATATCCCAAATCCCACAGGTCACCCCACTAACGGTGATATGAACAAACTCATCCAACAGAACAACTATACCAACCAGCTGTTGCATACAGTATCAACTCAGATTACCAGTAATAGAGCCATCTCCAAGCCCAGTTCTTCCAAAAAAAATAGGGTCTCTAACCCGTTGTTCAGAACCCCTGAGTTCAAGGCTAGCAACTACCCCAGTCTGTCCAAAACAACAGAACAAGAGGACAGTATTCTAGAAAGAATTGAAGCGAGACTTCAGGACCCTACCAGTAGCAAGTCTGCCGTAAAAACCATTACCAGACAAGGAGCTGATCTCAACAGATTAGCGAGACAGGTAAATGTCAAGAATTTCTATCCTAGGGCGTCATTCCCTGATATGCAATTTGAGGAAGATCACTTCATGACCCATTCCTCTCACTCAGGATCTGAAATTGTTGAGTGGAATATAGATGGCCTGGAAGAAGGCCAAATCTACAATAGGCTCCATGAAATGGGCATAGCCATAACCGCTCTTAAAATTAGGAAGACGAAAGATAAGCAAGCTGCATGTATGATAATAGCAGGTTTTACGGGTATGCTAAAGAATTGGTGGGATAACTATCTTACCGAAGAACAGAGGCAGAATATCCAGAATTCCCACTCCTACCACCATGAGACTAAGCAGGACGGCGCCATAGAAGAGAAAATAGTACAGGATGCCACTGCTACCCTCATATATAGCATAGCCAAGCACTTCATAGGAGTGTTGACACCCAATTTTGTCCCGTCTTTTCCAATTTATTTGTAATTTTAAATATTTTTAACACCTCAAAACAATTTTAATCTATATACATACATGTGTGTGTATATGTCTTACTATTCTCTTATTATTATTATTATTCGCATTTTTTACTATCATTTGCATCTTTATCATAATCATAAGTTTTATCCAAAAATTCTATGTTATTTTATTCTCGCAAAATTGCATCGCATTTCCATTTTTTATTAAGCATTAAACATTTCACAAATATTATATTTTTTATTATTATCACATCGTTATGTTATTTTAAATAATTCACATCTTTTACAAAAAATAAAAAATAATATTTTTAATGTTAAACCCCTTTTATATTTTTAAATCCATAACCCATTTCATTTTCCAACCCAAAACAATTTCTACCCAAACTAATTTCATTCCCCACAAACCAACCCAGCCGAGCCCAAATATTTGGCCCAATCGGCTATTCCCAACAACCCACAAAACAAAATGTCCCAAACCCATTCCCCTTACGCTTTAAACCCACCCCCAGGCCCAATCGGTGACCCGTCGGCCCAAACCCATCACCCGACCCGGTCGCCCCCTTTTTAACCCAAAACCCCCCCCCCCCAAATCAAAAAAAAAACTAAAACCCTACCCCCCCTAAACCGATGCTGCACCCCTACCCCCGACGTCGCCGCACCCTACACCTGACACCACCACTCGCCAACACCGCCGCCTGACACCACCAACCCATCGCCTCTCACCGCGACCCATATCCCTAAAAAACCGTTCCAAAATCATTGTTTTTGGGCCCTTTAATTTGAATTTAAGCTCGGTTTTAGGGGGGAAATGGGGGCTATAAAAACCCCTTGTGTTCTTCGAAAAAAGGGGGAGGAAAAAGAAAAAGGAGAGAAAACCGAAAGATTTTTCAGAGGTCCGATTGGATATAAATATTTTTGGTTGTGTTCTTGGTTTCAAACATTTTTCCTCCCTTGTTGTTCAAGAATTGAGTCCGAAAAGGTTCGTTCTCTACTTTTGATTCTCGGATTTTGACACCTGATTCGGGTCGGGTCACTGACCCGGATCGGGTCGACCCGGTTCGGGTAATGTTCTCAGAATTCTTGCATTTCATATTTCTGTATGTTGGTTATCTGAATTTGGTGAATATTTGATTTCGGATATTTTGACACCTGATTCGGGTCGGGTCGGGTCGGGTCACTGACCCGGGTCGGGTCGACCCGGTTTGGGTAACATTTTCATAATTCTTGCATTTTCATATTTTTGTAGGTTGGTTATCTGAATTTGGTGAATATTTGATTTCGGGTTGAGTTTCCGATTCGGGTCGGGTCACTGACCCGGGTCGGGTCGACCCGGTTTGGGTAACATTTGCAGAATTCCTTGCATTGTTGCTTTTGTTATTGTTGGTTATCTGAAATTGATGGAATTATTTGATGTCGGGTTGAATCGCCAATTCGGGTCGGATCAACCCGATTTGAATTTTCCAAATCTTCTTGCATTGTTGCTGTTGTTATTATTGGTTATATCTGAAATTGATGGAATTATTCGATGTCGGGTTGAATCTCCAATTCGGTCGAAGTCATCGATCCGGTCGGTCGACCGGTTTGGATTTTCCAAATCTCTTGCATTTCATGTCTTATATATTGGTTATCTGAAAAATAAAAAATCTGATTCGGGTTGGCCTCGATTTCGTCGGGTCATCGACCGGCCTGGTCGATCCGGTTTTGGTATATTTCCAGATTATGGCATTTTTTCATATCTGTTGCTGGTTATCTAAAAAATCTGAATTTCTGATTTCATTCCGGGTCTATTTTTTTCCATAATTAACTCACTGTTCACTTTTTCGGGTCTGTTTTTCAGAATTAACTCACTATTCCATATGCCTTTATTTATTTCGTATCTCTATTTTTCTGTTCGCTGGGTTAACATCCGGGTAACGGATATCTTACTGTTCTTAATGTTTTACAGTTTTATTAATACCGCATTTAGGCCGATGAATTTGAATATCGAGACTACGCTTTTTCTTTCTTTTTCGTTTCTCTATTTTTCAGCACTGTTTTAAGTATCCGGGCAACGGATATTTTATCGCTTTTATCGCTTTTAAACTAAACACCGCGTCTTTTTCGGAAATCATTTTTCTCGCTATCGCTTTATCTTTCTTCTTCTTTGTTGCTTCTGATTTCATTTTTTGCTGATTTGAACACGATACTACACTGGCCGATGAAAAATATCCGTCGATTTTGAGGCCTCCACAGTTGTAAAGACGGAAAATATAACTTCTGGGCAATGATGAGACTTAAACCTTTTTATTTCATCCGAGATCAACATGTTTAGTAGGCGAGGTGACTAAAATAACCAACAAGTTATATATTCGCAGCCACGACGTGATTATAGTGATCTTTTCTATTTCACCCGAGAGACCAACACGTTTAGTAGGCGAGGCAATCAAAATAAACCACATTAGTCATATGTTTGCAGCCACGACGTGATTGGAATGTTCTTTTCAAAATTTAAGTCTGAGCCCTCCGTGACCAAAACACTCATTGTTTTGGATGCGGATATGAAGTTATTTGTATTTAACTGCTTTTAACCGTTTGTTCTTGACAGCTTGCAGGGAATAAAGTAAACAAAGGCATATGTTCCCTCGGAGTTTATTTATTTTATTTACTTTCTTTAATTCAGTTTTTATTCGGCGATGTATTGTATTATTATTTCTTGTACTTATGTAATTATTGAAACGCTTAGAATAGGCAAACCTAGGATTAATTCGTAGGGTAGTTTAAGACTTGAAACCCGTCGTTAGTTTATCTATTTGCAGGCTTGGTTAATTCAAACTTAGAAACCCTCCGCTAGTTATTTATTTTAGGTTCACACGCGTATTCAAGATTTTCAAAACAACTTTTGTCATCTTTTATTTGCTTTATTAATCATTCCGAATAAGTTTATCTTTTGTCAATTTACAATTCAATGATTCCCAAAATTTTACTTCTTTGGCATTATAAATAATTTATTGTCACAAATGCATATTTTCCAAAACTTTACATGTATCTTTTTTTTTATGTCATTCGAATGCATACATGTACAAAATGCATCTCTTTCATTAATTATTTGCAAACATCTTTAACTTCATACTTCAAACATGCATTTTTTCTAGTAATAATTAACCTGAGTTTGACCGGATAACCGCAAGTTAGTGGATCTTAAAGGATGCCTAACCCCTTCCCTTTAGGATAATAAAGAACCCTTACCTAGAATCTCACTAGTTTCGCAGACCTTAAAATTGGAGTTACATTGCAGCATTTAGTTTAAATATTTAGGTGTCCTAATTCACCGTAAAAATAATTAGGTGGCGACTCTTCAACCCTTTTACCCAGGAATCACCGAACCCGTCCGCGCTCCGCTTTGACCCGGAGCGGGTCGAAAATGGGGCGCGACAGCATGGCGACTCCACTGGGGATTTTTCAGATTCTTAACCATAGCAAATTCAGGTTAATTATTTATGCTTTACTTTCACTCTTTGTTTGATGTAATGCTTTGATTTGTTTCCTATGTGAAAATTTTTGCATAAACAGCTTTAAATTATTATATTCTCTTACTGCTTTCCCTAAATTGGCATTTCGCTCATATTTCTTCCACTCTGAAAAATTGACACTATCACACACTACACGCGAGGTGTGTTTTGCGCACCCGCAAATTTCTTTCAATCTACCAAATTTTAGGAGAGTTGGCGTATGCGCGGAGTGACCGGACCATCCGGTGGCCGCGTAGCCTTCTCACTCGAGTAGTCCGCTCGGGAACCTTGTGTCTAGTCAGCCAAATCTTAGAAAATTTAAGATAGAGCTATACCAACCTTTATTTTAAGTCATGCATGCATACACCTTAGGTGGGTCGATCCTTGGTATCGACTCCACAATTAAGAAATCCGCCAAAGATGTCTACGGGTCTCACAACCCAACGACCAATCATCATATTATGAGTAGCGTGATAAGGATAGACTAATCCAAGACTAATCATGACATGTCAAATTGGAAAATGTACATTCATTTTGTCTCATTTCCGACAAAGCATTGCAGCTTTAGCGACTTGGATCAAATCTGTCGTAATCTCGCATATCTAGGCGTTTAGGCCCACCTCCCATAAGGGAGGCCCCATGCATATTAGGATGCGATTTAATTGCCTTACAATCATTTTGTTGTTTTCTCCTCGCTTTTTCACTATGTGCATATTATTTAAAGCAATAATTACTCGCCTTTATACTAACTTGATTTTCTTCAATTTTTTTAGAAGGTTTATTTTGTCTAGATTATTTTCCCAAAGGTTGATTTATGTTGACTAAAGCGGCGGATCATCCCTACTTCACGAGGTCAAAGGCACAATCCTTCAGCCAAATGACTGATTCAGATGCATCCGAACAGACTGACCTGGAACTTATCACTCTTTCCAGAGATGAACCAGAGGCTTCGGAAAATAGAGATACTACCGTCCAAGAAAAATACATCGCCCAACTGTTACAACAGATGGCAGCCATGCAGACTGAGATAGAGCGGCTCCAAAATCTCACCAACCTGTCCATTAGCGCCAATACCCCACTCCCTGAACAAGGGACGAATGCAACTGCACCACAAATTTTCTCATCTCATGAACCGCCATTTCCCCAAAACCTCCCCGAAAATTCGCCACTAAACAAAACCGATCCACAGCACGCTAATCCGCAAGCTAGTCCACAACAAAGCCCGCTACAAAATGACCCTGCAACTCCACATACCCAAATTAATCCACTCATCCAAAACACCTCTTCCACGCAAAATCACCAGGCAGCCCAACAAATATTGATGGCACACGTCACTGATCCCAACGAGCAAAGATGTGCCACCAAAGATATGCAACGGAAGCTCAACCTTTACTACCACAGACCAAACATGGCTTTTCAGAAATCACGAGTGTGAAGAAATGGACAAAGGTAATGATCGTAACCAATAAAAGTGTGGCGAAAGATATTCATAGCCTAAAAGAAGCCTACAAGAATCTCCAAACCTTCAAGGGGCATGAAGGACTCGAGTACGAAGATTTGTGCATGCATCCCGACATTGAATTGCCTGTAGGATATAAGGTGCCAAAATTTGACTTGTTTGATGGGAAAGGAAATCATCACGCTCATTTAAGATCATACTGTGACAAACTGATTGGGGTAGGTAAAGACCAGGGCATCATAAGGAAGGTGGTCGTAAGGAGTTTAACAGAGAAGCACTGACCGGGTACACGAGCCAAAACCCGCGAAAATGGCGTAATTGGGGCACAATGGCACAAGATTTCGTGGACAGATTTAAATTCAACACTGACACAGTCTTGGATCGATTTTATCTGATAAAGTTGGAAAAGAAGTCCACAGAGACCTTCAGAGAATATGCCATGAAGTGGAGGGCAAAAGCAGCGAAAGTTCAACCCCCGATAGAAGAAAGTGAGATGACCACTCTCTTTGTACAATCTTTGAAAGATGCAACATACTATGAGAGAATGATAAGCGTCATAGGACGAAGTTTCTCTGAAGTTATAAGGATGAGAGATTTCATAGAAGAGGGAATCAGAACAGGAAGAATTACAAACTTTATAGCATTGCAAGCAACGAGTGAGACAATCCAGTCGGACTCATTTGAGGGAGCAGTAAAGAGGAAGAGAGACGGAGTGTCCTCTGTGGTGACAGTTCAGAAACATAGGCCAAATCAAATGTCAACCTACCAAATGCCATCACCCCAGCCTCCCTACTACAATCAAAACAACCAAAGTCCTCAGCCTTCCTATTATTGCCCACACGCCCAAAGTCCTCAACCTTACTATCAATACCCACATGGTCCCTACCCTGTCTACCATACCCAGCCAATATATAGCCTGCCTCGAGCGCCAGCCTATCCGAATATCCCACAATATCCGCCTGCATACTTACCTCATCCACAAGTCCATGCACAAAATGCACCCAGACCCCGCTCAAAATACGAAAGAAGGCCAGCCAAAACCTATACACCTTTAACCGAACCTCGAGCCCAGTTATATGAAAGACTGAAAACCGCAGGAATACTCCGACCATCCCAGGAAATGTCCCCAACTCGCTCCCAAATGGCATGATAAGACTAAGCATTGTGCATACCACTCGGGAATCCTGGACACGATTAATCGAAAATTGCTATGCCCTCAGAGACAGAATCGAGACATTAATCAAAGAAGGAGTTATCCGACTGAAAGGACATGCCTCTAATGAAAACAATAACTCTTTGCCAGATCATGACGGTGCAAATGTGAACATGATTACTGTCGATGAAGAACACAACTTGGAAGGGACCATTGTGCCAGTCCAGAGAGAGGAAAGGGTTGAATCATCGGCCTTTATCACCCCTGTGATTACGCCCAAGTGAGGGCACCGCTTGGAGTAGAAGTACTTCCTCCAAAGCCGCGGCCATGGCACCATCTTTTCTTGGAAAAGTCTTATCAACCAATCTCAAGAAAGAGAGATGTTCATTTACCAAAGCCTGCTTTCACCTCCGAGTCACCATTCACAAAACACGCGCCACTCAGGAATCATAGGAGGACAATGCAGCCACCTCAGTGGGGGATTCAAAAGTTTTTTCATTGTTGAAGAAGAAGCATGATGCAGTGTGATTCTCGATGATCACGCTAGAGGCTCAACCATTTGGGATGCAGAGCAAGGAGATGTTTTGGAAAAATTGGCCATGTGCCCTGGCCTTGTTACTCCCGGAAACTAGTTAACTGCATCAATATTTAATGAAACAATGCGATTCAGATTGAGGCCTGAATCACATATGTGCATCTAATATGTTTTACCTCTACCTTTTGAAAGCTTAAAAAGACAAATCTGCATTGATGTTGCTATTTTAAAATCTGTTTGGTTTAATAATATTCTTTTCTTTTCCATCATGCAAACTAATCTGTCGATAATGTGTGACACATTTGAAACAAGCAAGCAAGACTTCGAAGAATATAAGGAAGACTCACAACCGGAAGAACTGGGGCATAAGCCAAAGCCAGGTTTGGATGAAAAATCAAGATGGTTGATAATTACAAAGCATTAGTACGAGCATTTTCTTCTGGGGCAACGATATATCTTTCGCAGCCGAGTGGATAACAGAATCATGCACAAGGAGGTTGATTGATGAAAAGCAGATGAACACAGTTTGTCCGGGGCAACTTTATCAGAATAGAAAATGAACCATGAACTACGTTATGACCTGATTCCCTCGGTGGGATACGTAGGCGGCCACATCAGCTTCGGTCTCATTTTTTAGAAAATCCTTACAAAATTCCTTTGCTTGCCATGAACTACGTCATGACCTGATTCCCTCGGCGGGATACGTAGGCGGCCACATCGGCTTCGGTCCCATTTTCAGAAAATCCTTACAAATCTTTTGTTTGCTACCTGAACTACGTTATGACCTGATTTCCTCGGCGGGATACGTAGGCGGCCACATCGGTTTCGGTCCCATTTTAGAAGGAAAAAAACCCCTTACAATCACCTTTGCTTGTAATGAACTACGTCACGACCTGATTCCCTCATGGGGATACGTAGGCGGCCTAAATCGGCTTCGGTCCCACCATTAGGAAATATTCTCTCCTTTATATCACATATGACAAAATGCACCCTTCTAATCACCTTGATAGGACATGCAAGCAACCCACACAAGACTCGGTTGTCCGTTCGAAAGTTCATCATCCTCACATATCGGAAACTGGGGCATTTTTTTTAGAGATCACCGCAAGAAGACGCCGATAAACATGGAAAAGCATCGGCAAACTAAGTTTTCAGCCAGAATAAGGACTTTGGATAAGACGTTTGTTTTGTTTCACCGCATGTCACTGCTCGACAGACATTTACATATATGCATACTTTCTTATAAACAAATTATTTTCAACAAATATTTTCGTTAGAGTTCGACAAAAATTTTTTACTGATATGCATACGTTCTTATAAAACAAATTATTTTCAACAAATGTTTTCATTAACGGTTAGCCAAGACTGGGAACCAAACATGGGCTACAGGTCCGAATCAGCGGGACATGCAACTATCAAGAGCAGAAGCTACAAAGTCAACGCGAATCAACCGTCCCTCCCCCGAACTCACAAATTTTTCTTTGAGTACAGGTTCTTCAGGTTGAAAAAAGCGGGGAAGCCACATCACTTATGATCAACTTCACAAAGAATTTCTGCATAACGGCTCACCGCAAGGATCACGCTTCTATTTTGCGTCTATACAAAGATATCGTCTTGACCTACAGAGACCCAACCATTGTGTCTGCACGATGATGTTATTTTAAATCACAGGGAGCCTAAACACAACAAACTGAAGTGGAACCATCTATTACAGCAAACTGACGGCAAGAACGTCATTTACATCAAACGACGACAAGGATGTCGCATCATGTTTTCGTCTAGGTGACATTTCAATTCACGATCCACAGGAGTTCGAATCAACAGAAGATTCAGCACAACGTGGAACCATATTACAGCAAATTGACGGCAAGGACGTCGCGACTATCTTTTACAGCATCCCAACGACGTCAACAGCATTACAATGACGTCTTCAGCGCAACAACTATCTTTTACGGCAACGCAGCAACTATCTTTTATCGCATCTTAACGACGTCAACATCATTACAATGATGTCTTCAGCGCAGCAACTATCTTTTACGACAACACAGTAACTATCTTTTACGGCAATGCATCAACTATCTTTTACCACATCTCAACGACGTCAACGACAACGACGTCTTCAGCAATTCGACTATCTTTTACCGCATCTCAACGACGTCAACAACAACGACGTCTTCGACATTATCTTTACAAAGAAGACAACATTACAATAACGTCCTCGACGTTATGGCAGCAAGACAATTATCTTCTACAGCAAAACAACATTACAGCAACGTCATCGACGTTATGGCAGCACGACAATTATCTTCTACAGCAAAACATCATTACAACAACGTCATCGACGTTACTGCAGCACAACAGCTATTTTTTACAGCATTACAACGATATCAACAACATTACAACGATATCAACAACATTATCATTACAACGACGTCAACATCATTACAATGATGTCTTCGGTACAACAGAACCCCTGAGTTCAAGGCTAGCAACTACCCCAGTCTGTCCAAAACAATGTAACAAGAGGACAAAGATTCTAGAAAGAATTGAAGCGAGACTTCAGGACCCTTACCAAGAGCAAGTCCGCCAGAAACCATTACCAGACAAGGAGCTGATCTCAACAGATTAGCGAGACAGGTAAATGTCAAGAATTTCTATCCTAGGGCGTCATTCCCTGATATGCAATTTGAGGAAGATCACTTCATGACCCATTCCTCTCACTCAGGATCTGAAATTGTTGAGTGGAATATAGATGGCCTGGAAGAAGGCCAAATCTACAATAGGCTCCATGAAATGGGCATAGCCATAACCGCTCTTAAAATTAGAAAGACGAAAGATAAGCAAGCTGCATGTATGATAATAGCAGGTTTTACGGGTATGCTAAAGAATTGGTGGGATAACTATCTTACCGAAGAACAGAGGCAGAATATCCAGAATTTCCACTCCTACCACCATGAGACTAAGCAGGACGGCGCCATAGAAGAGAAAATAGTACAGGATGCCACTGCTACCCTCATATATAGCATAGCCAAGCATTTCATAGGAGTGTTGACACCCAATTTTGTCCCGTCTTTTCCAATTTATTTGCAATTTTAAATATTTTTAACACCTCAAAACAATTTTAATCTATATACATACATGCGTGTGTATATGTCTTACTATTCTCTTATTATTATTATTATTCGCATTTTTTACTATCATTTGCATCTTTATCATAATCATAAGTTTTATCCGAAAATTCTATGTTATTTTATTCTCGCAAAATTGCATCGCATTTCCATTATTTATTAAGCATTAAACATTTCACAAATATTATATTTTTTATTATTATCACATCGTTATGTTATTTTAAATAATTCACATCTTTTACAAAAAATAAAAAATAATATTTTTAATGTTAAACCCCTTTTATATTTTTAAATCTATAACTTATTTCATTTCCCAACCCAAAACAATTTCTACCCAAACTAATTTCATTCCCCACAAACTAACCCCTAAGCCCAAATATTTGGCCCAATCGACTATTCCCAACAACCCACAAAACAAAATCTCCCAAACCCATTCCCTTACCCTTTAAACCCAACCCCAAGCCCAACCGGTGACCCGTCGCCCAAACCCATCACCCGACCTTGCCGCCTCTTTAACCCAAAAACCCCCCAAATCAAAAAAAACTAAAACCCTACCCCCTAAACCGATCGCACTCCCTACCCCGACGCCGCCGCACCCTACACTGACACCACCACTCGCCAACACCGCCGCCGACACCACCAACCCATCGCTTCATCAGCGACCCATATCCCTAAAAAACCGTTCCAAAATCATTGTTTTTGGGCCCTTTAATTTGAATTTAAGCTCGGTTTTAGGGGGAAATGGGGGCTATAAAAACCCCTTGTGTTCTTCGAAAAAAGGGGGAGGAAAAAGAAAAAGGAGAGAAAACCGAAAGATTTTTCGGAGGTCCGATTGGATATAAATATTTTTTGTTGTGTTCTTGGTTTCAAACATTTTTCCTCCCTTGTTGTTCAAGAATTGAGTCCGAAAAGGTTTGTTCTCCACTTTTGATTCTCGGATTTTGACACCTGATTCGGGTCGGGTCACTGACCCGGATCGGGTCGACCCGGTTCGGGTAATGTTCTCAGAATTCTTGCATTTCATATTGCTGTATGTTGGTTATCTGAATTTGGTGAATATTTGATTTCGGATTTTTTGACACCTGATTCGCCTGCTCGTCCGGTTGATCGATGCCGGTCGAATCTTGGCTTGGGTAACATTTTCGTAATTCTTGCATTTTCATATTTTTGTAGGTTGGTTATCCGAATTTGGTGAATATTTGATTTCTGTTGAGTTTCCGATTCGTCGGAAACATCGACTCGCCTGGGTCGATCTTGGCTTGGGTAACATTTGCGTAATTCCTTGCATTGTTGCTTTTGTTATTGTTGGTTATCTGAAATTGATGGAATTATTTGATGTCGGGTTGAATCGCCAATTCGGTCAACATCGACCCGCCTGATCAACCCGCTTTGAATTTTCCAAATCTTCTTGCATTGTTCTTTGTTATTATTGGTTATATCTGAAATTGATGGAATTATTCGATGTCGGGTTGAATCTCCAATTCGGTCGAAACATCGATCCGGTCGGTCGACCCGATTTGGATTTTCCAAATCTCTTGCATTTCATGTCTTATATATTGGTTATCTGAAAAAATAAAAAAAATCTGATTCGGGTTGGCCTCTGATTTGGGTCGGGTCACTGACCGGGGTCGGGTCGACCCGGTCTTGGTATATTTCCAGATTATGGCATTTTTTCATATCTGTTGCTGGTTATCTAAAAAATCTGAATTTCTGATTTCATTCCGGGTCTATTTTTTTCCAGAATTAACTCACTGTTCACTTTTTCGGGTCTGTTTTTCAGAATTAACTCACTATTCCATATGCCTTTATTTATTTCGTATCTCTATTTTTCTGTTCGCTGGGTTAACATCCGGGTAACGGATATCTTACTGTTCTTAATGTTTTACAGTTTTATTAATACCGCATTTAGGCCGATGAATTTGAATATCGAGACTACGCTTTTCTTTCTTTTTCGTTTCTCTATTTTTCAGCACTGTTTTAAGTATCCGGGCAACGGATATTTTACTGTTTTACTGTTTTAAACTAAACACCGCGTCTTTTTTTCGGAAATCATTTTTCTGCTTACTGTTTTATCGCCTGCTGCTGCTGTTTCTGTTCTGATTTCATTTTTTGCTGATTTGAACACGATACTACACTGGCCGATGAAAAATATCCGTCGATTTTGAGGCCTCCACAGTTGTAAAGACGGAAAATATAACTTCTGGGCAATGATGAGACTTAAACCTTTTTATTTCATCCGAGATCAACATGTTTAGTAGGCGAGGTGACTAAAATAACCAACAAGTTATATATTCGCAGCCACGACGTGATTATAGTGATCTTTTCTATTTCACCCGAGAGACCAACACGTTTAGTAGGCGAGGCAATCAAAATAAACCACATTAGTCATATGTTTGCAGCCACGACGTGATTGGAATGTTCTTTTCAAAATTTAAGTCTGAGCCTTCCGTCACCAAAACACTCATTGTTTTGGATGCGGATATGAAGTTATTTGTATTTAACTGCTTTTAACCGTTTGTTCTTGACAGCTTGCAGGGAATAAAGTAAACAAAGGCATATGTTCCCTCGGAGTTTATTTATTTTATTTACTTTCTTTAATTCAGTTTTTATTCGGCGATGTATTGTAATATTATTTCTTGTACTTATGTAATTATTGAAACGCTTAGAATAGGCAAACCTAGGATTAATTCGTAGGGTAGTTTAAGACTTGAAACCCGTCGTTAGTTTATCTATTCGCAGGCTCGGTTAATTCAAACTTAGAAACCCTCCGCTAGTTATTTATTTTAGGTTCACACGCTGTATTCAAGATTTTCAAACCATCTTTTGTCTTCTTTTATTTGCTTTATTAATCATTCCGAATAAGTTTATCTTTTGTCAATTTCCAATTCAATGATTCCCAAAATTTTACTTGTTTGGCATTATAAATAATTTATTGTCACAAATGCATATTTTCCAAAACTTTACATGTATCTTTTTTATGTCATTCAATGCATACATGTACAAAATGCATCTCTTTCATTAATTATTTGCAAACATCTTTAACTTCATACTTCAAACATGCATTTTTCTAGTAATAATTAACTCCGAGTTTGACCGGATAACCGCAAGTTAGTGGATCTTAAAGGATGCCTAACCCCTTCCCTTTAGGATAATAAAGAACCCTTACCTAGAATCTCACTAGTTTCAGACCTTAAAATTGGAGTTACATTGCAGCATTTAGTTTAAATATTTAGGTGTCCTAATTCACCGTAAAAATAATTAGGTGGCGACTCTTCAACCCTTTACCCAGGAATCACCGAACCCGTCCGCGCTCCGCTTTGACCCGGAGCGGGTCGAAAATGGGGCGCGACAGCATGGCGACTCCACTGGGGATTTTTCAGATTCTTAACCATAGCAAATTCAGGTTAATTATTTATGCTTTACTTTCACTCTTTGTTTGATGTAATGCTTTGATTTGTTTCCTATGTGAAAATTTTTGCATAAACAGCTTTAAATTATTATATTCTCTTACTGCTTTCCCTAAATTGGCATTTCACTCATATTTCTTCCACTCTGAAAAATTGACACTATCACACACTACACGCGAGGTGTGTTTTGCGCACCCGCAAATTTCTTTCAATCTACCAAATTTTAGGAGAGTTGGCGTATGCGCGGAGTGACTGGACCATCCGGTGGCCGCGTAGCCTTCTCACTCGAGTAGTCCGCTCGGGAACCTTGTGTCTAGTCAGCCAAATCTTAGAAAATTTAAGATAGAGCTATACCAACCTTTATTTTAAGTCATGCATGCATACACCTTAGGTGGGTCGATCCTTGGTATCGACTCCACAATTAAGAAATCCGCCAAAGATGTCTACGGGTCTCACAACCCAACGACCAAACATCATATTATGTGTAGCGTGATAAGGATAGACTAATCCAAGACTAATCATGACATGCTGAAATTGGAAAATGTACATTCATTTTGTCTCATTTCCGACAAAGCATTGCAGTTTAGCAGCTTGGATCAAATCTGTCGAAATCTCGCATATCTAGGCATTTAGGCCCACCTCCGGCATAAGGGAGGCCCCATGCATATTAGGATGCGCATTTAATTACCTTACAATTATTTTGTTGTTTTCTCCTGCTTTTTCACTATGTGCATATTATTTAAAGCAATAATTACTCGCCTTATACTAACTTGATTTTCTTCAATTTTTTTAGAAGGTTTATTTTGTCTAGATTATTTTCCCAAAGGTTGATTTGCGTTGACTAAAACTGGCGGATCATCCCTACTTCACGAGGTCAAAGGCACAATCCTTCAGCCAAATGACTGATTCAGATGCATCCGAACAGACTGGCCTGGAACTTATCACTCTTTCCAGAGATGAACCAGAGGCTTCAGAAAATAGAGATACTACCGTCCAAGAAAAATACATCGCCCAACTGTTACAACAGATGGCAACCATGCAGACTGAGATAGAGCGGCTCCAAAATCTCACCAACCTGTCCATTAGCGCCAATACCCCACTCCCTGAACAAGGGACGAATGCAACTGCACCACAAATTTTCTCATCTCCTGAACCGCCATTTCCCCAAAACCTCCCCGAAAATTCGCCACTAAACAAAACCGATCCACAGCACGCTAATCCGCAAGTTAGTCCACAACAAAGCCCGCTACAAAATGACCCTGCAACTCCACATACCCAAATTAATCCACTCATCCAAAACACCTCTTCCACGCAAAATCACCAGGCAGCCCAACAAATATTGATGGCACACGTCACTGATCCCAACGAGCAAAGATGTGCCACCAAAGATATGCAACGGAAGCTCAACCTTTTACTACCACGATTACCAAACATGGCTTTTCAGAAATCGGCGAGTGTGAAGAAATGGACAGCGGTAATGATCAGAACCAATAAAAGTGTGGCGAAAGATATTCATAGCCTAAAAGAAGCATTCAAGAATATCCAAACCATCAAGGGGCATGAAGGACTCGAGTACGAAGATTTGTGCATGCATCCCGACATTGAATTGCCTGTAGGATATAAGGTGCCAAAATTTGACTTGTTTGATGGGAAAGGAAATCATCACGCTCATTTAAGATCATACTGTGACAAACTGATTGGGGTAGGTAAAGACCAGGCCATCATAATGAAGTTGTTCGTAAGGAGTTTAACAGGAGAAGCACTCGACTGGTACACGAGCCAAAACCCGCGAAAATGGCGTAATTGGGGCACAATGGCACAAGATTTCGTGGACAGATTTAAATTCAACACTGACACAGTTCGATTTTATCTGATGAAGTTGGAAAAGAAGTCCACAGAGACCTTCAGAGAATATGCCATGAAGTGGAGGGCAAAAGCAGCGAAAGTTCAACCCCCGATAGAAGAAAGTGAGATGACCACTCTCTTTGTACAATCTTTGAAAGATGCAACATACTATGAGAGAATGATAAGCGTCATAGGACGAAGTTTCTCTGAAGTTATAAGGATGGGAGATTTCATAGAAGAGGGAATCAGAACAGGAAGAATTACAAACTTTATAGCATTGCAAGCAACGAGTGAGACAATCCAGTCGGACTCATTTGAGGGAGCAGTAAAGAGGAAGAGAGACGGAGTGTCCTCTGTGGTGACAGTTCAGAAACATAGGCCAAATCAAATGTCAACCTACCAAATGCCATCACCCCAGCCTCCCTACTACAATCAAAACAACCAAAGTCCTCAGCCTTCCTATTATTGCCCACACGCCCAAAGTCCTCAACCTTACTATCAATACCCACATGGTCCCTACCCTGTCTACCATACCCAGCCAATATATAGCCTGCCTCGAGCGCCAGCCTATCCGAATATCCCACAATATCCGCCTGCATACTTACCTCATCCACAAGTCCATGCACAAAATGCACCCAGACCCCGCTCAAAATACGAAAGAAGGCCAGCCAAAACCTATACACCTTTAACCGAACCTCGAGCCCAGTTATATGAAAGACTGAAAACCGCAGGAATACTCCAGCCCATCCCAGGAAATGTCCCCAATCCTGTTCACAAATGGCATGATAAGACTAAGCATTGTGCATACCACTCGGGAATCCCTGGACACGACACTGAAAATTGCTATGCCCTCAGAGACAGAATCGAGGCATTAATCAAAGAAGGAGTTATCCGACTGAAAGGACCTGCCTCTAATGAAAACAATAACTCTTTGCCAGATCATGACGATGCAAATGTGAACATGATTACTGTCGATGAAGAACACAACTTGGAAGGGACCATTGTGCCAGTCCAGAGAGAGGAAAGGGTTGAATCATCGGCCTTTATCACCCCTGTGATTACAGTCCAAGTGAGGGCACCGTTTGGAGTAGAAGTACTTCCTCCAAAGCCGCGGGCCATGGCACCATCTTTTCTTGGAAAAGTCTTATCAACCAATCTCCGAAGAAAGAGAGATGTTCATTTACCAAAGCCTGTTTCACCTCTGAGTCAGTCATTCGTCAAAACATGCGCCACTCAGGAATCATAGGAGGACAATGCAGCCACCTCAGTGGGGGATTCAAAAGTTTTTTCATTGTTGAAGAAGAAGCATGATGCAGTGTGATTCTCGATGATCACGCTAGAGGCTCAATCATTTGGGATGCAGAGCAAGGAGATGTTTTGGAAAAATTGGCCATGTGCCCTGGCCTTGTTACTCCCGGAAACTAGTTAACTGCATCAATATTTAATGAAACAATGCGATTCAGATTGAGGCCTGAATCACATATGTGCATCTAATATGTTTTACCTCTACCTTTTGAAAGCTTAAAAAGACAAATCTGCAGTGATGTTGCTATTTTAAAATCTGTTTGGTTTAATAATATTCTTTTCTTTTCCATCATGCAAACTAATCTGTCGATAATGTGTGACACATTTGAAACAAGCAAGCAAGACTTCGAAGAATATAAGGAAGACTCACAACCGGAAGAACTGGGGCATAAGCCAAAGCCAGATTTGGATGAAAAATCAAGATGGTTGATAATTACAAAGCATTAGTACGAGCATTTTCTTCTGGGGCAACGATATATCTTTCGCAGCCGAGTGGATAACAGAATCATGCACAAGGAGGTTGATTGATGAAAAGCAGATGAACACAGTTTGTCCGGGGCAACTTTATCAGAATAGAAAATGAACCATGAACTACGTTATGACCTGATTCCCTCGGTGGGATACGTAGGCGGCCACATCAGCTTCGGTCTCATTTTTTAGAAAATCCTTACAAAATTCCTTTGCTTGCCATGAACTACGTCATGACCTGATTCCCTCGGCGGGATACGTAGGCGGCCACATCGGCTTCGGTCCCATTTTCAGAAAATCCTTACAAATCTTTTGTTTGCTACCTGAACTACGTTATGACCTGATTTCCTCGGCGGGATACGTAGGCGGCCACATCGGTTTCGGTCCCATTTTAGAAGGAAAAAAACCCCTTACAATCACCTTTGCTTGTAATGAACTACGTCACGACCTGATTCCCTCATGGGGATACGTAGGCGGCCTAAATCGGCTTCGGTCCCACCATTAGGAAATATTCTCTCCTTTATATCACATATGACAAAATGCACCCTTCTAATCACCTTGATAGGACATGCAAGCAACCCACACAAGACTCGGTTGTCCGTTCGAAAGTTCATCATCCTCACATATCGGAAACTGGGGCATTTTTTTTAGAGATCACCGCAAGAAGACGCCGATAAACATGGAAAAGCATCGGCAAACTAAGTTTTCAGCCAGAAGAAGGACTTTGGATAAGACGTTTGTTTTGTTTCACCGCATGTCACTGCTCGACAGACATTTACATATATGCATACTTTCTTATAAACAAATTATTTTCAACAAATATTTTCGTTAGAGTTCGACAAAATTTTTTTACTGATATGCATACGTTCTTATAAAACAAATTATTTTCAACAAATGTTTTCATTAACGGTTAGCCAAGACTGGGAACCAAACATGGGCTACAGGTCCGAATCAGCGGGACATGCAACTATCAAGAGCAGAAGCTACAAAGTCAACGCGAATCAACCGTCCCTCCCCCGAACTCACAAATTTTTCTTTGAGTACAGGTTCTTCAGGTTGAAAAAAGCGGGGAAGCCACATCACTTATGATCAACTTCACAAAGAATTTCTGCATAACGGCTCACCGCAAGGATCACGCTTCTATTTTGCGTCTATACAAAGATATCGTCTTGACCTACAGAGACCCAACCATTGTGTGCACTTGCGATGATGTTATTTTAAATCACAGGGAGCCTAAACACAACAAACTGAAGTGGAACCATCTATTACAGCAAACTGACGGCAAGAACGTCATTTACATCAAACGACGACAAGGATGTCGCATCATGTTTTCGTCTAGGTGACATTTCAATTCACGATCCACAGGAGTTCGAATCAACAGAAGATTCAGCACAACGTGGAACCATATTACAGCAAATTGACGGCAAGGACGTCGCGACTATCTTTTACAGCATCCCAACGACGTCAACAGCATTACAATGACGTCTTCAGCGCAACACTATCTTTTACGGCAACGCCGCAACTATCTTTTATCGCATCTTAACGACGTCAACATCATTACAATGATGTCTTCAGCGCAGCAACTATCTTTTATGACAACACAGCAACTATCTTTTACGGCAATGCATCAACTATCTTTTACCACATCTCAACGACGTCAACGACAACGACGTCTTCAGCAATTCGACTATCTTTTACCGCATCTCAACGACGTCAACAACAACGACGTCTTCAGTACCATTATCTTTTACAGCAAGACAACATTACAATAACGTCCTCGACGTTATGGCAGCAAGACAATTATCTTCTACAGCAAAACAACATTACAGCAACGTCATCGACGTTATGGCAGCACGACAATTATCTTCTACAGCAAAATATCATTACAACAACGTCATCGACGTTACTGCAGCACAACAGCTATTTTTTACAGCATTACAACGATATCAACAACATTACAACGATATCAACAACATTACAACGATGTCATCAGCATTATCATTACAACGACGTCAACATCATTACAATGATGTCTTCGGTACAACAGAACCCCTGAGTTCAAGGCTAGCAACTACCCCAGTCTGTCCAAAACAACAGAACAAGAGGACAGTATTCTAGAAAGAATTGAAGCGAGACTTCAGGACCCTACCAGTAGCAAGTCTGCCGTAAAAACCATTACCAGACAAGGAGCTGATCTCAACAGATTAGCGAGACAGGTAAATGTCAAGAATTTCTATCCTAGGGCGTCATTCCCTGATATGCAATTTGAGGAAGATCACTTCATGACCCATTCCTCTCACTCAGGATCTGAAATTGTTGAGTGGAATATAGATGGCCTGGAAGAAGGCCAAATCTACAATAGGCTCCATGAAATGGGCATAGCCATAACCGCTCTTAAAATTAGAAAGACGAAAGATAAGCAAGCTGCATGTATGATAATAGCAGGTTTTACGGGTATGCTAAAGAATTGGTGGGATAACTATCTTACCGAAGAACAGAGGCAGAATATCCAGAATTTCCACTCCTACCACCATGAGACTAAGCAGGACAGCGCCATAGAAGAGAAAATAGTACAGGATGCCACTGCTACCCTCATATATAGCATAGCCAAGCATTTCATAGGAGTGTTGACACCCAATTTTGTCCCGTCTTTTCCAATTTATTTGCAATTTTAAATATTTTTAACACCTCAAAACAATTTTAATCTATATACATACATGCGTGTGTATATGTCTTACTATTCTCTTATTATTATTATTATTCGCATTTTTTACTATCATTTGCATCTTTATCATAATCATAAGTTTTATCCGAAAATTCTATGTTATTTTATTCTCGCAAAATTGCATCGCATTTCCATTATTTATTAAGCATTAAACATTTCACAAATATTATATTTTTTATTATTATCACATCGTTATGTTATTTTAAATAATTCACATCTTTTACAAAAAATAAAAAATAATATTTTTAATGTTAAACCCCTTTTATATTTTTAAATCTATAACTTATTTCATTTCCCAACCCAAAACAATTTCTACCCAAACTAATTTCATTCCCCACAAACTAACCCAGCCAAGCCCAAATATTTGGCCCAATCGACTATTCCCAACAACCCACAAAACAAAATCTCCCAAACCCATTCCCCTTACCCTTTAAACCCAACCCCCAAGCCCAACCGGTGACCCATCGGCCCAAACCCATCACCCGACCCGGTCGCCCCCTTTTAACCCAAAACCCCCCAAATCAAAAAAACTAAAACCCTACCCCCTAAATCGATGCCGCACTCTACCCCGACGTCGCCGCACCCTACACCTGACACCACCACTCGCCAACACCGCCGCCTGACACCACCAACCCATCGCCTCTCACCGCGACCCATATCCCTAAAAAACCGTTCCAAAATCATTGTTTTTGGGCCCTTTAATTTGAATTTAAGCTCGGTTTTAGGGGGAAATGGGGGCTATAAAAACCCCTTGTGTTCTTCGAAAAAAGGGGGAGGAAAAAGAAAAAGGAGAGAAAACCGAAAGATTTTTCGGAGGTCCGATTGGATATAAATATTTTTTGTTGTGTTCTTGGTTTCAAACATTTTTCCTCCCTTGTTGTTCAAGAATTGAGTCCGAAAAGGTTTGTTCTCCACTTTTGATTCTCGGATTTTGACACCTGATTCGGGTCGGGTCACTGACCCGGATCGGGTCGACCCGGTTCGGGTAATGTTCTCAGAATTCTTGCATTTCATATTTCTGTATGTTGGTTATCTGAATTTGGTGAATATTTGATTTCGGATTTTTTGACACCTGATTCGGGTCGGGTCGGGTCCGGTCACTGACCCGGGTCGGGTCGACCCGGTTTGGGTAACATTTTCAGAATTCTTGCATTTTCATATTTTTGTAGGTTGGTTATCTGAATTTGGTGAATATTTGATTTCGGGTTGAGTTTCCGATTCGGGTCGGGTCACTGACCCGGGTCGGGTCGACCCGGTTTGGGTAACATTTGCAGAATTCCTTGCATTGTTGCTTTTGTTATTGTTGGTTATCTGAAATTGATGGAATTATTTGATGTCGGGTTGAATCGCCAATTCGGGTCGGGTCACTGACCCGGGTCGGATCAACCCGGTTTGAATTTTCCAAATCTTCTTGCATTGTTGCTGTTGTTATTATTGGTTATATCTGAAATTGATGGAATTATTCGATGTCGGGTTGAATCTCCAATTCGGGTCGAGTCACTGATCCGGGTCGGGTCGACCCGGTTTGGATTTTCCAAATCTCTTGCATTTCATGTCTTGTATATTGGTTATCTGAAAAAATAAAAAAAATCTGATTCGGGTTGGCCTCTGATTTGGGTCGGGTCACTGACCGGGGTCGGGTCGACCCGGTCTTGGTATATTTCCAGATTATGGCATTTTTTCATATCTGTTGCTGGTTATCTAAAAAATCTGAATTTCTGATTTCATTCCGGGTCTATTTTTTTCCAGAATTAACTCACTGTTCACTTTTTCGGGTCTGTTTTTCAGAATTAACTCACTATTCCATATGCCTTTATTTATTTCGTATCTCTATTTTTCTGTTCGCTGGGTTAACATCCGGGTAACGGATATCTTACTGTTCTTAATGTTTTACAGTTTTATTAATACCGCATTTAGGCCGATGAATTTGAATATCGAGACTACGCTTTTCTTTCTTTTTCGTTTCTCTATTTTTCAAAGCCTTGTTTTAAGTATCAAGACGCGGATATTTTATCGCTTCTTGCTTTTAAACTAAACACCGCATCGTTTTTTCGGAAATCATTTTTCTCGCTATCGCTTTATACTTTCTTCTTCTTTGTTCTCGATTTCATTTTTGCTGATTTGAACACGATACTACACTGGCCGATGAAAAATATCCGTCGATTTTGAGGCCTCCACAGTTGTAAAGACGGAAAATATAACTTCTGGGCAATGATGAGACTTAAACCTTTTTATTTCATCCGAGATCAACATGTTTAGTAGGCGAGGTGACTAAAATAACCAACAAGTTATATATTCGCAGCCACGACGTGATTATAGTGATCTTTTCTATTTCACCCGAGAGACCAACACGTTTAGTAGGCGAGGCAATCAAAATAAACCACATTAGTCATATGTTTGCAGCCACGACGTGATTGGAATGTTCTTTTCAAAATTTAAGTCTGAGCCCTCCGTGACCAAAACACTCATTGTTTTGGATGCGGATATGAAGTTATTTGTATTTAACTGCTTTTAACCGTTTGTTCTTGACAGCTTGCAGGGAATAAAGTAAACAAAGGCATATGTTCCCTCGGAGTTTATTTATTTTATTTACTTTCTTTAATTCAGTTTTTATTCGGCGATGTATTGTATTATTATTTCTTGTACTTATGTAATTATTGAAACGCTTAGAATAGGCAAACCTAGGATTAATTCGTAGGGTAGTTTAAGACTTGAAACCCGTCGTTAGTTTATCTATTTGCAGGCTTGGTTAATTCAAACTTAGAAACCCTCCGCTAGTTATTTATTTTAGGTTCGTCACGCGTATTCAAGATTTTCAAAACAACTTTTGTCATCTTTTATTTGCTTTATTAATCATTCCGAATAAGTTTATCTTTTGTCAATTTACAATTCAATGATTCCCAAAATTTTACTTCTTTGGCATTATAAATAATTTATTGTCACAAATGCATATTTTCCAAAACTTTACATGTATCTTTTTTTTTATGTCATTCGAATGCATACATGTACAAAATGCATCTCTTTCATTAATTATTTGCAAACATCTTTAACTTCATACTTCAAACATGCATTTTTTCTAGTAATAATTAACCTGAGTTTGACCGGATAACCGCAAGTTAGTGGATCTTAAAGGATGCCTAACCCCTTCCCTTTAGGATAATAAAGAACCCTTACCTAGAATCTCACTAGTTTCGCAGACCTTAAAATTGGAGTTACATTGCAGCATTTAGTTTAAATATTTAGGTGTCCTAATTCACCGTAAAAATAATTAGGTGGCGACTCTTCAACCCTTTTACCCAGGAATCACCGAACCCGTCCGCGCTCCGCTTTGACCCGGAGCGGGTCGAAAATGGGGCGCGACAGCATGGCGACTCCACTGGGGATTTTTCAGATTCTTAACCATAGCAAATTCAGGTTAATTATTTATGCTTTACTTTCACTCTTTGTTTGATGTAATGCTTTGATTTGTTTCCTATGTGAAAATTTTTGCATAAACAGCTTTAAATTATTATATTCTCTTACTGCTTTCCCTAAATTGGCATTTCGCTCATATTTCTTCCACTCTGAAAAATTGACACTATCACACACTACACGCGAGGTGTGTTTTGCGCACCCGCAAATTTCTTTCAATCTACCAAATTTTAGGAGAGTTGGCGTATGCGCGGAGTGACCGGACCATCCGGTGGCCGCGTAGCCTTCTCACTCGAGTAGTCCGCTCGGGAACCTTGTGTCTAGTCAGCCAAATCTTAGAAAATTTAAGATAGAGCTATACCAACCTTTATTTTAAGTCATGCATGCATACACCTTAGGTGGGTCGATCCTTGGTATCGACTCCACAATTAAGAAATCCGCCAAAGATGTCTACGGGTCTCACAACCCAACGACCAATCATCATATTATGTGTAGCGTGATAAGGATAGACTAATCCAAGACTAATCATGACATGTCAAATTGGAAAATGTACATTCATTTTGTCTCATTTCCGACAAAGCATTGCGGTTTAGCGACTTGGATCAAATCTGTCGTAATCTCGCATATCTAGGCGTTTAGGCCCACCTCCGCATAAGGGAGGCCCCATGCATATTAGGATGATTTAATTGCCTTACAATCATTTTGTTGTTTTCTCCTCGCTTTTTCACTATGTGCATATTATTTAAAGCAATAATTACTACTTTATACTAACTTGATTTTCTTTAATTTTTTTAGAAGGTTTATTTTGTCTAGATTATTTTCCCAAAGGTTGATTTGCGTTGACTAAAGCGGCGGATCATCCCTACTTCACGAGGTCAAAGGCACAATCCTTCAGCCAAATGACTGATTCAGATGCATCCGAACAGACTGGCGTGGAACTTATCACTCTTTCCAGAGATGGACCAGAGGCTTTGGAAAATAGTGATACTACCGTCCAAGAAAAATACATCGCCTAATCACATAACAGATGGCAGCCATGCAGACTGAGATAGAGCGGCTCCAAAATCTCACCAACCTGTCCATTAGCGCCAATACCCCACTCCCTGAACAAGGGACGAATGCAACTGCACCACAAATTTTCTCATCTCCTGAACCGCCATTTCCCCAAAACCTCCCCGAAAATTCGCCACTAAACAAAACCGATCCACAGCACGCTAATCCGCAAGTTAGTCCACAACAAAGCCCGCTACAAAATGACCCTGCAACTCCACATACCCAAATTAATCCACTCATCCAAAACACCTCTTCCACGCAAAATCACCAGGCAGCCCAACAAATATTGATGGCACACGTCACTGATCCCAACGAGCAGCATGTGCCACCAGTATATGCAACGGAAGCTCAACCTTTTACTACCACAGTACCAAACATGGCTTTTCAGGAAATCAGCGAGTGTGAAGAAATGGACAGGCAGGTAATGATCAGAACCAATAAAAGTGTGGCGAAAGATATTCATAGCCTAAAAGAAGCATTCAAGAATATCCAAACCATCAAGGGGCATGAAGGACTCGAGTACGAAGATTTGTGCATGCATCCCGACATTGAATTGCCTGTAGGATATAAGGTGCCAAAATTTGACTTGTTTGATGGGAAAGGAAATCATCACGCTCATTTAAGATCATACTGTGACAAACTGATTGGGGTAGGTAAAGACCAGGCCATCATAATGAAGTTGTTCGTAAGGAGTTTAACAGGAGAAGCACTCGACTGGTACACGAGCCAAAACCCGCGAAAATGGCGTAATTGGGGCACAATGGCACAAGATTTCGTGGACAGATTTAAATTCAACACTGACACAGTCTTGGATCGATTTTATCTGATGAAGTTGGAAAAGAAGTCCACAGAGACCTTCAGAGAATATGCCATGAAGTGGAGGGCAGAAGCAGCGAAAGTTCAACCCCCGATAGAAGAAAGTGAGATGACCACTCTCTTTGTACAATCTTTGAAAGATGCAACATACTATGAGAGAATGATAAGCGTCATAGGACGAAGTTTCTCTGAAGTTATAAGGATGGGAGATTTCATAGAAGAGGGAATCAGAACAGGAAGAATTACAAACTTTATAGCATTGCAAGCAACGAGTGAGACAATCCAGTCGGACTCATTTGAGGGAGCAGTAAAGAGGAAGAGAGACGGAGTGTCCTCTGTGGTGACAGTTCAGAAACATAGGCCAAATCAAATGTCAACCTACCAAATGCCATCACCCCAGCCTCCCTACTACAATCAAAACAACCAAAGTCCTCAGCCTTCCTATTATTGCCCATACGCCCAAAGTCCTCAACCTTACTATCAATACCCACCTGGTCCCTACCCTGTCTACCATACCCAGCCAATATATAGCCTGCCTCGAGCGCCAGCCTATCCGAATCTCCCACAATATCCGCCTGCATACTTACCTCATCCACAAGTCCATGCACAAAATGCACCCAGACCCCGCTCAAAATACGAAAGAAGGCCAGCCAAAACAAAATAAACCACATTAGTCATACGTTTGCAGCCACGACGTGATTGGAATGTTCTTTTCAAAATTTAAGTATGAGCCCTCCGTGACCAAAACACTCATTGTTTTGGATGCGGATATGAAGTTATTTGTATTTAACTGCTTTTAACCGTTTGTTCTTGGCGACTATGCAGGAATAAAGTAAACAAAGGCATATGTTCCCTCGGAGTTTATTTATTTTATTTACTTTCTTTAATTCAGTTTTTATTCGGCGATGTATTGTAATATTATTTCTTGTACTTATGTAATTATTGAAACGCTTAGAATAGGCAAACCTAGGATTAATTCGTAGGGTAGTTTAAGACTTGAAACCCGTCGTTAGTTTATCTATTCGCAGGCTCGGTTAATTCAAACTTAGAAACCCTCCGCTAGTTATTTATTTTAGGCTCGTCACGCGTATTCAAGATTTTCAAAACAACTTTTGTCATCTTTTATTTGCTTTATTAATAATTCCGAATAAGTTTATCTTTTGTCAATTTACAATTCAATGATTCCCAAAATTTTACTTCTTTGGCATTATAAATAATTTATTGTCACAAATGCATATTTTCCAAAACTTTACATGTATCTTTTTTTTTATGTCATTCGAATGCATACATGTACAAAATGCATCTCTTTCATTAATTATTTGCAAACATTTTTAACTTCATACTTCAAACATGCATTTTTTCTAGTAATAATTAACCTGAGTTTGACAGGATAACCGCAAGTTAGTGGATCTTAAAGGATGCCTAACCACTTCCCTTTAGGATAATAAAGAACCCTTACCTAGAATCTCACTAGTTTCGCAGACCTTAAAATTGGAGTTACATTGCAGCATTTAGTTTAAATATTTAGGTGTCCTAATTCACCGTAAAAATAATTAGGTGGCGACTCCTCAACCCTTTTACCCAGGAATCACCGAACCCGTCCGCGCTCCGCTTTGACCCGGAGCGGGTCGAAAATGGGGCGCGACAAGGAGAACCTAAGATTTTCCAGGAAAAAAGCCTAGAGATTCGTAGCAACCTAACCTGTCCTAAACTTCACGACTTCAGGTGGTATAAAGACATATTCCTGAACAAAGTCATGATCAGAGAAAACTGTAACCATGACTATTGGAAAGAGAAATTAATCAGTGGTCTACCCCCCCCCCCCTCTTTGCAGAAAAGGTTAGAACCACCATAAGAAACAAGTTTGATGGCGACATTCCATACGGTAACCTAACCTATGGAGACATTGTCAGCCTCAAAAACCTCACAGGCCTTGACCTCTGCACAGACATGAAACTTAGGCATCAGCTTAAAAAGAAAGGTAGACTAGGTACTACAGAATTTGGAAGTTTCTGCCAAGACTTCGGTTACACTAAAGTGACCGCCCCTTCTAGAGCCACAGCCAAGAAGCACAAAGCGACAAAGAAATCCAGTACCACTACTAAAAGAAACTTCAGAAACCCTTCTAAGAAACCTTACAAGTCTAAGAGAACTCCTAAACGTAAGGAAGCTTCAGCCTCGAAAGAAGTTTCCAAATGTTAGAATTGCGGCAAGGCAGGTCACCTAGCAAGCTCCTGCAAGGTACCAGGAAAAAAGAAGGATAAGATAAATCTCTTAGAACTCAACCCGGAACTAAAAGACAAGCTCTTTAGTATCCTCGGAGAGGCCCCCAGTGATTCCTCAGCTTCAGAAGAGTATAGTGAAGATGACCTTCTAGATCTCGACTATAACTCGGATAGCTCTAACTCAAGTAGTGAATGCATCTGCCCGGGGACCTTTTGCTCCTGTGAATCAGGTACTGTCAGTGTTATCTCTAAAGATAGCCAAGAGTTCTTCTTTGACATGATTGAGAAAATCGATGACGGAGAATTAAGGAAACAATACCTAGCTGAGCTCAAAAAGCTCATCATCCACCACAAGGACAGTAAGACTACGGTGGAACCCTTCAACATGAAGGTTGCCCTAAGTAAGTTCAAATCAGGTAAGACCAAAGAGTCCCAAACCACTGTCACAGATTTACAAACTGAGGTGGCAAGTCTCAAAACATAAATCAAAGACATCAAGGACAGACTTAGTTCTCTAGAACTAGAATCCTTTGCCAGTAATGTGGTCAGAGACGCCAATGAATTAATCTATGGACCCTCAACCTCCAAAGGAGTAGCTGAAGAGTCAGAAGAAGAGAATGACAATGAAGACACCATGAGTCTAGAAGCCTCAGGACTTAAGGTCATCTCTAGGGTAAAACCTCTATCCTACCACATCCCCATCAGGCTCTACGTCAATAAAAGTGTTATCCTAAATAAGATTGCATTATTTGATACCAGAGCAGATCAGAATTGTATAGCAGAAGGTCTTATCCCTATCAAATATCTTGAGAAGAGTACTTCAAAATTATACTCTGCCACAGGGGAAAAACTCAAGATCAACTATAAACTCTCCAAAGCCCACATTTGCAACAATGGAGTCTGTTACATTAACGACTTCGTCATTACCAGAGATATCACAGAAGAAATCATTTTAGGTACCCCCTTTGCAACACAAATCAAGCCTTACACAGCCAACCTTGACGGTATTTACATAGTATCCCTGGGTAAGGAAATTATATTCCCCTACCTCAATCCCATCTCCAAACGAGAGAGTAAATTTGTCAAAGATTCTTCTACTTTCAAGATCAGAATGCTTTCTAATCAGATTGACTTTCTGAGGGATGATATTCAAGTCAAGAAAATCGAGTCGGCTTTGCAAACTCCTGACCTTGCTAAAAGAGTAGAAGGCATGCTCGAAGATATCAAGAGGGAAATCTGCTCAGATTTACCCAATGCCTTTTGGGAAAGAAAAAGACACATGGTCAACCTACCATATGTCGACAACTTCAACGAAGAGGCCATTCCTACTAGAGCCAGACCCATTCAAATGAGCCATGAACTCATGGAATATTGCAAAAAGGAAAAAGATGATTTACTCCAGAAGAAAATCATCAGGCCATCAAAATCCCAGTGGAGTTGTTCTGCATTTTTTGTAAATAAAAGCTCCGAGCAAGAAAGAGGAGCCCCCAGGCTAGTAATCAACTACAAGCCTCTCAACCAAGTTCTCAAGTGGATTAGGTACCCTATTCCCAACAAGAGAGACCTCCTGAAGAGAACCATCAGTTATAACCTCTAGACTCTCATGCTCAAGATAGCAGTATAAGCTTTTAGCTACTCATGCTAGACAACATGACTCTGATACCATAAAAAGGATCCGAGTAAACATATCAAGAACAGGGTAAAAGGCAGCGGATAAGCAGAAATACTTACAAGTCTAAGAGAACTCCTAAACGTAAGGAAGCTTCAGGTCTGTGCAGAGCTCAAGGCCTGTGAGGTTTATGAGGCTGACAATGTCTTCATATGTTAGGTTACCGTAGGAAATGTCGCCATCAAACTTGTTTCTTATGGTGGTTCTAACCTTTTCTGCAAAGAGAGGGGGTAGACCACTGATAAATTTCTCTTTCCAATAGTCATGGTTACAGTCTTCTCTGATCATGACTTTGTTCAGGAATATGTCTTTATACCACATGAAGTCGTGAAGTTTAAGACAGGTTAGGTTGCTAAGAATCTCTAGGCTTTTTTCCTGGAAAATCTTAGGTTCTCCTATGAAATGCTTGGCTATGCTATATATGATGGTAGCAGTGGCATCCTGTACTATTTTCTCTTCTATGGCGCCGTCCGGCTTAGTCTCATGGTGGTAGGAGTGGGAATTCTGGATATTCTGCCTCTGTTCTTCGGTAAGATAGTTATCCCACCAATTCTTTAGCATACTCGTAAAACCTGCTATTATCATACATGCAGCTTGCTTATCTTCTGTCTTCCTAATTTTAAGAGCGGTTAATGGCTATGCCCATTTCATGGAGCCTATTGTAGATTTGGCCTTCTGCCAGGCCATCTATATTCCACTCAACAATTTCAGATCCTGAGTGAGAGGAATGGGTCATGAAGTGATCTTCCTCAAATTGCATATCAGGGAATGACGCCCTAGGATAGAAATTCTTGACATTTACCTGTCTTGCTAATCTGTTGAGATCAGCTCCTTGTCTGGTAATGGGTTTTACGGCAGACTTGCTACTGGTAGGGTCCTGAAGTCTCGCTTCAATTCTTTCTAGAATACTGTCCCCTTGGTCTATTATTTTGGACATACTGGGGTAGTTGCTAGCCTTGAACTCAGGGGTTCTGAACAACGGGTTAGAGACCCTATTTTCTTTGGAAGAACTAGGCTTGGAGATGGCTCTATTACTGGTAATCTGAGTTGATACTGTATGCAACAGCTGGTTGGTATAGTTGTTCTGTTGGATGAGTTTGTTCATATCACTGTTAGTGGGGTGACTTGTGGGATTTGGGATATCTCTTTTGAATGGGGTAGCTTCAATAACTTCTCCTTCGACTGGGATGCTAATTTTCTCTAGGGGGGAATAATTGCATCAATAGTCCTAGAACTGGTATACCATTTGCTAACTATGGTTCCTAAGGAGTCAGGCCTATCACCTAGTTGGCCAGAGACTTGAAATCATCTAAAGAACTCTATGTTGCAATGAAGCCTTTTCATGTCGGAGATCCAAGCTCTTCTGAAAGCTAGTCTTTCCTCTTCAGGGTATGTTTCGACATACCAATCTCTCTTAATGGAATTCTCAGGCTCTTCCCATTTCTTCTTATCGCCTAGGGTTAGATACCCCCATCTGTCTTCTCCTACGAGATGCCATAATGTTATACTTCGAAGATTCACTCTTGGGAGTTCTACAAAGTAACCTTGCCAGAGGTCCAGTTTATTTTAACTGTTACCCAAATTTCTCGGTTGATATTCAGGATGAGAATATCCTAGATACCCTAACCTTGAACATCAAAACCAAAAATATGGTAGGATAGAGGTTTTACCCTAGAGATGACGTTAAGTCCTGAGGCTTCTAGACTCATGGTGTCTTCATTGTCATTCTCTTCTTCTGACTCTTCAGCTACTCCTTTGGAGGTTGAGGGTCCATAGATTAATTCATTGGCGTCTCTGACCACCTTACTGGCAAAGGATTCTAGTTCTAGAGAACTAAGTCTGTCCTTGATGTCTTTGATTTCTGTTTTGAGACTTGCCACCTCAGTTTGTAAATCTGTGACAGTGGTTTGGGACTCTTTGGTCTTACCTGATTTGAACTTACCTAGGGCAAGCTTCATGTTGAAGGGTTCCACCGTAGTCTTACTGTCCTTGTGGTGGATGATGAGCTTTTTGAGCTCAGCTAGGTATTGTTTCCTTAATTCTCCGTCTTCGATTTTCTCAATCATGTCAAAGAAGAACACTTGCTACTCTCTACCTACATCCATCATGTTTAGACATCCCTCATTCGAAAAGATTAGGTGGGCTAATCGTATTAAAGCTGGTTGCCTTAGAGACAAGGCTAAACTCCTAGAACAACTTAGTGATTATAAGTTCCGACTTAAGTATTATCAAGAGATAGCCCCCCTTGAGGAGGTTTCCAAAAACCAACCCGTAGCTGCGAATGAAGTTATTCGCGAAGAGATTATCCGCATCAAGGATATGCTAACCCAAATACACCAGCTTATAGCAGCCCAAGTCTCCCTGATAGAGAACTGCAATTGGCTGTTAAGCCGATACTCCTCCCAGTACTGACCATGAATAGCTCTGAACGTCACAGCATCATGAACATCGAGAATCTCTCCTCCTCGACTATTAAGATAGCGAATGTAGAAAGAGATCTACAGAACTGGGACATACCCAAGCAACCTTTCAAGACTATCTATGAAACTGGTAAGTTTGATTTTGTAAAAAATTACAATATTAAAACTTGCGAATCTAAAATAGCTATAAATAATTCCAAGAAAATTATTAAGCTACTGTCTTCCAGAGATATCATCAATTATAGAAAAGACTTTAACTTTCTTCACATTGGTCTGGTCCAGGTTACAGTTAAACCCCTGTATCGCTTAGGGTTAGATACCCCCATCTGTCTTCTCCTACGAGATGCCAGAATGTTAAACTTCGAAGATTCACTCTTCGGAGTTTTACAAAGTAACCTTGCCAGAGGTCCAGTTTATTTTAACTGTTACCCAAATTTCTCGGTTGATATTCAGGATGAGAATATCCTAGATACCCTAACCTTGAACATCAAAACCAAAAATATGAATAGCAAGGTGAACACCAAAGAAATCGCTGTAATTTACAGAGTTTATTACAGGCTAATGAAAACCACCCTAGCCCCCAAGGCTAAGCTGATGAGTAATAAGGTCGTTACAATGCTCATGGAAGCTAACCAAGAGCACAACAACGTCTTCGTCCCCAGAATGCTTCAATGGGACGAGACTCTCACCAAAGACGAATGGCGCTTTGACGCTATTACTCCCCAGAAGATTGAACCTGAAAAGTCTAAAATTCAAGAAATAGTTCAACACCAGAATGGATCAGTAGATTTAAAATTCCTCAGATCCAATTCAGGAAGTTCTTCCGAAAGATTCTCTATACATAGAGCATCTTCCTCAAAAATCCGGGAGGAGGATTACGACGAAGAAGCTCTAATAAAAGAATTAGAGCACAAAATCAGAGGAGTAGACTTCTCTACACCCATTCCCAAAGTCCACTACAACCCAGTCGTCAACCCAGGTAGCCCTACCACCAGTGACCTTAGAGGATCACTAGGAATGATCAAAGGAGATAGTAGTTTTAAGATTAACTCAGAACTCCTTAAGAAGAAATGGGAAGACCCTGAGAATGCCATTAAGAGAGATTGGTATGTCAAAACATACCCTGAAGAGGAAAGACTAGCTTTCAGAAGAGCTTGGATCTCCGACATGAAAAGGCTTCATTGCAACATAGAGTTCTTTAGATGATTTCAAGTCTCTGGCCAACTAGGTGATAGGCCTGACTCCTTAGGAACCATAGTTAGCAAATGGTATACCAGTTCTAGGACTGTTGATGCAATTATTCCCCCCCCCCCCCTAGAGAAAATTAGCATCCCAGTCGAAGGAGAAGTTATTGAAGCTACCCCCTTCAAAAGAGATATCCCAAATCCCACAGGTCACCCCACTAACGGTGATATGAACAAACTCATCCAACAAAACAACTATACCAACCAGCTGTTGCATACAGTATCAACTCAGATTACCAGTAATAGAGCCATCTCCAAGCCTAGTTCTTCCAAAAAAAATAGGGTCTCTAACCCGTTGTTCAGAACCCCTGAGTTCAAGGCTAGCAACTACCCCAGTCTGTCCAAAACAACAGAACAAGAGGACAGTATTCTAAAAAGAATTGAAGCGAGACTTCAGGACCCTACCAGTAGCAAGTCTGCCGTAAAAACCATTACCAGACAAGGAGCTGATCTCAACAGATTAGCGAGACAGGTAAATGTCAAGAATTTCTATCCTAGGGCGTCATTCCCTGATATGCAATTTGAGAAAGATCACTTTATGACCCATTCCTCTCACTCAGGATCTGAAATTGTTGAGTGGAATATAGATGGTCTGGCAGAAGGCCAAATCTACAATAGGCTCCATGAAATGGGCATAGCCATAACCTCTCTTAAAATTAGGAAGACGGGAGACAAGCAAGCTGCCTGTATGATAATAGCAGGTTTTACGGGTATGCTAAGGAATTGGTGGGATAACTATCTTACCGAAGAACAGAGGCAGAATATCCAGAATTCCCACTCCTACCACCATGAGACTAAGCCGAACGGCGCCATAGAAGAGAAAATAGTACAGGATGCCACTGCTACCCTCATATATAGCATATCCAAGCATTTCATAGTAGAACCTAAGATTTTCCAAGAAAAAAGCCTAGGGATTCTTAGGAACCTAACCTGTCCTAAACTTCACGACTTCAGGTGGTATAATGACATATTCTTGAACAAAGTCATGATCAGAGAAGACTGTAACCATGACTATTGGAAAGAGAAATTTATCAGTGGTCTACCCCCCCTCTTTGCAGAAAAGGTTAGAACCACCATAAGAAACAAGTTTGATGGCGACATTTCCTACGGTAACCTAACCTATGAAGACATTGTCAGCCTCATAAACCTCACAGGCCTTGACCTCTGCACAGACCTGAAACTTAGGCATCAGCTTAAGAAGGAAGGTAGACTAGGTACTACAGAACTTGGAAGTTTCTGCCAAGACTTCGGTTACACTAAAGTGACCGCCCCTTCTAGAGCCACAGCCAAGAAGCACAAAGCGGCAAAGAAATCCAGTACCACTACTAAAAGAAACTTCAGAAACCCTTCTAAGAAACCTTACAAGTCTAAGAGAACTCCTAAATGTAAGGAAACTTCAGCCTTGAAAGAAGTTTCCAAATGTTGGAATTGCGGCAAGGTAGGTCACCTAGCCAGCTCCTGCAAGGTACCAGGAAAAATAAGGATAAGATAAATCTCTTAGAACTCAACCCGAAACTAAAAGACAAGCTCTTTAGTATCCTCGGAGAAGCCCCCAGTGATTCCTCAGCTTCAGAAGAGTATAGTGATGATGACCTTCTAGATCTCGACTATAACTCGG
Source organism: Anisodus acutangulus (assembly GCA_029783415.1). Lineage (NCBI taxonomy): Eukaryota > Viridiplantae > Streptophyta > Magnoliopsida > Solanales > Solanaceae > Anisodus > Anisodus acutangulus. Next base: position 25,287,529 of record CM056508.1, read on the forward strand.
ATAGCTCTAACTCAAGTAGTGAATGCATCTGCTCGGGGACCTTTTGCTCCTGTGAATCAGGTACTGTCAGTGTTATCTCTAAAGATATCCAAGAGTTCTTCTTTGACATGATTGAGAAAATCGATGACGGAGAATTAAGGAAACAATACCTAGCTGAGCTCAAAAAGCTCATCATCCACCACAAGGACAGTAAGACTACGGTGGAACCCTTCAACATGAAGGTTGCCCTAAGTAAGTTCAAATCAGGTAAGACCAAAGAGTCCCAAACCACTGTCACAGATTTACAAACTGAGGTGGCAAGTCTCAAAACAAAAATCAAAGACATCAAGGACAGACTTAGTTCTCTAGAACTAGAATCCTTTGCCAGTAAGGTGGTCAGAGATGCCAATGAATTAATCTATGGACCCTCAACCTCCAAAGGAGTAGCTGAAGAGTCAGAAGAAGAGAATGACAATGAAGACACCATGAGTCTAGAAGCCTCAGGACTTAAGGTCATCTCTAGGGTAAAACCTCTATCCTACCACATCCACATCAGGCTCTACGTCAATAAAAGTGTTATCCTAAATAAGATTGCATTATTTGATACCGGAGCAGATCAGAATTGTATAGCAGAAGGTCTTATCCCTACCAAATATCTTGAGAAGAGTACTTCAAAATTATACTCTCCCACAGGGGAAAAACTCAAGATCAACTATAAACTCTCCAAAGCCCACATTTGCAACAATGGAGTCTGTTACATTAACGACTTCGTCATTACCAGAGATATCACAGAAGAAATCATTTTAGGTACCCCCTTTGCAACACAAATCAAGCCTTACACAGCCAACCTTGACGGTATTTACACAGTATCCCTGGGTAAGGAAATTATATTCCCCTACCTCAATCCCATCTCCAAACGAGAGAGTAAATTTGTCAAAGATTCTTCTACTTTCAAGATCAGAATGCTTTCTAATCAGATTGACTTTCTGAGGGATGATATTCAAGTCAAGAAAATCGAGTCGGCTTTGCAAACTCCTGACCTTGCTAAAAGAGTAGAAGGCATGCTCGAAGATATCAAGAGGGAAATCTGCTCAGATTTACCCAATGCCTTTTGGAAAAGAAAAAGACACATGGTCAACCTACCATATGTCGACAACTTCAACGAAGAGGCCATTCCTACTAGAGCCAGACCCATTCAAATGAGCCATGAGCTCATGGAATATTGCAAAAAGGAAAAAGATGATTTACTCCAGAAGAAAATCATCAGGCCATCAAAATCCCAGTGGAGTTGTTCTGCATTTTTTGTAAATAAAAGCTCCGAGCAAGAAAGAGGAGCCCCCAGGCTAGTAATCAACTACAAGCCTCTCAACCAAGTTCTCAAGTGGATTAGGTACCCTATTCCCAACAAGAGAGACCTCTTGAAGAGAACCAGCAGTTATAACCTCTAGACTCTCATGCTCAAGATAGCAGTATAAGCTTTTAGCTACTCATGCTAGACAACATGGCTCTGATACCATAAAAAGGATCCGGGGTAAACATAACAAGAACAGGGTAAAAGGCAGCGGATAAGCAGAAATACTTACAAGTCTAAGAGAACTCCTAAACGTAAGGAAGCTTCAGGTCTGTGCAGAGCTCAAGGCCTGTGAGGTTTATGAGGCTGACAATGTCTTCATTAGTTAGGTTACCGTAGGGAATGTCGCCATCAAACTTGTTTCTTATGGTGGTTCTAACCTTTTCTGCAAAGAGAGGGGGTAGACCACTGATAAATTTCTCTTTCCAATAGTCATGGTTACAGTCTTCTCTGATCATGACTTTGTTCAGGAATATGTCTTTATACCACATGAAGTCGTGAAGTTTAGGACATGTTAGGTTGCTAAGAATCTCTAGGCTTTTTTCCTGGAAAATCTTAGGTTCTCCTATGAAATGCTTGGCTATGCTATAAATGATGGTAACAGTGGCATCCTGTACTATTTTCTCTTCTATGGCGCCGTCCGGCTTAGTCTCATGGTGGTAGGAGTGGGAATTCTGGATATTCTGCCTCTGTTCTTCGGTAAGATAGTTATCCCACCAATTCTTTAGCATACTCGTAAAACCTGCTATTATCATACAGGCAGCTTACTTATCTTCCGTCTTCCTAATTTTAAGAGCGGTTATGGCTATGCCCATTTCATGGAGCCTATTGTAGATTTGGCCTTCTGCCAGGCCATCTATATTCCACTCAACAATTTCAGATCCTGAGTGAGAGGAATGGGTCATGAAGTGATCTTCCTCAAATTGCATATCAGGGAATGACGCCCTAGGATAGAAATTCTTGACATTTACATGTCTCGCTAATCTGTTGAGATCAGCTCCTTGTCTGGTAATGGGTTTTACGGCAGACTTGCTACTGGTAGGGTTCTGAAGTCTCGCTTCAATTCTTTCTAGAATATTGTCCCCTTGGTCTATTGTTTTGGACATACTGGGGTAGTTGCGACCCTTGAACTCAGGGGTTCTGAACAACGGGTTAGAGACCCTATTTTCTTTGGAAGAACTGGGCTTGGAGATGGCTCTATTACTGGTAATCTGAGTTGATATTGTATACAACAGCTGGTTGGTATAGTTGCTCTGTTGGATGAGTTTGTTCATATCACCGTTAGTGGGGTGACCTGTGGGATTTGGGATATCTCTTTTGAAGGGGGTAGCTTCAATAACTTCTCCTTCGACTGGGATGCTAATTTTCTCTAGGGGGAATAATTGTATCAATAGTCCTAGAACTGGTATACCGTTTGCTAACTATGGTTCCTAAGGAGTCAGGCCTATCACCTAGTTGGCCAGAGACTTGAAACCATCTAAAGAACTCTATGTTGTAATGAAGCCTTTTCATGTCGGAGATCCAAGGTCTTCTGAAAGCTAGTCTTTCCTCTTCAGGGCATGTCGCAGCGAATAAGCAGAAATACTTACAAACTTTTATTCAAACATGGAGAACGAAAGGGAAAACATACATATGATAGAGGAGGCAGAGAGAAATTTTTGTTAAGGAAAAATTTAAAAAAGAAGGATAAGATAAATCTCTTAGAACTCAACCCGGAACTAAAAGACAAGCTCTTAAGTATCCTCGGAGAAGCCCCCAGTGATTCCTCAGCTTCAGAAGAGTATAGTGATGATGACCTTCTAGATCTTGACTATAACTCGGATAGCTCTAACTCAAGTAGTGAATACATCTGCTCGGGGACCTTTTGCTCCTGTGAATCAGGTACTGTCAGTGTTATCTCTAAAGAAAGCCAAGAGTTCTTCTTTGACATGATTGAGAAAATCGATGATGAAGAATTAAGGAAACAATACCTAGCTGAGCTCAAAAAGCTCATCATCCACCACAAGGACAGTAAGACTACGGTGGAACCCTTTAACATGAAACTTGCCCTAGGTAAGTTCAAATCAGGTAAGACCAAAGAGTCCCAAATAAGATTGCATTATTTGATACTCTTCTCAAGATATTTGGTAGGGATAAGACCTTCTGCTATACAATTCTGATCTGCACCGGTATCAAATAATGCAATCTTATTTAGGATAACACTTTTATTGACGTAGAGCCTGATGGGGATGTGGTAGGATAAAGGTTTTACCGTAGAGATGACCTTAAGTCCTTAGGCTTCTAGACTCATGGTGTCTTCATTGTCATTCTCTTCTTCTGACTCTTCAGCTACTCCTTTGGAGGTTGAGGGTCCATAGATTAATTCATTGGCGTCTCTGACCACCTTATTGGCAAAGGATTATAGTTCTAGAGAACTAAGTCTGTCCTTGATGTCTTTGATTTCTGTTTTGAGACTTGCCACCTCAGTTTGTAAATCTGTGACAGTGGTTTGGGACTCTTTGGTCTTACCTGATTTGAACTTACCTAGGGTAAGCTTCATGTTGAAGGGTTCCACCGTAGTCTTACTGTCCTTATGGTGGATGATGAGCTTTTTGAGCTCAGCTAGGTATTGTTTTCTTAATTCTTCGTCATCGATTTTCTCAATCATGTCAAAGAAGAACTCTTAGTTATCTTTAGAGATAACACTGACAGTACCTGATTCACAGGAGCAAAAGGTCCCCGAGCAGATGCATTCACTACTTGAGTTAGAGCTATCCGAGTTATAGTCGAGATCTAGAAGGTCATCATCACTATACTCTTCTGAAGCTGAGTAATCACTGGGGGCTTCTCCGAGGATACTAAAGAGCTTGTCTTTTAGTTTCGGGTTGAGTTATGAGAGATTTATCTTATCCTTCTTTTTTCCTGGTACCTTGCAGGAGCTGGCTAGGTGACCTGCCTTGCCGCAATTCCAATATTTGGAAACTTCTTTCGAGGCTGAAGCTTCCTTACGTTTAGGAGTTCTCTTAGACTTGTAAGGTTTCTTAGAAGGGTTTCTGAAGTTTCTTTTAGTAGTGGTACTAGATTTCTTTGCCGGTTTATGCTTCTTGGATGTGGCTCTAGAAGGGGCGGTCACTTTAGTGTAACCGAAGTCTTGGCAGAAACTTCCAAGTTATGTAGTACCTAGTCTACCTTCCTTCTTAAGCTGATGCCTAAGTTTCATGTATGTGCAGAGCTCAAGGTCAGTGAGGTTTATGAGGCTGACAGTGTCTCCATAGGTTAGGTTACCATAGGGAATGTCGCCATCAAACTTGTTTCTTATGGTGGTTCTAACCTTTTCTGCAAAGAGGGGGGGGGGGGGTAGACCACTGATAAATTTCTCTTTCCAATAGTCATGGTTACAGTCTTCTCTGATCATGACTTTGTTCAGGAATATGTCTTTATACCACCTGAAGTCGTGAAGTTTAGGACAGGTTAGGTTGCTAAGAAACTCTAGGCTTTTTTCCTGGAAAATCTTAGGTTCTCCTATGAAATGCTTGGCTATGCTATATATGAGGGTAGCCGTGGCATCCTGTACTATTTTCTCTTCTATGGCGTCGTCCGGCTTAGTCTCATGGTGGTAGGAGTGGGAATTCTGGATATTCTGCCTCTGTTCTTCGGTAAGATAGTTATCCCACCAATTCTTTAGCATACCCGTAAAACCTGCTATTATCATACAGGCAACTTTCTTATCTTCCGTCTTCCTAATTTTAAGAGCGGTTATGGCTATGCCCATTTCATGGAGCCTATTGTAGATTTGGCCTTCTGCCATGCCATCTATATTCCACTCAACAATTTCAGATCCTGAGTGAGAGGAATGGGTCATGAAGTGATCTTCCTCAAATTGCATATCAGGGAATGACGCCCTAGGATAGAAATTCTTGACATTTACCTGTCTCGCTAATCTGTTGAGATCAGCTCCTTGTCTGGTAATGGTTTTTACGGCAGACTTGCTACTGGTAGGGTCCTGAAGTCTCGCTTCAATTCTTTCTAGAATACTGTCCTCTTGTTCTGTTGTTTTGGATAGACTGGGTAGTTGCTAGCCTTGAACTCAGGGGTTCTGAACAACGGGTTAGAGACCCTATTTTCTTTGGAAGAACTAGGCTTGGAGATGGCTCTATTACTGGTAATCTGAGTTGATATTGTATGCAACAGCTGGTTGGTATAGTTGTTCTGTTGGATGAGTTTGTTCATATCACCGTTAGTGGGGTGACCTGTGGGATTTGGGATATCTCTTTTGAAGGGGGTAGCTTCAATAACTTCTCCTTCGACTGGGATGCTAATTTTCTCTAGGGGGGAATAATTGCATCAATAGTCCTAGAACTGGTATACCATTTGCTAACTGTGGTTCCTAAGGAGTCAGGCCTATCACCTAGTTGGCCAGAGACTTGAAATCATCTAAAGAACTCTATGTTGCAATGAAGCCTTTTCATGTCGGAGATCCAAGCTCTTCTGAAAGCTAGTCTTTCCTCTTCAGGGTATGTTTCGACATACCAATCTCTCTTAATGGCATTCTCAGGGTCTTCCCATTTCTTCTTAAGGAGTTTTGAGTTAATCTTAAAACTACTATCTCCTTTGATCATTCCTAGTGATCCTCTAAGGTCACTGGGGTAGGGCTACCTAGTGGACTTTGGGAATGGGTGTAGAGAAGTCTACTCCTCTGATTTTTTGCTCTAATTCTTTTATTAGAGCTTCTTCGTCGTAATCCTCCTACCGGGTTTTTGAGAAAGATGCTCTATGTATAGAGAATCTTTCGGAAGAACTTTCTGAATTGGATCTGAGGAATTTTAAATCTACTGATCCATTCTGGTGTTGAACTATTTCTTGAATTTTAGACTTTTCAGGTTCAACCTTCTGGGGAGTAATAGTGTCAAAGCGTCATTCGTCTTTGGTGAGAGTCTCGTCCCAGCGAAGCATTCTGGGGACGAAGACGTTGATGTGCTCTTGGTTAGCTTTCATGAGCATTGTAACGCCCTTATTACTCATCAGCTTAGCCTTGGGGGCTAGGGTGGTTTTCATTAGCCTGTAATAAACTCTGTAAATTACAGCGATTTCTTTGGTGTTCACCTTGCTATTCATATTTTTGGTTTTGATGTTCAAGGTTAGGGTATCTAGGATATTCTCATCCTGAATATCAACCGAGAAATTTGGGTAACAGTTAAAATAAACTGGACCTCTGGCAAGGTTACTTTGTAAAACTCCCAAGAGTGAATCTTCGAAGTTTAACATTCTGGCATCTCGTAGGAGAAGACAGATGGGGGTATCTAACCCTAGGCGATACAGGGGTTTAACTGCAACCTGGACCAGACCAATGTGAAGAAAGTTAAAGTCTTTTCTATAATTGATGATATCTCTGGAAGACAGTAGCTTAATAATTTCCTTGGAATTATTTATAACTATTGTAGATTCGCAAGTTTTAATATTGTAATTTTTTACAAAATCAAACTTACCAGTTTCATAGATAGTCTTGAAAGGCTGCATAGTCGAGGAGGAGAGATTCTCGTTGTTCATGATGTTGTGACGTTCTGAGCTATTCATGGTCAGTACTGGGAGGAGTATCGGCTTAACAGCCAATTGCAGTTCTCTATCAGGGAGACTCGGGCTGCTATAAGCTGGTGTATTTGGGTTAGCATATCCTTGATGCGGATAATCTCTTCGCGAATAACTTCATTCGCAGCTACGGGTTGGTTTCTGGAAACCTCCTCAAGGGGGGCTATCTCTTGATAATACTTAAGTCGGAACTTATAATCACTAAGTTGTTCTAGGAGTTTAGCCTTGTCTCTAAGGCAACCAGCTTTAATACGATTAGCCCACCTAATCTTTTCGAATGAGGGATGTCTAAACATGATGGATGTAGGTAGAGAGTAGCAAGTGTTGTTTACTAGAGAGAAGGATTGTCGTCTTATGTGAGCGAGGGTACTATCGGTTAGTGACTACTAATTCTCAAGGGATTGTTACAAGTTCGTCTGTGTCTCTATAATTGCTCTCAGTTCTTAGTAGCCTAGATCCTCTAGTGTATAGTAGTAACCTAGTCAATTCTTTTGCAAGTATCTTAGCGACTGGACCACCCAACAGGATATCTTTGCTCCACCTGAGCTATATCAACCGTATCATGGGCTCAACCAACGTCTGATCCGGGGATGATTCGGATACCTCACCTTGACAAAAGAAGACAACTGTGTGCTATACAAATAAAGAATCTAGAAACATAAAACTGACAATAATAACGAGGCATAGATGAAATACAAACAATCAAATAGAACCATCAGTTATAACCTCTAGACTCTCATGCTCAAGACAGCAGTATAAGCTCTATCTAACTAAACAACTATCACTCTCAAATGAGTATCTCAATTCATCAAATCTCAGTAATGAAATAACAAGTGTAGTATTTATACTACTTAGGCTAAGAAGACTAGATAACTATTACAAAAGTACCTTTAATGAATAAAGGCATTGTTTGGGCGGTCTTCTCAATGAATGATGGCTTTGACTTTAAAGAATGGCCTATTTTACTAAATAGCTACCTTTCGGTCTTGACATATTCATCACATCCCATGCTTCTCTTCTTCAACTAAGTTGAATCCCTCAAGGATCTCCAAGGCATCTCCTTGCATGAACATGACTCGTATGGCTTGGAGCTCCTCAGCATAGTCTCGGGTGAAGGAACTTCTGTGAGTCGTGTCTTGTTCCTCCCATGCTATTTTCCATAGCTTGATCATCTTCACACATAGGTGTTTAATGGCCTTCAAAGGCTCACCCTTCATCATCAGTAGGTGTGAGGTGTGAAAATATCCATTTGAGGCCTCTTGAAGTTCCTCAAATATGGTGAATATGCTCCATGGATCATCATTGGGTTCAATCCGTGCTCCACCATGAATCTTAACTCTCATGATCACCCCAGCGCCATTATGTATCATCCTCGAATCTGAACCTTGCAAAAACAAAGGAAAGATATACGAAAACATGATCCTGAAAGCATGAGGGTTAGCACAAAAGGAACTAATCATACTTTCATTCCAAGTACGGATAAAATTGTGGTACAACCACACATCAATGATTATCATGAACAAAATCCGCACATATGAGGTACCAAGAAGTTGATTCCTCCAATCATGAAATGAGGATAAAGCAAAGAAACCAATGGATTCAAAATACAAAGCGCGCAACGCTACATTGATTTTAGAAGACATGAGACACATTTGATCCTCATTTTTCAAATAAAAATATCTCCAAGGTAGTACCGTGACCAAGTCATACAAAGCCTCCCCGGGGTCAAAAGGAAATAATATCCACATATTTTGGTCAAGAACACAACTATTTACCCATAAAACCCTCTCAACATAAGATGCACCCAAAATAAAAACATGAGTGTCATCATATACAAATAGATAGTAAAGAAATGTGTCATGCCAAATAACTTCATCTAAGGTTAGTTTCAAGGACAAGATCAAGTATGCAACTATGATTTTGTACACAAGGAAGAAGTAGCAATTTGTAAACAAGTATCACCTTCCTTTTCAAAACACTTCTTCCCCCCAAGTATATTTTCATTCCCTAAGAAAATATCTTCATCGTAAGAAGGAGCGTCATCATCCCATAGTGGAATTTGAAATACCATGTAGTCCCCAAAAGTGGCTACACTTTCAACATAACAACACATACTACTAGGTACCTCATTTTCACTAGTCATGTTATCATCAAATAAGACATTATCTTTATAGAGAGAACAATCAATGGATGAAGAGGATTGAAAACATGTAATTTCACTCTCATCTACAAACGTCATTTTTTGAAGTACTTCTATTTTCATGACTATAAACATGATCAAGCTCATCAATATTATCATAATTTGAGGTTCATTAAGTACATCATAATAATCCACAATTAGTAAAACTTCCATCACAAGTAAGTTGGCCAAAACAATTATCCACACTAGTTGGACGCAAACCGATCTCCCTAGAAGAATCAATTCAGTCATCAATAGGATCAACTAGTGTGTGAGCTATTTTATCACATGACAATGCAAAAACACTTGTATCACAAGTGTCAACACTAGGTGGACACAAATCAACCTTGCAAGAAGAGTCAATCTGGTCATCAAAAGGATCAACTAGTGTTGGAACACCCATATTAACAACATTGTCAATAAGCGCTAAAGAATTAAGCTCAGCACATGGAAAAGACACATTACGTTCACACTCAAGTCAATAACATGAACATTCACATTAATTGTTGTGTTGAGATTAGCCATTTTACCTTGAAGTTCACACAAAGTGTCTTTTTTACCATAGTTTTCAATAGTGGAGCATTTCTCCTTTGGGAAGCCTTCAACTACCTCATGATCTTTCAAAGTTTGAGGTTCCCCATTCGGTTTGCTTCCAAGAATACTTGCACCATTATCAAGACAACTAGAAAAAAAGAAAGAAAATGTACATGAGTTAGAATGGGTTTGTGATAACCCTCTCACAACCTCTCCTTTTTCCTCTCTAGTATTGTCATTTTTTTCTCCCTTACTCCTCTCAGTCTTTTCTCTCTCAAGTTCATGGGAGTTGGGACAAGTGCTAAGGATTTTTTGAGAAGGTTTTTGGTGAACCCTTCACCTCTTCTTTCCCTTTGGCTTCACTTAGAATAGCCTTCTCTTCTTGTGTCAATTGCTCCTTGGCTAAGCGTTGAGCAACCATTTGTTGGAGAGCATTTCTTATCTTGTAAATACTTTCCTCCATCCTATCAAAACATGAAAGATCAGGACAGCTCACCGATGAAGCGATTCACTTGCATGTGCTTCTTCTTTTGCGGGTATGGGTGAAAGAGAAAACTCCCTTTCTTGTCCACTACATACTTGTACCATTCTCGCTCATATAGAATCCTATGTTCTTCGAACCAAGGATATCCCAAACATATGTGACAAGTATCCATGGGAAGCACTTCACACCAAACCTCCTCTTGGTACCCACCATGTGTAATGAATACCTTCACGCTCCTATCAACCAAGTACCATCTTTGATCATAGTAAGGATCCCGTATCATCACAGAAGGTATCATCAATCTTTCAACTGATTGAGGTGTAATGTAGTTGCCATGACTACCATCATCAAGCATAAGATAGTAACCCTCACAACCAAAGACATTAACATTCATTTTAATAATCCGCCTCTTTGGGTCATTTCCTCCTTGAAACATGGCATTTCCTCTACTTCTATTGCCTACCGAGGCTCCCCTCCTACCTTCAATATCATAGACATATTGAGAATATGGCACACTTATTCTAGGATAAGTAGCACGATTCATTGTATTTCTCAAAGTAGGAAATGCATACTCTCTTCTCCTTCTAGGACAACTCCTACTTAGTCTAACCCACACACTTATACCATTTTTCTTGGAATAGGAAGTATAACACGTCAATGTACGTGAATGTCTACTAGAAATCTCTTCACAAGTATCATGTTCAAAATCACTGCCTTCTCAGCCCTATTCACCATAAAGCGCATAACCACAAGGTTCATGTTCATCACAACCTCTTAATTCTCCAATTGATTCATAACGTAGGTATGAGGAAGGAATATACCTCAAGTCACCTCCATACCCATGGTGTATAGTATGAGAACCTTCATCACCTTTGTCCTCACCATAGGCATCTTGACAAGATTCTTCTACTCATTCACCTTTTTCATAAACCCTATGAGAACCATGCGTCCCATATTCGCCTCCGGAGTAGTAATTCTCACCATCATATTGACCATGATCATGTTGACGATCATCGCCTCCGTATTATTCATCACTAGCATAGCCATATCCTCTATTACTAGCGGCATAGCTCTCCATGTCATCACAACAAGATTTCAAGGCCATGGATGACATAATTCCTTATAGTTCCTTCCTTCCTCTTCTTGTACCTACAAAATGAGTAAATAATTTAGTAGCAAAAGCTCCTCACGTCACTCATATTTGCACTCAAGCCTTACCACAACCTAATGTTTCTTCTAGAGTTGGTATTGAAACCACTTGCCCAATCATTTCACACGGTTGCTAAGCTTTGTGGAAGAATGGATTCTTGTTAAATAGAAAGACGTATGACTCAAAATCTAACGGACAGAGTCAAACAAGTTCAATGAAATAAAATGGAAAACCTTAGAAGAATTAGCACGAAACTAATTAACAATCAAATAGGTCAATTACTTGATGTTAAATAGTTTGGAGAATCAAATAAGTGAAAAGAAATGGATTCGAAAATGAATTGGAATCACAAAACCTAAAAAAGCGCGATCTGCTATTGCTGTGCACATTTTGCAGTTCGCAGATGCAAACTGCGACACAGTTTGTGTTTCGCAAATGCAAACTACAAATCCAAAATTCTCTGTTGCAGTCTATGATTCAACTGCGATTCGCAGACCGTGTCTCATGGTGAAAATGCTATTGACATCAAATCTTCTTGGAATCCGTTTGGCTGACCACTTTTTTATTATTCCCTGCCATTTTAAATAATTGGGCCCACTTTCTTCAGATTTTTTATATTTTTGGGCCCCAAAAACACTTTTCCAACTTTTGTCTTAGGATTTTTGGATCAAAAACCACTTTTTTGTTCTTCTTCTTCACAAGAACTTGATGAACTTTGTAGAACAATTCAAATTTCCAATTAGTACCAAATCAACTACAATTTTGCTCAAATTTCAAATATAGCTTCCCCTCAACAAGGAGAACAAAGCCCAATAACTTTTGAAGTCAATAGGAGACTAATTTATATAGAGCCATTTGGTGTTCTTCAAGGTTGAAGGTCCCCTAATGGTGTTCTTAATCAAATCAGCCCCAAATTACTCAAAATTTTGATATGTTATAGATTCAATCTCTATGAGTCAAAATCTATTAATAGAAACACCCAATTCAAACAACAACTCAATTTTTTTTGTGGATTTTTGGAATTTCCAGATTTTTGTGGATTTTTAAATAAGAAGAACCTAGGATTGAGAATTGTAGAAAAAAAACTCTAGCCTAAGCTCAGATACCAAATGATATGATCCGGCTTGAGAAAGACACGGATTCAAATAATAAATACGTGAAATTAAAGATAACAAGAAATTAATAGGTGAGAAGAGAAGAAAAGGGGATGAGAATAGAAGGAAGACCCAATTGGTAGTGAATTTATGGGCAAATTTGGATATATGAAATCCAAACCCTCACAATTGAATTCAACCAAAAGAACCTATACTAATTAAAATCAAACAAGAGACTCAATTGAATCCACAAATGATCAACTCTCATATGAAGGGATAAAGGTTTCAATAATCAACCATGGAATCCACCATAATTAACTATCTCTAACACTACACTCTATAACCATCTAACTAAACAACTATCACTCTCAAATGAGTATCTCGATTCTCAATTCATCAAATCTTAGTAATGAAATAACAAGTATAGTATTTATACTACTTAGGCTAAGAATACTAGCTAACTATTATAAAAGTAGCCTTAATGAAGTAAGTGCATTCTTTGGGCGGTCTTCTCAAGGAATGATGGCCTCTTTGCATAAATAACCACCTTCTTGTCTTGACATATTCATCCAATCCCATACTTCTCTTCTTCAACTAAGTTGAGTCCCTCGAGGATCTCCAAGGCCTATCCTTGCATGAATATGACTCGTATGGCTTGGAGCTCCTCGGCATAGTCTCGGATAAAGGAACTTGTGTGAGCCGTGTCTTGTTCCTTCCATGCTATTTTCCATAGATTGATCATCATGGGGTGTGAGGTGTGAAGATAATGTTTGAGGCCTCTTGAAGTTCCTCAAATATGGTGAATGAGCTCCATGGATCATCATTGGGTTCAATCCATGCTCCACCATGAATCTTAGCTCTCATAATCACCCTCACACCATTCCTTATCGTATCATATAGTGTACACATATATGGGGTAGTGTTGAGCTATTTTGGAGATTAAATCTGCCCATGTGAAGTAATTAAATTAATGGGCCCTATGTTACACATAAAAGGGGCTTCTCTTGAGATCTCATATCAATTGATACATGTATATTGAGAGTAGCTAGAGAATCAACGAGCAGAAGCCATAGTGCAACAATTTGTTTTCTCCATTGTAAGTTAGTAGCTAAGCTCTTTTATTTGCTTCCTCTTCCAAAAATCATAAGAACTCATCTTCATTTCTCACCTTTTTTAGGCCCAACCAGATCCTAAGCAACTCTAAAGACCCCCAAAAAGTTCTCTCAAAGTTCCATTAAGGTCTTAGATCAAATCCCTTGGATGGTAAAGTAATTCCTCTCTTCGAAGATCAAGATCACTTAATATCTTCTCTATCTTGTTGATTGAGCTAAGAAGCTTCTTTGAGGTTGAAGTGAAGCTTGTTGTTGGGTGTATTCTTGTTGTTGAGGTAAGGTTTACTACTCCTATATGTATTCAATCGCATATATGTCTTACCTAGTTGGATAGGTGAAGATAACTAGTGAGGCTAAGGCTAAACATCTTTCTTGAGATGTGGTAGTTGTGGACTGTTTTGAGTAGTTCTTAAGGTACCTTATGGCAGGAAAATTGTAAAGTGTAGTTGGTTGTGATGTTGGATGTATTTGTAAGTAGAAAAAAAGAGTTAGTAGTATTGAATAGCCACGGTAAGATGATATGAAGTTTATGCACTCTAGGTGTTTGATGAAATATCGTAATGAGATGACTCTTGGTTTCTTGATCTGATTGTGATCCGAGTTATATTTTATGTAGATTATCATCCGTAGAGCAGGCTAGAATATGTAGGACTATCATACCTAAGGCGAATAAGAGGTATGTAATGGCTATCCTTTTCTTCAAAGAATGAATTCCGAGTCATAGGTATTATTTTCCAAAGAGCATGTCTTGATTACATACCACCGGTTGGGCGACAGACATTCATACATATAATAATACCACTGAGCTATAATCGGTTGGGCGATGGACATTTATATGTACGTGATTACCACCGAGCTATAATTGGTGGGCGATGTATAGTTATATATGTACTTGATGATCAATAAGGGTTTCAGAGTTTCATTGTTCGCCCTGAGTAGCATACATGTTATCAGGTTGCTTCTTATACCTTGTCTTACCACTTATGATTTCATAGTATTATCCATGCCTTACTTACCGGTACATTTCATTCGTATTTATGTCTCTTTTGCCGGGGGCGCTGCATTTTATGTTGCAGGTTCATGTAGAGGTACATATAGGCCTCCACAGTAGGAGTTTGTGAGTTCAGCCATTGATTGGTAAGCTTCACTTCTTTTGAGGCTACCAAGTCAGATATTATGAGCCGAGTCTTATGTATATGTATAGATAATGGGTAGGTCAGGGCCATATTCTAACTATTTTACAATTATACTTTTCTTCGAGGCTTATATACCTGTTGTATCTGTCTATATATGTTGTGCGGCCTTACCGATATGGATATTAATATGTTGTTATGTACGATGACCTTATCGATCTTGTATATATACGTATATATCTATTTTGAGTTTGTGTACTCTTCTTGTTGAGTCATCCAGATGATGTATTGTGTTTCCAGATTGTAGCCTTGTCGGCCCTGTATGTATGTTGGTTATATATCCATACTCATCATGAATATTATGGCCTTGTCGGGCCTAGTTTCCATATGTTCGGGTGTTATGGTTCATTGTGGTATGCTCGGGCCAGTATGGCACCGAATGCCAGCCACACCCTCCAAATTGGGGTGTGACAAACTTAGTATCATAGCAGCTAAGTCCTAGGGAATCTACAAGTTGTGTCTAGTAGAGTCTAGTTTATGGGTGTCTTGTGCACCACACTTATAAATGAGAGGTTGCAAGGCATTTAGGGATGGTTATTGTTCTTTCATCTCATAGATCGTGCTGTAGAGCTGAGTTACAAGAGTTTCAGTCTAATTCGTGCTTATCCCTTTTTTCAGTCATGTGGGTTGCTAGAAAGACTACCGCTAGCCAACAAACCAGTACAGATGGGGGTGAAGGTACTAATAATGCCCCGTCTGGCCAGAGTAATAGAGCCGAGGCACTAGGTGAGTCACTTTCCCATTTATCACCTACACCACCCCCGCTAGAAGAGATACAGTGTCTCCAGCCCCTCAAGATACAGTGCCACTAGCTCCTCAGAATCCAGTTCCCCCACCGGAGTCTACTGAACAAGGTGTGGTAAGTGCCAAATAATTGTTGACATATATAGTAGCTTCCCAGCAATGGTAGATAAGGGTATCTACAGTTGTTGGGTCTTCTGATGGTGTAGGGAATTCTAGAGTCGAAGAGTTCCTCAAATTAATCTTGCTAGTGTTTATCGGTACTGACCCAGATGCAGATCCTCAAGACTTCATTGATCATATGATGCGGGTATTGAGGATCATGCATGCTTCAGATACTGAGGTTGTGGAGCTGGCATCTTTCTGGCTATGAGATGTGGTTATCTTATGGTATGAGGCTTGGGAGCGGTCCAGAAGTCCAGATGCACCTCCAGTTGTATGAGAGGAATTTACAGATGTCTTTTTTGACCATTATTTTCCACTGGAGGTACGAGAGACTATGGTAGAGTGGTTCTTAAATCTCAAACAGATGGGTATGACTGTGCAGGACTATAACCTACAATTTGATTCATTGTCTAGGTAATGCTTCGACTATTGTGGACACAATGAGGGCTCGAGTTTACCAGTTTGTAGCAGGTCTTGACCCACATTTGATTGGAGAATGTACGATAGCTTCTCTGAATATGGATATGAATATCTCCCGGATACAAGCATATGCTCAGAATAGAGGATCGTAAGCGCCTGTTTCGAGTGGACAGAGATGCAGAGAGGGAGTTGAGTAAGAGGGTTATATCTGCTAGGTGTTCTGAAAAGGCATTGAGTTGTTCCAGGCAGTGATTCCCTTGATGTCCACCTAGGTTTATTAACAATATTTCACCTTAGTTTCAAGGGCCTAGATATAACAGATATGCACAGGTTGGACCATGTCAAAGTTCGAGGGCTTCTAGTTTTCAGGGATATGAGGGCTTGAGTCAGACGAGACCTCCATTATCGCATGTGGCTAGTGTGGTAGGCACATCCAAAACTATGTCGCCAGGGTTCACAAGTATACTATATGTCTTCACTTATAATGGTTATGCATTGATAGATCCTAGCTCCACTTTGTCTTTTGTTACGCCATTTATTGCAAGTAAGTTTTGAATAGAAACAAAGTAATTATCTAAGATGTATGAAGTGGCTACACAGGTTGGCGAGATGATTGTGGCTAGAAAAGTCTATCGGGATAGTACGGTGAATTTGTAACTGCCATATGTTGACTGATCTAGCAGAATTGCCAATGGTTAATTTTAATGTCATTATGGGTATGAATTGGTTTACTTTATGTTATACTAATGTCAATTGTCGAGCAAAGACTGTCAAGTTTTGCTTCCCGATGAGCCGGCTCTAGAATGGAAGGGTAATTCAGTGTTGCCAAAGGGCATGTTTATTTCCTACCTTAAGTCATGAAAGACGATTTCCAATGGCTCTATCTATCACCTGGTACGAATCTGAGATGTGGATGTAGAGCCTCCGGCCCTTCAGTCTATTCATATAGTGAATGAGTTTCTAAATGTATTTCCAGAGGAACTTTCGGGTATTCCTCCAAAGAGGGAGATCGAGTTTACTATTGATGTGTTTCCAGATACTCAGCCGATATCTATTCCTCCTTATATAATAACTCCTGCTGAGCTAAGGGAGTTGAAAGAGAAATTGCACGATCTAATTGAAAAGGGCTTTAACAAGCGCGCACTGGTATTGTTTATTTGCAAGAAAGACAGTTCTCTGAGGATGTGCATTGACTATCGGCAACTGAATAAGGTTACTATTTAGAACAAATATCCACTTTAGAGGATCGACGATCTATTTGATCAATTGTAGGGTGCTAAGTACTTCTCAAAGATTGATTTGAGATCTAGGTATCACAATTTGAGGGTGGAGGAGAAAGATATACCCAAGACAGCTTTTAAGACAAGATATGGTCACTTCGAGTTTCTTGTGATGTCTTTTGGCCTTACTAATGCACCAGCAACCTTTATGGACTTAATGAATTGGGTATTCAAGCCGTTATTGGATGTCTTTGTGATTGTATTCATTGATGATAATCTGATATATTCGCGTACAGAGGCAGATCATGCGGACCATTTGCGAGCAGTGTTGCAGATGCTCCAGGATCGTAAGTTGTTCACCAAATTTTCTAAACTAGTTGAACTCAATTGCTTTTCTGGGCCATATAGTTTCTTCGGAAAGCATCAAAGTAGATAATCAGAAGATTGAGGCTGTAAAGAATTAGCCGAGGCCCACGACTCCTACTGAGGTATGTAGTTTCTTGGGCTTGGCAGGTTATTACCGGAGGTTTGTAGAAGGCTTTTCCTCTATCTCCACACCTCTAACAAAGATCACACACAAGGCGGCCAAGTTCCAGTGGTCAGATGCGTGTGAACGAAGTTTCCAAGAGTTAAAGAATAGGTTGTCATCGTACTTACGCCCCTTTTTGGAGCGTTGTGTTTTATGTCGCGCAGGTTCATATAGGCGAGGAGAGGACCCGCTCTTGTAGATTGCCTCCAGAGCCCAACTTTTGTTGGTGAGCTCCACTTCCTCCTAGAGTATTACTGAGTCAGGGTCGTGTTTATGTTTATATCCTTTTGGGTATTGTGGGTATGTTGGGGGACCTTGTCCCGACTTATGTATTATGTCGACACTCTCTTTAGAGGCTTTGTAGACAAGTCCTATGTTGTATAGTTATTTGGTATGGCCTTGTCGATCGTAGTATGTATATATATGCGTAGGTTAGGATCTTTTGTTTGTAGGATTTCATGACGAGTTATTCCATAGTTATCATTCTAAGACTTTGTCTGCCCAGGAGTCGGGTGACGGCCACCCCCCCAAAGGTTGGGGTGTGACATTTATTGTGGTACCTCTAGAGTTGGCCTAGGTTGTGTCCTAATGCAGCACGATAAAGTTATTGTATATGCTTCGAGACATTTGCGGAAGCACGAGCTGAACTATCCAACTCGTGATCTTGAGTTAGCGGCTGTTGTATTTGCCTCGAATATATGGTATTATTACCTATATAGAGTTCATGTTGATATGTTTACTGACCATAAAATCTTACAGTATATATTATTGTAGAAGGAGTCACCTGAGGTAGAGAATATGGCTTGAGTTGTCGAAGGATTATGATGTTGATATTCTATACCATCTTGACAAGGCAAATGTTGTAGCTTATGCCTTGAGCCATAAGTACATGGGTAGTCTGAGCCATGTTAAAGCTGACAAGTTAGAGATGACTAGAGATTTGTGTCAATTAGCCAGCTTAAATGTACGCTTACTTGATACATGTGATGGAAGTGTTGTTATCCAGAATACCGCAGAATCATCCCTGATAGAAGAAGTGGAAGCAAGGTAGTTTGATTATCCCGAGTTAGTTAGAATGAAGGAAGGAATTCCTTTGCAGAAGAAGCCAATGTTAGAGCTTACAAAAGATGGGGTTCTTAGATACTGAGCCCAGTTATGTGTACCCAATATTGGTGGGCTTCAAGAGCGGATTATGGCAGAGTTCCTCCAGTTCAAGTATTCTATTCATCCTGGTTCGACAAAGATGTATCATGATCTTCAACATGTCTACTGGTGGAACGAGAAAAAGAGAAATATTGCAGAGTTCGTAGCCTAGTGTCCGAATTGCCAATAAGTTAAGATTAAACATTAGACGCCTAGGGGCTTGATTCAAAACAAAAAGATTCCGACGTGGAAATAGAAGATGATTAAGATGGATTTCATTATGGGGTTGCCTCGTTCCTATTGGAAGTTCGACTCTATTTGGGTCATTGTTGACAAGCTCACAAAGTCGACACATTTCTACCTGTTATAACTACTTATTCGGTAAAAGATTATGCTAAATTGTACATTAATGAGATAGTCTGACTTCATGGAGTTCCAGTTTCTATCATATTCGATAGAGGTGCCCAGTTCAGAGCTAACTTTTAGAAGTCCTTTCAAAGAGATTTGGGCACTCAGGTGAGCCTTAGTACATCCTTCTATCCGCAGACAGACGATCAGGCCGAGCGCACTATTCAGATGCTCTAGGACATGTTACGAGCTTGTGTATTGCACTTCAAAAGTAGTTGGGATGATTATTTTCCACTTATTGAATTTGCATATAATAATAGCTATCATTCCAGCATCAAGATGGCTCCATCTGAAGCCTTGTATGGGCGTAAGTGTAGATTTCTAATTGGCTGGTTTGAAGTGGGCGAAGCCGAGTTACTAGGCCCTGATTTGGTGCAACAAGCAGTAAAGAAAGTGAAACTAATCCAGGATCGATTGTTGACTGCCCAGAGTCGGCAGAAGTCTTATTTAGATATTTGGCGCCAAGATTTGCAGTTTGTCGTTAATGATTAGGTATTCTTAAAGGTATCGCCTATGAAGGGCGTAATGAGATTTGGCAAGAAGGAAAAGCTTAGCCTTAGATACATCGGACTGTATAATATTGTTTGAAGAATTGGTCAAGTGGCCTATGAGCTTGAGTTACCTCATGAGTTAGAGGCATTCCATCCAGTTTTCTATGTATTTATATTGCTGAAATACATAGGAGATCCTTCTCGTATATCACCAATTGAGGATGTTCAGATTACAGAGGATCTATCTTATGAAAAGATTCTAGTTGCTATTCTAGATTGTCAAGTCCGGAAGTTACGGACTAAAGAGATAGCCTCCGTTAAGGTATTATGGAGGAATAACAACATGGAAAAAATGACATGGGAGGCTGAGGAAGACATGAAGACTAGATATCATTATCTGTTCCACATAAAAGGTGGTGATTCTAGAAAGAATGTGGTGGATGCAGCCTAATCTACCAGTCGAGACATTTGAGGTGAGTTATGGCTTACTATATATCTCTTTTTATTGTAGACGATCATGTGAGTCCGGTTTGATAGGATATGTTTTCTTGTATGGCCCTGTAAGGAAAATGTTATGTTTTATGGCTGTGTTGCGGGTTTAGTATAGTCCTATTTATAGAGGAGACTCTGTCAAATTTTTTAGAAATCCCAAGAGTTAGAATCCCCAGATATGCCACCCCAACATTCGAGGACGAATGTTCTTAAGGGGAGAATAATGTTACACCATGTACTTTAAGACTATGTCGTGAATAGTTCAACATATGTAAGTAGACCCAAGCCTCGGGAAATTTTGGTCATAATCAAGTATGCGGATTAAGAGCTCGGCATATAAAAGGACTAAGTACCGAAATGAGTTACGGCTTAAAAGTGTGACGACGGGATTGGAAATAATTATATGTGTGTTTAGTTTTAACATTAAAGTGTAGTGAAGGATTAAAGAATTAAAATGGGGGATAAGTGGATAAGCCACCTTTCCATGTGGGGGCCACCTAATTAAATAAAGAAGGTGATTATGATACATATATAGTGTACACATGTATGGGTTGGTGGTGAGTTGTTCTGGAGATTAAATCTGGCAATATGAAGTAATTAAATTAGTGGGCCCCATGTTACACATAAAAGGGTTTTTTCTTAAGATCTCATATCAATTGATACATGTATATTCGGTGTAGCTAGAGCAGCAATGAGCAGCAACTGCGGTGCTGCAGCAATTTGTTTTCTCCATTGTAAGTTAGTAGATAAGCTCCTTTATTTGCTTCCTCTTCCAAAAATCATAAGAACTCATCTTTATTTCTCACATCTTTTAGGCCCAACCAGATCCTAAGCAGCTCTAAAGACCCCCCAAAAGTTCTCTTAAAGTCTCCTTAAGGTTTAGATCAAATCCCTTGGATGGTGAAGTAATTCCTCTCTTAGAAGATCAAGATCACTTAATATCTTCTCTATCTTATTGATTGAGCTAAAAAGCTTTTTTGAGCTTGAAATGAATCTTGTTGTTGGGTGTAGTCTTGCTGTTGAGGTAAGGTTTACCACTCTTGTATGTGTTCAATTGCATCTATGTCTTACCTAGTTAAATTGGTGAAGATAACTAGTGAGACTAAGGCTAATCATCTTTGTTGAGATGCGGTAGTTATAGACTGTTTTGAGTAGTTCTTGAGGTACCTTATAGCTGAAAAATTGTAAAGTATAGTTGGTTGTGATGTGGATGTATTTGTGAGTAGAGTTACTAGTATTGAATAGCCATGGTAAGATGATATGAAGTTTATGCACTCTAAGTGTTCGATTAAATGTCGTAATGAGATAACTCTTGGTTTCTTGATCTGATTGTGATCCGAGTTATATATTATGTAGATTATCATTCGTAGAGTGGGCTGGAATATGTAGGACTATCGTAGATAAGGTGAATAAGAGGTATGTAATGACTATCATTTTCTTCAAAGCATGAATTTTGAGTCATATGTATTATTTTCCAAAGAGCATGTCTTAGAAGTGTACTCTATTCATGAGTTGATTGTCTCTTGCCGTGAGTACTTTTCTATCTTATATTATATCCTGTCTAGGTTGGGTTGTCCGCTGATTCTCTGAATCTCTTATGCTTTCTTGTTCCTCCCAAATAAAGTGAATTCAAAGAGTTATCGTTAAAGTCGACCAAATATCATATAAAAGCAAAAGAAAGAGTTTCTAAGAGTAAATAGAGCCAAGAGTGCTAGTTATACATATGTATAAGAGTTATAGTTACCACCGAGCTATAATGGGTGGGCGATGGCCCCTATGTGGCATATATGCATTGATTACACACCACCTGTTGGGCGACAAACATTCATACATGTAATAATACCACCGAGCTATAATCGGTTGGGCGATGGACATTTATATATACATGATTACCACCGAGCCATAATCAGTGGGCGATGGATAGTTACATCTGTACTTAAGGATCAGTAAGAGGTTTAAAGTTTCATTGTTCGCCCTGAATTGCATATATGTTATCAGGTTGCTTCTTATACTTTGTCTTATAACTTATGCTTTCATATTATTATTACTGACTTACATACTGGTACAATTCATTCGTACTTATGTCCCTTTTGCTGGGGGAGCTGCATTTCATGATGCAGGTTCATGTAGAGGTACAAATAGGCCTCCATAGTAGAAGCTTATGAGTTCAACCGTCGATTGGTAAGTTTCACTTCTTTCGAGGCTACTAAGTTAAAGGTCGTGAGTCGAGTCTTTTATATATGTACAGATGATGGGTAGGTCAGGGCCCTGTCCTAACCATTTTACACTTCTACTTTTCTTCGAGGCTTATAGACATGTTGTATCTGTCTAGATATGTTGTACGACCTCCTTGCCGACCTGGATGTTAGTCTGTTGGTCTGTACGATGACCTTTTCGGTTTTGTATATCTATGTATATATCTGTTTTGGGTTTGTGTACCCTTCTTGTTGAATCGTCCAGATGACGTATTGTGTTTCCAGATTATGGCCTTGTCGGCCCTGTATGTATGTTGGTTATACATCCATATTCTTCATGATTATTAAGGCCTTGTCGGCCTCAATTTCCGTATGTTCAGATGTTGTGGTTCATTGTGGTACGCTCAGGCCAGTACTACGTCAGGTGACAGCCACATCCCCAAGTTTGGGGTGTGACAGAAGAGACCATCCTTCCTTGCAAGTTAATCTACAAGGAACCCAATAGGAGCTTGTTGAGTTCAACTGTTGATTGGTAAGCTTCGCTTCTTCTGGAGCTACCAAGTCAGCGGTTAAGAGCTGATTTTATGTATATATACAAATACTGGCTAGGTCGGGGCCCTGTCCCGACCATATGACAACTATATTTTCTTAGAGGCTTGTAGACCCGGTATGTATGTCTACAAGTTTTGTATGGCCTTGTTAGCCTGAATATTGATCAGTTGATCTGTACGATGACCTTGCCGGTCTTGTATATATATATATATATATATATATATATATATATATATATATATATGTATATATATGTTTTGAGTTTGTTTACCCTTCTTGTTGAGATATCTAGATGACGTCATATGTTTCCAGATTGTGGCCTTGTTAGCCCTATATGTATATTAGTTATAACTCCATACCTTTCATGGCTATTATAGCCTTGCCGTTCCAGATTGTGGCATTGTCAACCTATATACATGTTGGTTATACCTCCATACCTTTCATGGTTGTTATAGAATTGCCGATCGAAGTTTCTGTAAGTTCAGCTATTATATTTCAGAGTGGTATGTTCGAGCAAGTGAGGCACTGGGTGTCGGCCACGCCTCAGATTGGGGCGTGACATATAATTTAATATTAAAAATTAATTTTTTTTACTTGTTAATATTAAGGGTGGCCAGTGGGCCGGGACGGCCCGACCCTGACCCGACCCCGCCCCGATCCCGCCCCGACTCCGCTAAAAAAAAACCGTTGGCGGGCCTCGAACTCGGGACGGGACAATGTCTCGTCCCGCGAGACCCGATCCCGCCCCAGGCCCGCCCGCCCCGACCCCGTCCCGAGCCCGACCCCGAGCCCGTCCTTTGTCCCCCCTTTGCAAATATGGCCGTTGCACCAACGACCATTTTAGATTTTGGCCGTTGGCCAACGGCCATTTTAGGCCTCCCCCCTCCCCCAACCCCCCTACCCCTTAATATTTATTTTTAACCCATAAGTTATTATATTTACACTTTAACCCAATTTTCCAACTATAAATAACTCATTTTCTCTTCATCTTTCTCACAAATCTTCCTACAATCTCTCTAATCTCTCAATATATCTCTCTACAAGTCTATAGTGTTTACTAAATATTCAATTTTATTTATTCATTTGGGAATTGGGAGTGAAGTTGACAACTAGCTTGAGGATCTTCCATCGAGCAAAGTTTCAATTTTCAACCTCTCGATTACACGTCGACGTTTGGTACATTCGTTCCTTCATTAAATTATTATTTTCTATTTATTTTATTTAGCGCACTTAATTTTATTGTCTTTAATTATTTATTATCATAATTAAAATGGAAGGATTAAAAGGTATGTTTAAGGGTAAGGGTAAGGGTGCTTCTTCTGGTAGGGCAACCAGGGCAAGGGTATTTCTTCTAGTCATCTTATTCCTACACAGGATGATTTTGTTGATACTCAACATTTTTCTACAATACCATTAGATTTAGACCAGGAGCTATTTTCTGGAACTCAAGAAGACTTTAATTTAGACGATGATCTAGATGATACACCCACTAATGTTGATGACAACACACCCACTAGTGCACCTTCAACTGAAATACCTCCTATCCCCCCTAGTATGAGACGAGGTCCAGCAAAACGACCATTAAAATCAGATGCATGGACATTTTTTGATAGGGACGTAGATAATCAAGTAGCTATATGTAAAATTTGTAAAAATGTTTTAAAATTTAAAACTGGAAAAGGTCACGGTGGGACGGGGGGTTTAATTAGACACGTAGTAAGTGCTCATCCAGCTAGGTATGCCCAATACCAGGCTTCAAAACCGGGTGCGCAAACGCCCGCTCCATCGGGACAAGGTTCACATACTGATACTGTCCCGGACCAAGTATAGGGTCAAATTAACCCTATGACGGGGGAATTGTAGGCTCTAAATACAATAAACATAGAGATAGAGAAGCAATATCAAAATTAATTGATGTGGAGGGTTTGCCTTTTTCATTTCCTTCATCTCCCGGTTTTATTCATAACATTAGATATATATATAATCCTGCTTTTAACGGTTTTCCTAGATCAACTGTTAAGAGAGATGTATTTAAATTTGCGCATGAATATCAACAATATTTACGTTTTTCATTATATCATTTTAATGGCAAAGTATCTATCACGTCTGATATATGTCGTAGTACTAACGTCCATGATTATTTAACTGTAACTTGTCATTGGATAATCATAAATGGTCTATGCAAAAACGTATTTTAGCGTATAGATATA
This sequence comes from Anisodus acutangulus, assembly GCA_029783415.1. Lineage (NCBI taxonomy): Eukaryota > Viridiplantae > Streptophyta > Magnoliopsida > Solanales > Solanaceae > Anisodus > Anisodus acutangulus. The sequence goes on from CM056508.1 coordinate 25,312,736, forward strand.
TAGATGATAGGCACACTGGTACTTTTATTGCAGATAATATTTATCAAGTGTGCCATTATTACGGAATAACCGATAAAATTATGACTATTACATTAGATAACGCTTCTTCTAACAATTACGCAATTACAATTTTAAAAAATAGTTTAACTCCATCTTTTCCAGATCATTTTCATATAAAATGCGCGTGCCATATATATAACTTAATTGTAAAGGATGGTCTATCACTTTTTGAAGACATTCTTAGTAAAATACAATTTGCTATAAACTTTATTTTTAAAAGTAATAAAGTACAACGTAGAAAAGAATATAAAAAACTTGTCACGATTGTGGACTACCTTATAGAAAAATTCCACAAGAAGTATCCACTAGGTGAAATTCTTTATACGAGCAACTACTTGTTGCTTATGACTATAGAATACCTATAACTTTATTTTTTAACTCTCATAATAAAAATCCAACTGATATGATTTTAGATAGTGATTGGGTAAAAATTTCCGAACTTATTGTATTTTTAGAGAAATTTTTTCAAGCAACAAAAGAATTTTTCGGTATATATTATCCTACTATTTCAACTATGTTGTTTTATATAACTCTAATATTTTTATTACTTAGTGAATATATGGAAAAATCAGCTTATAAGGCAGCTATTAAAAAAATGTTTGTCAAAATAAAAAAATATTTTATTCCTATTCCCACTATTTATATTATTGGTTATATATTAAATTCTACTATTAAAATAGACGGTACTAAATCACTAATTGAAACTATTTAGGTTTGTATAGAAGTACTACCACCTCCAAGTCCCAAAAATCTAAATCACCCACCACCTATTGAACAAAGTCAAACTAAAGAAGAAGTGTTGTCTAGCGTAGAACACCAATGCAAAAAAATATATAGATTTTATCAACAAGAAAATGCTAGTAACTTACCGGCTTCCATACCATCTTCTTCATCTTCAACACAACCTCACAAAAGATATGCTGTTTCTGCGGTTAGTATTGAAAGTCTCAGAAATAGAATGTGCGGCCGTACCTCTACTACTAACCAAATTAGCGAGTTTGATATTTTTATTTTGCAGGGTTCTGTACCGTATCAAGAAGTTATCAATGAAGATGGACATGAAGACTTATTTGAAATCTTGGAGGGAATGAGAAGACCTTTCCGACACTTTCATTGATGGCCCAAGATGTTTTGAACATTCAAGCGTCATCAACTGCGTCTGAAAGCGCCTTTTCTGCCGGCAGATATCACATAGGAGACCACATACGCTCATTAGCCGGAGACAGCTTGAAAATTGCAGTATTATTCAGAGATTGGATACGAGCGGAGCGGAGAAGGTGCGGTCAACCGGAGATCAACGAAGAAGAAGATGAAAACTACAACGAAATCTTAACCGAAGGTAGTGGAAGCGACGTGGATCAATTTGACCAACAAATACCAATTCCAACCGAAGAACCACAGGAAATCATCAAGCAATTAGAACATGTTTTTTTGAGAATGTAATTTTTTTATTATGTAATTTGCAACTTTTGGACAACACCACAAAGTTGCAATTTAGATTTTAGACAATTGTATTTGTAATTTTGTATTACAAAAAAATCATATGTCTATTAAATAATTTAAGAGGGACAAAAACAGCCTTGGGATGTTTTTATTACACTATCTTGTTTTATTTATTGAGTTTTTTTATACATATGTTATTTAAAAAAAAAAAGGAAAATCCGCCGGACCCCGCCCAGAGCCCGACCCCGACTGCATTCGCCCGCTTCGCCGATATCGACGGATCGGATCGGGATCAGGATCGAGCAAGTCCCGCCAGACCCAACCCCGCCAGACCCGATCCCGACCCCTTCTCCCGTTCCGCCCCGACCCCGCCAAACCCGACCCGCCAGATTCGAGCCCGGCCCACTGGCCAGCCTAGTTAATATGGGTGTGCCTATTTTAAAACTAGAATGTATTTTAAAGAACCCCAAAAAAACGAAGAGGAGAAAAAGAATAAGGATGAGTACTTGGGGGGCCTCCAGCCACATTGGGTTCGAGCCACGCCGGTGTTATCGACCCGGACACGATTCTTTCGCTTGCTAGGGTTTATATTCGGTTTTTGCAGCCCAGTCTTCCAATTCTCTCTTCTCAGTTTTTTCCTCTGCTCGGACAACCGATGCCGTGTTGAGGAGAATTTTCTCTCCAGGTAAATTCTTTATATTTAAAGATCACTGCTGATTCAGCTTGGTGCAATCTTTGTTGAATTTTAGTAGGTTATAGCTGAATTTAATCATTGCTTATGTTTCAAATTGACGAGTGAAATAAATTTTATTTTGTCATAAAGTTGTACAATTTTATTATAAAAAAGCAAGAAGGGCCATTATTGACTCCGGGGTAGGGTGGTTGGGATAGAATGATGTAGGAACCACATGAAACGAAGAAATGAAATTTACCTATCAAAAAAATAAATATGGAAGGAGGAAAAGAAGTAGAGTTGTAATTTTCTAAATATGTACATTTTATTTTAAAAGTTGAGATGAATGTCTACACTTGCTCCAAAAATGAGATGACTTGACCCTTATACTCATCATGTTCCCTTGTTTGGGACGGACGGAGTATTTGATATTGCTTTTGCTAATCATGTATTTGTAATGTGCAGTCTTTTGCGGATAGGTATTTATGTGCAGACATGGCCAGTAATCCTCCGCCATCTGGTCCACAGGTAATTTCTCCAAGTATTGTATTGTCTTTGTTGAAATACATAGACAATTGTTGTGCTGAGAAGAGTATGGATTGCTGCTTACCATCTTTAAGGGAACTTTAATTTTAATGTTACTGGCAAACATAATCCCTTAAAGAGAACATCCCTAACAGAAAGCATGAGAAGAATGGAGTAATGAGAAGAAATGGAGAAAATGACCAAAATGGTCCTTAATGTATAGGGGCTGCTTTATTTTGGTCCTTGATATATATCTTGCATAAAGGTGATCGATTTGGTCTAATTCCCTAAATCTAACAGAATCTCAAACAAGACGGTTAAGTTTAACATTCTGCCTACGTGCAACTTGCCAAATAATCCAGGAAAGCTTCTTCGTGTCAAACAGTCTTCTGAAAAAAGCAAATTCTCTTCCCTTTCTTAAAAATCAAATCTTTTCTAATCTCTCACATACTTAAAAATCAGGGAAAGCTTGACCACAAAAGAGCTTCCTCTCTTCTCGTTGTTCTGTCAGCTCATCCCACACCTCCCTTCAACCAAAAAAAGGAGAAAAAACAAGAAGCGCAAAGCAAAAGAGTACCACAAAGTTGTATAAGTCTGACATGATGCATCTCGGTAAGCCATTAAAGTCCAAGTCCGACTGAACCTTTCATTGAATTTCAAGAAATTCATTTTCTCTAGATAAGGTTGAATATCAAGAACATGAAAAAGAAAATTCAATAAATAGAAAGATAATATTATGAAGATATAATCTCACCCACAAAATCAGTTATAATGTATCAAACCTGAGGTTGCTGTGATAATAAAGAAAATAAATTGATAACACAACTGCATAAGAAAACAGGAGAATCCAAGAGAGACTCCAGTTAAGTGTGATGTATGAAGGGCTATAACAAACAAGAAGGAAAGAAAGTGACAGTAACTGTCCCCATTTGTTTTCCAAGCTCCAAAGACGTATCTCTAATGGATTGCTTTTTCTGTGTTTACATTTGTGTTGTTCAATGAAGTAATCACACGTTTCAACCAAAATAAAAATGAGAAAAGGGAAGCTCTTCCTTAGTGAGTTTTTTTTGCTGAATGGGAGAGATGAGAAAAAATGTGATTTTGAGAAAGGGATGCGTTTGTTTCAGATGAATTTTTGACTGTGTTTTAGGTTACTAAAGTTGGGACATTGGTTGCACCTGGCAAAAAATGTTAAACTTAACAGCCCGTTGTGAGAATTATGTCAGATTTAGGGTATTGAACCAAATCGGTCATCTTTTTACATACATCAAGGACTATATCGATCAAGCAAGATATATCAAGGCCCAAAATAAAGCAGCCCCTATACATTAAGGACCATTTTGATAATTTTTTCAGAAGAAATGCCTTAAAGAAATGAAAGTGGAATATACGTTTTCTTTTATAATTGGTAAAGGTATTGTATTAAGGTGCAGTTAACTGCCGCAAAGTATTTACAGAGGACCGGTGAAGCAGTGCATCTGTACTTGGTACTAATTACAGATTCCTTTTTGCTCTATCAAAATCTTGAGTTCCTTCCCTTCCAAATACATTCTAGATTGGGGCAGGCATTGAGTTCCATATTTTCAGTTGTCCTTTACCAGCCCTTTCATATGCTAGCATTGCAAAAATTCAGAAGTTGTCTTAGGCATGGCCCAGATAACCGCCACGATATTTAGAATGAGATGCTAGATTTGTGTGGTGAAGGAGCAATGTATGAAGAGACGAACTTGTGCGTGTTCCGTCCTCAGCTGTAAGTTTGAGACAAGAAGGGCCTGCTAAATTGTTGCTCACTAGTTTTAAGTCTTACACTACCATTTTAAGGTTATCTGGAATCCTGTGTTTACTGTAATATTGTCAGATGGTTGGCATACAACTAATTGCACATCATTCCTAGCTTTTCTGACTAGCATGCTAGACATGTTGTGAAATGTTTTATCATTCTTATTAGGTCTTAATCTTCTGATCTTGATATTTCCTATTACAGCCTCTTTGGCCTCCTTCAGTTGGATCCGCACCACCTCAAGGTTTTGGTTCATCATTTCCTATGCAAGTAAGCTATGCAACTTGCTTTTATGAAATTTTTTTATCTGTCACCTTCGAAGGCTGTTATCTTAAGTGCATCATGCGTGTGTCTGTTGTCACAGTTTCAACCTGCTCTATCAACACAGCAAGGCCAGCACTTTGCTCCACCAATTTCAGCCTCTCCACAATATTTCCCTGTTGGACAAACACCAAATTCTGGAATGCCACCTGGTCAAGGTCAAATACGCCAGTTTTCTCAAACAATGCAGCAGTTTCCCCTAAGGCCCGTCCAGCCTGGTCACGGTACACCTTCATCTCAGGCAATTCAGATGCCATATATCCAGTCAAGTATGGCACAGCCTCAACAGGTCAATCCCCCTTTGAATAGTCACTTGCCTGGTGTTAATGGTGCTGGAAATCCATTCTCGTCATCATATACGGTAAGAAATAGCTCAAGGTTCCTTGAATTTTTTGATTCTTTCTATCATTATTTATTATTTTCAGTTTGCACCACCTCCTTTTTCCCAGACATAAATTGGCCTGAACTTTCCCTCTCAGGTTCAATCGTCATCCCAAATGCTTGTTCCTACGTTCCCTGCGGGGGGACAGCCTTGGTTATCATCTGGAAGTCAAACCACACCAGTTGCTGCCCCTACTCCGCTGACCAGTCACCAATCGTTTGCTGTAGCTCCAGCAGTTCTGGTATGCTTCTTTCCCGTACCTATTTGAAAATTCTTTCAACTTACTCAATTGAGAACAAAAATGTGGACTTCTGAATTACCATATTTCTGCAAGATGTTGCTGTTTTTCTGTTCTTCTTCTCTTTCAAGTCGACCCAAGGTTTTCGCTATGTTTGTATCTGATGCCTGTATAATCTTTATCCTGTTCTTTACCATTGGTTAACACTGTGCAGTACAAGTTCTTTTATGATCTACATATTCGTATAAGTTGTTGATTTCCGTATTTGCAGCGAAGAAGGTGTTTCCAGTTTGTGGGTATCAATTGATTTACGTGGAAAATGTTTATGTATCATGTTTTTTCTAACTAGTCTTGAACTTGTAGCCAGATCATCGAGAAATGCATCTGCTAATGTTTTTCCCTTGTTTAAACTTACAATGTTGGAGTCTTTATCTGCAATCTGGTGGACACCTATTGTCGTTGATACATTTTTCATAAATCCTATTATCGTCATGCATGTTGTTATTAAGTATCATTGCTCAGTGATGTGTCAATGTTGATTCTGAGTAAGATGAGATCTTTATGCATTCCTTCACTTTTTACTTGATAGGAGATCTTCAAAATATGCTTTCCTATTCAAAGCCAAGACTTAATACTTTAGAGGAAGAGCATCTAAGCAACTATGCTATTGTTGGCATCCAAAAGTAAAAACCACAGCCGGATACTTGAGGTTACATTATGATTGGAAATCACTTATTGTAGAATTTCTTGACCTAGCATATAGCACGAGGAATCTTGTTAGAACCATATTTAAGATTATAAATGAGTGAATAAGGATCTTATGTTACATTTTTTAGTGGTACAGAAGATGTTATTTTTTCTTCCATTTCCTATACATATAGCTATTAAGAGTAAGTTGTTATTGAGATAGGTGAGAGGTGTAAGTACACGAGGTGTGAAGTATATCGTACTAAAGAGTAAAGACAATGAAACTATTTAGATAATATGAGATCTCTGGTAGATTTGTATGTGGTGCGTCATGCGTGTCGTCCTCATATTTAATTGGATTGGACTTACTCATATTTAATTGGATTGGACTTACTCATATTTAATTGGATTGGACTTACTCATATTTAATTGGATTGGACTTATACCTGCAGACATTGGTGGAAAACCATTGTTTATAACAAGAGGATTGCACCACATGTGAAAAACACAGGGTAAAGCCTGCCAAAAGGAGTGGAGTACTTTCTACAAATCCATTTCTAAGTCTAGTGCATGTTGACTTGGTGGGCAATGGTCAATGAGGTGGTGCAATCCTGGGAGACAGGGCTTAGCGCAGCAAAGACAAAAATGCTAAGTGACTTTTCCCGACATGTGTAAGCTTTGGTGGCACTGTTACTTAATACCTATGTTGGTGGGAGGGCGCCGGTACCCGGTGGACTACTCGAGGTGCACGCAAGCTGGCCTTGATACTCCCGTTATTTAAAAAAAGTATAGTACATGCTTGATATTAATGCTTATATGAACTTGTTCTGATATTTTGGGCATAAGACAATCATTTGCATGCCGTTATTACTTAACCAGAATTAGTGAGTTTTGTGGCAAGCGTGAAAAATGAAATGTGGTTCCCAAATTAATTTCAGTACTCATCCCATATTCTGCATTTTCCGATGTGGATCCGTGGTCCCTTCCTCAAAATAACTGCAACAGGGGTAAAGACTCTGTAGTAGCGTCTGAATCACTCATTTCCCCTTCTACCTTTTCACCCTAACCTTACATTGCCGTTCGTGCTGGACACAACCATCTACGGCGTTTTTGTAATCTTTTTTATAAGATAATGGTATTTTATTAAGCTAGTACCAAGGCGGCACTGCAAAAGTACTAAAATCTTATTATTTCTTTGATAAGGTAGCATTCAGCTAAAACTTTCTATGAATCAACAAGCTGTTAGGCGTCCCTAACAATATGTTCCTTACACCAAAGATATAAACTTAGTAAGCACCAATATTTTGCAAAAGAAATATGTTGCTTCTCTCGAATAAAGCATCTTTTGTTCCTTTCACGCCAAGTACTCCACATGATGTATGAAGGATGGAGCTCTCCAGGTCTTTAAAATATGATATCAAATTCTTGTCCTTTCCAGCCGATAAGAAGACTCTTCACCTCATATGGCCTAATCCATTTTACGTCAAAGATATTCAAAAACATAGCCAGATTTGCCAAGTATGTAAATTCACAGTGAAGAAGTAGATGACTAGGAGACTCCTGCTCTTTCACATAGAAAGCACCTGCTGCAAAGTCGAAATCCCCTCTGTAGTAATTCTTCGTCATACAGGGATTTTTCTAACTTTTATCCTGACTCATTAGTGGACTGTTATTGTGTTTAGTTGTGTACCTAGTTTAGTGTGATAGGAACTTTTTTGATAAGCAGTGTGATGAATAAGGCATTTTATTAAAGGTTAACAATGTAGATTTTCCTCTATTTTAAAAAGGGCAATTTGGTGCTCTAAACTCCCGCTATGCGCAGGTCCAGGGAAGGGCCGGACCACAAGGGTCTGTTGTACGCAGCCTTAACTTGCATTTCTTGTCAGAGGCCGTTTCCACGACTTGAACCTATGACCTCCTGGTCACATGGTAGCAATTTTACCAGTTACTCCAAGGCTCCCCTTCGCATTTTCCTCTATTTATAAAAAAACAAAGAAAAAAAGAAAAAGGAGATGCCGCATTAAAGGTCGTTCTCAAGCATATTCTTGTTCAAAGAATTCAATCTCATCCTAATATGATCCACCATGAACCAAAATTGGGATTGAGAAACCAGTGTTACAAAATCTCCGTAGTTGTACAATCCCTTAGTGCCTCACTATCTATGGTGAGCCAATGGCTGAAGAAGAAAATGATGCGCAGTTTGTGGATCATTTGGAAATAGATGAGTAATCCATTGCTGTAAATTTCACATGGTCAAGGGAGGATTTTGGATTCTGCTATTTTTCGTACTCCCTAAGATGATAATATAATTGAAGGATGAGGGAAAGACGGATAAATGGGTTGTCTAGGAATTTGTGCTTTCAAAATTATGTTATCCCAAAGTAATTCATACAAGTACAAATAGATGATGGCTAATTGATAAATGTTAATATTGTCCCAAAAAGAATGATACCCTTTTATATTTAATAATAATTCAACTTTTAATTATTTGACCCTTAATAAAATAATTTATATCAATACAAATACCTATGGTTTGTTTAGACCACGAGTTTCAATAGTCTTTCATTCTTTCTTAAACTCTAGTTCTAGTCCATATGCATCACATATTGAGACAGAGGGAGTATTAAATATGGAAAGAGATAATATTAGAAGGTGAATGACTATCTACTGATAGCTTTTCTATTGGTGGCAATGATTTTTTTCTACGAGATGTTTCATTATCCCATCTTACATGGTATCGATAATAAAGAGATGACGGTAGTGGTCGGGCCAATTTACGTGCACCTCGATCATTCCATTTGGAACCTGCTACCACCCATCACTAAAGACACATGGTAATTATGCCCACCAAGGATTAGTCAGATGGAAATAATTCACCAAGTGTTTTTGTTACAACTAAGATTTGAACAGAAGATCTCATGATTCTCCACCCACTTCATTGACAACTAAGCCGCACTCTTGAGTGCACAGACTTTTAGAATTCTCCTTTCTCTGGATGTAGAAAAGGTCTCTGCCATTTTGATCTACTCATTTTTCATAAGGTTCACATAATGATTCATATTTCAAGAGCCTCATAACCTCTAAACGTCCCGGCATGAATCCAAACTAGTTTTCGGAAATAGACACGTTTCTTCTCACCCTCATCTCCTCGACCCTTTCCCAAACTTTCATAGTGTGGCTTAGCGGCTTGATACCCCTATAGTTGTTGCAACTCTGGATATCACCTTTGTTCTTGTACAAAGGGATCGTTGTACTCCACCTCCATTCTTCGGACATTTTCGCCGTCTTAAAAATGACGTTAAACAACTCAGTCAGCCACTCCAAACCTGCCCTGCCTGCACTCTTCCAAAATCTCATCATGCTCGGTCGCTCGTTCCCTGTGCATCCTGTGAATAGCACCCTTAACCCCCTCAACCTTAATGCTTCTACAATACCCAAAAATCCCAGCACCTACCAGATTGCTCCAGATGTCCCAACACAATGTCTCTATCTCCTTTTTTGTGTTTATGGAAGTAAGACTGCCACCTCCACCTAATATGCGCGTCCCCCACTAGTACTTTGCCGTCCTCGTCCTTGATACACCTCACATGATCCAAGTCACGGGCCTTTCTCTCACTCGCTTTGGCTAGTCTGTACAACTTTCTATCCCCGCTTTTCTCTTCTAATTCCACATACAGGCGTTCAAAAGCCGTCGTTTTCGCTGCCGTAACCGCAAGCTTCGCCTCCTTCCTCACCATCTTATACAGTTTCCTATTCGTTCACTTCTCCAACTCATTCTTGTTTTCTACCAATTTTGCATACGCTGCTTTTTTCGCTTTCACCTTCTTTTGAACGTTGTCATTCCACCACCGGTCCCCTCGATGCCCACCGCGGCTACCCCTCGAGACCCTAAACACTTCTCGAGCTACCTCTCGAATGCAACTGACCATCCTATCCCACATACCGGTCGCATCCCCACTACTCCCCCAAGCCCCCTTGGCCATCAACCTCTCCCACGTCCTTTGTATTAGCTATGATCAAACTCCCCCATTTGATTCTTAACCTGTCATCCACAACCCTACTCTTCTTCTACATCTTGATCTCCAAATCCATCACCTAAAGCTTATGTCGGGGTGTAAGATACTCCCTCGGAATAACCTTGCAGTCTTTACAAAGACTGTTGTCAACCTTTTTAAGGAGCAAAAAGTCCATGTGAGTCTTAGCTTTACCAAGTGCTCCTCCTTCTTCAGGAACCTTGAATTGACTATCACAATTCTAGAAGCTCTAACGAACTCCAAAAGTGAGATGTCTCCCCCATTCCTGTCCCCGAGGTCAAAGCCTTCATGCACCCCCGAAAGTGACCCGATATGTCTATTGAAATCTCCTCCGACAAATAACTTTTCGGCCACCACCTCATCCAAGTTCTCCCAAAAACGCCTTTTTCCCTCCTCCCTCAAGCCCGCCTGCGGTGCGTAAGCACTAATAATGTTTATAGTAAACCCTCCCACTACCAACTTAATCGTTATCATCCTGTCATTGACCCAGACCTCTACACCTGATCCCTTAGCTCGTTGTCTACTAAAATGCCTACCCCATTTCTATACTTCGACCTACCCGAGAACCATAACTTATATCCGTCCACATCCTTAGACTTAGGTCCTACCCATTTGGTCTCCTGGACACAAACTATATTAATCCTCCTCTTCTTAAGAATCTTAACTAGCTCTATGGACTTTTCCGTTAAAGTCCCAATGTTTTCAAGACCCTAATCTCAGTCTAGCATCTCCCTTACCCCACTTACCCCCCTAACCCTCGTCCCTGTCCCCGACCGAGAACATGACCCTAGTCTACCATCAGTTACCAAAGCCACTAAAGCAACTATAAAATAATAGACTACTCAAACGTTTACCCTAAAACAGGAAGGGATCAAAGTGAAAGCACAAGTTAACAAGAATCTAATGAAAGACAGTCCTATATTGACAAGGACTCACTACGCCAAGAATGCTATAATTAAAGACAAGAAGGGTAAATGCAAGAACATAAAGTCACGAATTATTACAACGAAGCGGCAAAATTTAACAAGGATAACGACAAAGAATGGATACAGGCAACCGGAGGTACCAACTCCAGTTGAATCGAACCTGTTTGCCGGCGAAAATCATTGTTCACCGGCACCGGAAGTAATGTTCACTTGAGTTTTTCACCAAAAAGTCCAGTACCTGTGTAGATCGAGGTGAAAATCACCAGATAATAATAATATAAAATAAAATAAAATAGTTTGTAATAGTATCATGACAAAGAGTAGTAGCAAAATCCGGAGCTTGGAGATCCGGTGTGGCAGTGGCTAGGTGGAGCTTGTTTCCACGGCTTGAACCTATGACCTCATGGTCACATGGCAACAACTTTACCAGTTACTCCAAGGCTCCCCTTCGGATTTTCCTCTATTTATTTATAAAAAAACAAAGAAAAAAAAAGGAGATGCCGCATTAAAGGTCACTCTCAAGCATATTCTTGTTCAAAGAATTCAATCTCATCCTAATATGATCCACCATGAACCAAAATTGGGATTGAGACACCAGTAACAATCCCTTAGTGCCTCACTGTCTATGGTGAGACAATGACTGAAGTAGAAAATGATGAGCAGTTTGTGGATTATCTGGAAGTAGATGAGTAATCCATTTCTGTAAATTTCACATGGTCAAGGGAGGATTTTGGATTCTGCTCTTTTTCGTACTCCCTAAGATGATAATATAGTTGAAGGATGAGGGAAAGACAGAGAAATGGGTTGTCTAGGAATTTGTGCTTTCAAATTATGTTATCCCAAAGTAATTCATAGAAGTACAAATAGATGATAGCTAATTGATAAATGTTTATATTGTCTCAAAAAGAATGATACCGTTTTATATTTAATAATAATTCAACTTTAAACTTTTCATTATTTTACCCTTAATAAGATAGTTTATACCAATACAAATATCTATGGTTTGTTTAGACCACGAGTTTCAATAGTCTTTCATTCTTTCTTAAAAGTTCTAGTCAATGTGCATCACATATTGAGACAGAGGGAGTATTAAGGATGGAAAGAGATAATATTAGAAGGTGAATGACCATCTACTAATAGCTTTTCTATTGGTGGCAATGATTTTTTTTTCTAGGAGATGTTTCTTTATCCCATCTTACATGGTATCGATAATAAAGACTACCTGATTTATTTTCTTGATGACGGTAGTGGTCGGGCCAATTTGCGTGCACCTCAATCATCATTCCATTTGGAACCTGCTACCTCCCATCACTAAAGACACAGGGTAATTTTTCCCACCAAGGATTAGTCAGATGGAAAGAATTCACCAAGTGTTTTTGTTACAACTAAGATTTGAACAGAAGATCTCATGATTCTCCACCCACTTCATTGACAACTAAGCCGCACTCTTGAGTGCAAAGACTTTTAAAATTCTCCTTTACTGCTTTCTCTGGATGTAGAAAAGGTCTTTGCCATTTTGATCTACTCATTTTTCATAAGGTTCACATAATGTTTGCATCATATTTCAAGAGCCTCATAACCTCTAAACAATATTTCTCTTTCTGGATCATAACTTACTAAACATGTAGAACATTTCTATTATTTGGATATTGAGCAATTTGGAGATTGTTGGATGTATCGTTTCAACAAATTGTCTCAATCTTCAAACGTAGTTTGCCATGGAAAAATACTGCAAAATTTTCTAATGCATGTCGAATTTAGTATTCCGGATGTTCATTGTAATTGTAAATGGCGCTTCAATACCATAACTGGAAACTGAGATTTTCTCTCTCATCCTTACTGGCTTTAGTCTGCATGTTGTTATTACCTTATTGATTTGCTCTGTAATTAGGCGAGCACAGCTTCACAGCAGACTGCATCTGACTGGCAAGAGTATGAAGCTGCTGATGGCAGACGGTGAGTTGGTTTTTTGGAATGCTTTTTGAAATGTTGCCCTTTATCAATTAAATCATGTTATACCTGTCCATCTCTCAGAATTCAAACTATGCTGCTTGCAGTGCTAAGATATAACTCTCCAATGGTTCCTTTTTTCCGGTTTATTTAGTTTGGGATTGAGGTGTAGTTGAGTGATTAATTAGTTTGTTTGCTTATTTAGATATTATTACAATAAGATTACAAAGCAATCTAGTTGGGAGAAACCTTTGGAGCTGATGACACCTTTAGAGGTTAGTTATACTCTTAACTTCTGTTGCTTTGATTATTGAAGTCTTACGTACTGTTCAGTGGAGTGCACATCTTTTCTTTTGCTTCTCAAAATCTGCAAATATTGCTTCTTTTTGTGGATGTTAACAACTGCACTAGATGTTAAATAGTTCAAATCTTTTTATGTGTATTCTACTTTTCTTTGCATGTTCTTCCACTAGTTGTAAATGTCATGGCAAATCATGGATATATAAACAACTATTAGTGCTCAAATTGAAGGTGCTTTCACTTTCTCAAGGCATGCAACAATTTGTTATTCCATCTTATGTTGCAATTTAGTGACTTGATAATATGTGGATTTGGTCATACATGTTACAACAACATACCTAGTGAAATCCCACAACGTGGGGTCTGGGGAGGGTAGAGTGTACGCAAACCTTACCTCTACCTTGGTAGGTAGAGCGGCTGTTTTCGAGAGACTTTCGGCTCAAGACAGAGCATAATCACAAGCAAAACAACAACAAAAACAAAGTAAGTGCAAAGCAAGAGAGACAATTAGAAAATATTTAAAGCAGTATGGAAATGCTGGTATCAAAAGCGAATAGGTCAGGATAGCGCATTCCGAAAAGTAAGCAGTAACTAGCACATATAAATAAGCTAAACAAAGTAGGACACATAGCAGCAGAAATCAAGCTACAGGGGACTATATACTACGCCTATTAGTATGATAGGCTAAGCGGACCTACAATACTAACACCACAACTATCAATTTGCAAGCGTAAGTAGGACTACGCTCGACTACATACTACCCTTCTACTCTAATCCGTGTCCTTCACAGCCCCCTATCTAAGGTCATGTCCTCAGTAAGTTGCACCTGCGCCATATCCTGTCTAATCACCTCTCCCCAATACTTCTTCGGCCTACCTCTACCCCTCATGAACCCGTCCATAGCTAGCCTCTCACACCTCCGCACTGGGGCATTTGTGTGTGTCCTCCATCGAGGCCACTCCCACTCTGTCCCGTATATCATCATTTCTAATCCTATCTCTCCTTGTATGCTCGCATATCCATCTCAGCATCCTCATCTCTGCAATTTTCATATTTTGGATGTGCGAAGTCTTGACTGGCCAACACTCCGCCTCATACAATATAGTCGGTCTAACCACCGTCCTATAGAACTTGCCTTTAAGTTTTGGTGGCACCATTTTGTCGCATAAGACCCCCGATACGAGTCTCTATTTCATCCACCCTGCCCCAATACGATGTGTGACATCATCGTCAATCTCTCCATCCCCTTGGATAATAGACCCAAGGTACTTGAAGCTTCCTTTCTTTGGAATGACCTGAGTACCAAGCCTCACCTCCACGCCTGTCTCAAGGTCGTTTCCGTTACTAACTTGCACTCCTAATATTCTGTCTTGGTTCTACTCAGCTTGAACCCTTTAGATTCCAGAGTCTGTCTCCAAACCTCCAGCTTAGCGTTCACTCCTATGCGAGTCTTATCTAGGGGTGGCCAACGGGGCGGGTACGGGGCGGGTACCGGCGGGATGAGACCCGGCGGGACGGGGGGAGGGCGGGACCGGTCCTCCGGCGGAACTGGCCCGCTTGAAGAGTAGTTTTCTTACTGTTTTGTAGGTTTAGATTTTTAACCCCCAATCCACCCTCCTTTAATCCTGTATCACTACAAAGCTATCTCACTAAATGGAACTTCCTCTTTTCTCGTTTCCATTCCCACAAGAAAGTTGTTCTGGTCCTTGTTAACTGCTTTCTTCAATCCATTTCGATTTTTATTGAAAACATGGGATATGTTGGTATTTCATCAAGTACACTGTATACTATTGTCACCCTTCCTGGAGGCCATCTCATTAACTGAAAGAATGTAAGCATCCAACCCAAAATCTGAGGCAATGGGTTGAGCATAGATCTCTATAAACTCCTCTGGTATCCCTTATACAATACAGGGACACCTATGTAACTCAACAATCTCTTTCTAAAAATCTTCGACTATCGTTTCCTTCTAATTTTGTACCCTTTCTTGTGACTGCTATGGTTGCCTGTTTCAAAGTTAATATTGCCTCCTTTCTCTGAATTTGGTGGTCGTTTGTCCTCACCCAGCCATTTTCTTCACGAGTGGAATTGCCCCTTTTGTGAACACCCTTGCTTGCTTGATTGACTTAAAAGCAGTAGCAAAGTGGATATTGCTGCTATGTGAGCCTCACTTTAGTTTCTGATGCCTTCACTGTCTCTCCACGAGTCACCTTTCCTCAACTTCTTTTGGTGTCTGACCCTCTAAATCTCTCTTATACTATCTCTTCCAATTCGGAGGATATTTTGGTGCACATCGTTAGCTGTCTAAAAGTGTATGTTAAGGTTTCCGTTTAAATGAGAAAAAATTTAGAAGGCACCGGAGGGTTGGTGGGATGGGGGGTGATGAGGAGGAAGGAGAGATTGAGATGCTGACAGATATTTAGTTTTTTAGATTAGATTTTTGTAGTGCTTTCCTCTTCTTATTTGTGGAAAACTTTCCCTACCTAACAAATTGGAATCTGAGATAGAATCTGTCAGATCTGTAAGCTGGGAATAATTTAGGTTGATTGTGATTTTTTTGGTCGAAGTTGGTATAGATGTGTTAGTACTTTATTAACCTTTACTTCCTGATCTGAAATCTGATCATTGCTAATTATTACCATCAATAGGCCAGTTTATTTCAGTTTCTTTGCGATTTCATATCTTCTCTTCTCGAACATGACATGCTTGGTGTTTATGACCTTTCTAGTTTTACAGGTACAACTATTATTCTCATATCCTCTGGTACACATAATGTTACATGGACTGTACATGCTTTGTCTTGGAATATTTTGCAACTATTTCCTTGTGTTTCTTTTAACCATCTTTACAGGTGTGATTTCAATTTAATGCTTAAAATTTCCTTTTTGACTTGACAAGAAGTATCAGGCTTTGAAATTTGATCAATACTAAACTGACTGCCACAACTGAAAAGTACAATTGATGGTTGAATTCATGTAAAAAGGTGCGATTAACATAAATTGCTACAGTTGTAGCTGATCAACAAACTTGGATTGAGATGTTACTTTTTTAGCAAAAGAATATGTTTTAGCCAAATGTTTTTTCTGTTTTAACATTACGTTCTACAGTTATACTTTAAGCACACCAACAGTTTTCTTCAATTGAGTTCAAAATTGGCTTCTTCTTTGGATTTATCATCTGCATTGACAGTGTGGTCCTTTTGCTATTTCCTCCTAATTTTAAAAAATGTACCTTTTCTTTCCTCTGCTTAAATGTCCTCTTTCTGCAAGTAGTAAAAATATATCTAAAAAGATCCTCCTTCTCAATTTATGTGGCACCATTTGACTTGACACGGAGTTTAAGAAAGAAAGAAGTCTTTTGAAATGCACATCCAAAACAAATCTTATATAAATGTGTGGCTGTAAATCATTTCATAAAGTTAAATTGTTTCTAAATATAGAAAGGGGACATTCTTTTTGGGACAAACCAAAAAGGAAATGGTGCCACATAAATTGGGACAGAGGGAGTAGTAATTGTTATAGAAGGTTTCTGTAATTTGTTTTCTTGATAAAAATGTTCGATAGAGAGTTGTTCCTTGTAGAGATATTTAGGTGTATTCTATGATGTTAACCAAGTTTCTTTGATTCTTTTCCTGATGGAATCATTCAAAATTTGTGGCAAGGCATTATTTGTATTTAACAGATGTGTGCACTTCGCAGATTTGATAACAACACCTGGTAGCATTCACCTCCCTAGTTGTCACGTAAAGTTATATGCATATGCAACAACCTATTATGTCATTGCTTACACTACCATGTAGGGTTGCCTTGCCTATTGCTAATAGAATTTTAGGTTCATTGTTGCTGGGCTTGCTCGTGTTTATTCGTTCATTAGTGCCTGGAGCAAGAACATTGGGAGACTTTCAATGCTGTTCAGATGTTCATTACTGCTCTTTTAGTTTGAGATTGCTTGTGTTTATTCGTTCATTAGTGCCTGGAGCAAGAACATTGGGAGACTTTCAATGCTGTTCAGATGTTCATTACTGCTCTTTTAGTTTGAGATTTACATTTAAACTGTGCATATGTTTTGTGCTCTAACAGAGAGCTGATGCGTCGACTGTATGGAAAGAATTCACAACTGCAGATGGTCGAAAGTAAGATTTACCAGTAAAAGCATTTTGGTTCTCTTGTCTACTGCAATATGCTTTTTAATTTTCTTTTAATGATTTATGTATTCCTGGATCTTTCAGGTATTACTACAACAAAGAAACAAAGCAGTCTAAGTGGACAATGCCTGATGAACTAAAGGTTCTTGAATGAAATGTTGTCTTTATCAGATATTTCTGTTTCTTTTCTATATGTTATGGAACTAATTCATCAGCATGTACCATCAGTTGGCTCGTGAATTGGCTGAAAACGTTGCTGGTCAAGTAGTTCAGACTGGAACAAGCACAAATTCCGGTGTGCAAGTCAGTGAAGCTGTGACCCCAACAGAACAACCATCTGCTGTCACCCCGGTTAGATCCACACCTTCAACGGTTTCTGGTGTTGCTTCAAGCCCTGTTCCAGTTACACCTGCTGTTTCTGATGTTAATGCTCCACCTCTGGTGGTTTCTGGATCATCAGCGATTCCAACTGTGAGCCCTGCTGTGACAAGTTCAGCTGGTGTCTCTTCATCTGCTATTTCAGAGAGTACAGGATCTGCTGCTCTAGCTAATGCCTATCAGACACAAATGTATGGACCCTTTCATATTCTAAAGATGGTTTCACTTTCAGTTGTCTGTCATGATTTCATGTCTAAATATCAAGATGAATATTGACAATTTCTAGGAGTGGCATTGAAAATTTATCTCCTCAAGTTGCTACTTCTTTAAGTGGAGCTTCTATTCAGGATATTGAGGTACACCCAACTCCTAGAGCAGCTCTATTTGATGTTTGATTTTGCTGGTATATGCAGTGTCAAAAAGACTCTTTTAACTTTTCTTCCCCCTGCTGCTGCCGGTATGGTCAGAGCTATGTAGAGCCAATGGATTTTGTCGGAAAATTGTACTGTGCTAATTGGGAAAAATCATCTTTTGAGTCATATTGAATCCCTGACATAAGGAATTGGGCAAAGGGGGTTCAAGAATTACTTTAGGTCACAAGTTCGAAACCCGTGTGACATTCTAATATTTTTCAAATCCCCTTGCATAAATTCCGGGCTCCAGCACTGGCTGCTAACTAGGGTTGCAAATACTCCCACCTCTTTTGCATGAGCCCTGCCATACCTTGGAAATTCTCCCCCTCAGTGGCCCAATTTTGGGTTCTTGTGCATAATAGATTGAGATGAATTATTGTTGTCTTGTTAAGTTAATTGTTTAAAAACATGATTTACAGGAGGCAAAGAAGGGCATGGCAGTTACTGGGAAGATTAATGTGGTACTCGCAGAGGAGAAACCAGCAGATGACGAACCTTTTCTATATGCCACCAAGCAGGTAAAATGATTGAATGTGTTCCTCTAATTATTTGCTTGTTTAGTGCTTAATATTCCACTATTACTTGTTTTATATCTTTTTAGGAGGCTAAAAATGCATTCAAAGCTCTACTAGAGTCTTCTAATGTGGAATTTGATTGGACATGGGAGCAGGTTAGTCGGACATGCTATCTTAGTTTAAAATCTATTAATAAACACTTGTGATTGACAGTGAACTATCATACTAGACAATGCGAGTTATAATCAATGATAAACGATATGGGGCTCTGAAAACTCTTGGCGAGCGGAAACAGGCATTCAATGAGGTAACCATTTGGGTTTGTGATTGTTAAATTGACCTCTTCCCTCCCTGCTTTATGTTTTGCTACTGCTGGTTCATATGTTGGGATGTGATGTATGTATCAATTATGATGCTGTCAATCTGGAGTGTGGAAGTTTAAAGGTATTACCAATTGGTTTCTGAGTGTTAATATACCTTTTCTGCCCAACAGTACTTGATGCAAAGGAAGAAACAGGAGGCTGAGGAGAGGCGCCTTAGACAAAGGAAGGCAAAAGAGGAATTCACGAAGATGTTAGAGGTAAAATATGTGCTTAAAGGTCCCTGTTACAGTTTTCATGGTGGGTTGGTGCTCTTACCTTGTGAGTAGCAATGTACACCAAAACACTTACAAATTTTCCACTGACCTTACTGCCAATAAAATAATCCTTCGTCTGATGCATTAGAAGAGTCCCACTTTAGCATCCTACATATCTTTTGTGATTATAGTACGGGAATGAAATGGGCCTGAATAGAATGGAAGGATGTAGAGAATTTATGTAGCTAATCCTAAGTGATGGGATTGAGGCAGAGTTGATTGATGATTGAAGCATAGTAGTAGCAATTTCTTAAAAGAGTAAAACTCGGTGTACCTTTGCTCTAAAGAAACTTAATTAATCGATAATTTTGCTATAGAGAAAAATTGCACCAAGAATTTGTTTACAACTTGTGCATCTGTCATGTCAAACATCATTTGTTGTGTACAACTGTGTAATAGAGTGTTAACCTGGTTTGACTTTAACTGTTTCAGGGGTCTAAGGAACTCACTTCATCTACAAGATGGAGGTAGGTCACAGAAGCTTCTCTTTTATTACTCCCTCCGTCCCATAATAAGTGTCACCTTAGCCAAAAAGACACATATTAAGTACTAATAATGCAATGTGAAGTTTACTGGACTACCCCTATTTAATAAAAATAGATTATTTTTCCCTCTTGATTAGAGCATGCATGAGTAGTAATCATTTATATCTTGAATAGAGAATTTGCCAATAAATATTGCTTGAATAGAGAACTTGCCAGTTTTTGTCTAAGGATATATTTGGAAAAAATAGTCAATTTATGTCTTGAATTCCTTAGGTGACACTTATTTTGGGACAAAACATTTTTATTAAGGTGACACTTATTACGGGACGGAGGGAGTAATACTTAATAACTGAAGTAACAGAAGCAACTTTCCCCCATTTAATGATCTCGTGATATTGTGATACTAGTAAGGCAGTAACAATGTTTGAGGACGATGAACGGTTCAAGGCTGTTGAACGAGAGGCTGATCGTGAAGATCTCTTCAGGAACTACTTGGTGGATCTTCAGAAAAAGGTTAGCTGTTGCTATTCCCACTTTTGAAAATGCATGCAACAAAAATAGCTTAGATTTGATTTAGACACGAATCATTCATAAAATCTGTTCAAGTTGACAACTGTATCTTTGCTAAAAAAATATGTGAACAAAAAATAGGCAATTGAAAAAGCAACCCTATGTATTTTTTGATGAACAATTTGTGGTTTGGTTAATTTCTTTGTGAATGTACCCTGTGTGCATCCTACACATCCTGTTCCTTGATCATTTGTAATTTTATGTGCTCCAGCTACACCTTCGTAACTCCAATACCCGGATTCGTTACAGTCCCTCTGTGATACTCCAACCGTCCCATGAATTGGTTATTCCTAAACGAGTCATGAAGGGTATAACGAACATACCCTGTCTCCACATTGGATCAAGAACAGGATCAGAAGGTCAAAAACCGCTAATTCATACAGAGTCATCGAACCGGCCCAACTAGCAACCAGAGCTGTATGTATTATATGAACAGAAAGCAAACGACCGGGATCATTCAATACAACGGTATGAACACGATACCAAGGCAAACCCATGGAAATACCCCTTATATCAAAGATAAATGGACACTATGTAACTTTATTGTATTGGAAAAGACTATAATATGACTATCCTATGGACTACTCTTGTTCAGTCGATTATTTCCGAACACGGGTGTTCTATATAGTTGGTAATAACGGAACAATTCTCTTCGTAGGAACAAAGAGAAGCAGATTTATTCTATACTCGACAAGTACCAACACGCAATGGGGGAGTTGATCCCATTTTCTATGAGCGAATGAGTCCATACTTATTTATCATTAGAAAGACCTATTCGTAATAATTTGAGTTTATTCATTCTGTCTTTCTTTATGAATTTTTAGAATTTATGGATAAAATAAATACGATAAAAACCAATATGAATATTATAAAGACAATAAAAAAAATTGTTACGTTTCCACCTCAAAGTGAAATATAGTATTTAGTTCTTTCTTTCATTTAATACCTATTGGTGTTCCAAAAGTTCCTTTTCGAAGTCCTGGAGAGGAAGATGCATCTTGGGTTGACGTATAGTGCGACATACATTGGGTCATATGTTATTTCCCCGTTCTCTCCCCCAATCGAGATATCCCCTGTTTCGCCCAAGAAGATAAATTGAATCATCAAAAATTTGGAGCGTGAAGTGCAATTAGATCCATTTTTGAGGGGATTCATATTACTATTATCAATTAGAATAATTCAATTAGAATAATTTATGGTTGGCTTGGTTGGACTAAAAAAATGAAGTACCCAGGCTCCGTTTAGAAATAAACCCAATTGGATTTGAATAGGCCAAAGGCAATTAGTTCATCTTTGAATAGGTAGCCCGGTTAACCAGACAAGCGAGAGAGAGTCCTTGTTGTTCACCTCCGCCTCCCGACGCTGCTGACCCTTACCGGGACCTTTTTCCTTTATTCGCTACAAGACTGGTCCAAAATTCTAGTTCGTTGCACTCACCCTTCGTTTCTGTTAGTCATTCATGACCCCTGAATGGAAGATAAAATACTTTACTAAGCAAGCTGCATTATATACCCACCAGCGGTCCCCGTTGGTTAATTGTGTCAATAGAGGCAAGGAGTACCACTGGTCTATCCAGAGAATACCAGTCGTCCAGCTTAGAAACCATTGAACTAGCTGCCGGAGAAGGGGAACTTCAACTAAGAAAGAAGAAGAATAAGAAGAATTGCTTAAGTAAGGTAGTCGCTTCTTTTTTTCGGTATACCGCTCTGCTCGCAGCGCGAATGAACATAAGTCAAACCAAATATGAAGAGGAAAGTGAGATTGTTGTCTGATCTTTATCGTCAAATCCCCAAATGTGCATCTTCGAGTGTTTCATCCGATCCCCAATCTCCCAGTATCAATATTCTCAAGCCGGTACAGGTACAGAAGTGGCTACAACGGAGATCTATGATTGCTATTCCTATTTTTTCATTGTAAAAAGATCCTAATTGTCAAGCAAAGTTATCTCAACTCTAATAAATACTTGTATAAAATGAATTGAAAAAAAAAGAAATACAAAAAGAAATGGTAATGGAAGCATTTGTCCTATATGTACAAATCCAAATCGGGCGAATCTTTACCCGTAGTGGAGCATAAACCTAAAAAGATGAAACAGACCCATTCAGGAACAAGAAAATACCATCGCGGTTTGGATTAAATCTCGATGAAAGAATACATCAATGAGAAGTTAATTCGATAAGTTTAATGACCCTTTCTTATAACTTAGAATTTTATAATCGAAAACATAAAAAAGGAGTCAAAAATCGTCTTTATTGAAAAATTGAAGAAAAGCCCTTTCGTTAGAAGTAAGAAAGAACCTTTCTCAAAAAAAAGAAACAGGATTGGAATCTATACATTGATTCATAATTTTTTTGAACCGTATGCATCAAAAGGCGCATGTACGGTTCCTAAGGAGATACAATTTTACCCTAATCAACCGACTTTATCGAGAAAAATTACTTTTTTTAGGCCAAGGGATTAATAGCGAGATTTCGAATCAACTTATTGGTCTTATGGTATATCTCAATATCGAGGATGAGACCAAAGCGCTGTATTTGTTTATAAACTCTCCTGGGGGCCGGGTAATACGTGGGATCGCTATTTTATGATACTATGCAATTTGTGCGACCAAATGTCTATACAATATGCATGGGATTAGCCGCTTCAATGGGATCTTTTGTCCTGGTCGGAGGAGAAATTACCAAACGTCTAGCATTCCGTCACGCTTGGCGCCAATGAGGTTTTTATTTGAGAGAAGACTATGCCTTCGCCATATGAATACTAAGTAATAATAGCATGGCTATTTGAATTCGATATGAGAAATTTTTGTATTTTTTTTCCAAAACATTAGATTCTGTATCGAGAGAGTAGTATGAGATAAGGGGTATTTCCGATTTTCTCTTATCTATCGGGAGTTCAGTTCATCGTCACAAACTTTTTTGTTTTCATGCCGGAGAGTTCTTAACAATATTTATGTTATGAAAGAGTACGAAAAAAAGATTTTTTCCTTATTTGATCGGATTAAAAAGAAACTTTGGGATTGCTTAATCACAGGAAAAAAAAAAGAAAAAATAAACATATAAAGCAACGGAGCCATCATAGTATTTTTTAACTCCGACGAAAGGAAGGATGGCAATTTGATCATTTACCATCTGATAGATTCTATTTTTCTCTTTCTTCAATAGAAAGGAGGGGGTAAATTTTCTTGTAGAGCCGTATGCACAAAAGATGCCTGTACGGTTGTTCAATTCTATCTTTTTTCTATTCTTTATCTTTCCTTTCTCTTTGCTTTATCATGCGAGATAGGGGAAGCTTTTATTTTGTTATATCATCAGAGTAATGATGCATCAACCTGCTAGTGGTTATTATAAGGCACAAACATGCAAATTTGTCCTGGAAGCGGAAGAACTGCGGAAACTGCGTGAAACCCTCACAACGGTTTATGTACAAAGAACGGGCAAACCCTTATGGGTTGTATCCGAAGATATGGAAAGAGATGTTTTTATGGCAGCAACAGAAGCCCAAGCTTATGGAATTTTTGATCTTGTAGCGGTTGAATGAAAATAACATGGATTTCGCGCAAATCTGTGATTTGAGATTTTATCTTCGAATTGAATATTTTATTAAATAGAAGTAATTCATCATCATTCGGTTAGGATCAATCTAAACCAATCCATCATATTATGTATACGATTCAACATGCCAACTATTAAACACCTTATTAGAGATACAAGACAGCCAATCAGAAATTTCACGAAATCCCCCGCTCTTAGGGGGTGCCCTCAGTGTCGAGGAACATGTACTGGGTGTATGTGCGACTCGTTTAGATCATGAGCTGGCACAAAAGCACGAAAACTACTTTTACACTATCAATGATCAGTACCGGTGAATGGGATAGGATGGAAAAAGGAACTCCATTCATTATTAAAAAAACTATCATATCCCTCTATTGTGTATGAAGTTTATGGTTTCCGTTGGTGTAAATCCAATCACCTGAATTTAAGATGATAAGAAATTCTCCGTTGGTAACAAATGGTTATCCATTAAGTGGAGGAAATCTTATTTAAAAAGCATAAAACATAAAGATTAGGTAGGCTCCCAATCTGGCAAGAACGGACTAAGAGGGTCAGCTACCCAGCAAACTTTCATAATTAAATACCGTTACTGTATAGGTAGATCGGATAGTGAAAGACCTATTACATGATAATTCATGGGTAGAGCCAAAGCGTGTGGACTATACAAGTTCCCAATAACATCAATTAGTTGATTAAATATTAAATTAAAGTATAATAGTGTGCAGCTGTTAATCATTTAATCATGTCTTTTGTCGTTATTTCGTATGTTATTCCAGGAGAGGGCAAAGGCTCAAGAGGAGTATCGACGGAATAGATTGGAGTACAAACAATTTTTGGAGACTTGTGGGCTTATCAAGGTATTTGTTACTTTTAAGCCTTTCTTCACCTCCGCCCCCCCCAAGGGAAGTGGATCTGGTGGTTGGAGCTTTCTATCACTTTTACCTTTTTCCCCTTTTCTTTCTGTGAAGTTCATCCTTCCTTTGTTTCTTTGGAGAGACAGGTAGATACCCAGTGGCGCAAAGTTCAAGATCTTTTGGAAGATGATGAAAGATGTTCACGCCTTGAAAAACTTGATCGCTTAGAGATTTTCCAGGTAAAGTTTTTATGCAGGAAAGTTACCTGAATGGAATGCAAGTTCTTGTAAGAAAGACGGCACAACTTCTGAATTTTTTTTTCTAAAAGGAAATCCGGGAAGCTACTGGAATGGAAAGCAAAGTCTAGTAAGAGAAATAGGGCATAGCTTTTTCAAATTCTTAAAAGGAGAATTCACACAAGTGAAATTAAATGTACATGTTTCTTTTAGGAGCCGTTTGTCCATGAAAATAATTCACCTTTTCCGGATTTTTTCTCACTTTATTGAAAATCAATGTCTGGCCATGAAAATTCCAAGTACAACTTGAAGTTGTATTTGGAATTTGGAGAACACCTCCTTTTTTCCATCTCACTTTTTGATTTTTCTTTTTTTTCTTCTTCAAAATTTGCCCTAAATTTTTGATTTTTATAAAAACGACCCCGTTTCAATTTAATCATGACATTTGAATTAGTGAAGCAATTTTTGTACTTAAAGAAAATATATGGGATCCAATTTATGACATTATGTGACTATCCATTTATGAGATATTACTCTTTTAGAGCAGATTTGGTTGTACGTTTTAGGTAAATTAATCAAGTTGGGTTGTTTTCTAGTTTTTAGAAATTGGGGAGTATAAATCATATTTCATGTTTTTAGGAAAAGTACATTCAAACAACCAAATATTCTTTGCAAAAAGTATAACCAACACAACTCCATCTTCAACTCCAATTTCATTTAAATAAAGTGAAAAATATTTGGTTTCTATGACCAAACGCCTACTTAGAGTTCAGCCAATTTATGCCCTAAAGTTTCTGTTGAGGTTTTCATTTTCTCTAGTAGCTGCTGCTGCTTGTCCTTTTCTTAAAAGATAAAAAGCACCATTTTGTAATAATTGATGACCCTGATATCTTTCCTCTGAAGGAATACATCCGTGACCTGGAGAAGGAGGATGAAGAACTGAGAAAATTGCAAAAGGTTCTTTCTGACACCTCCTTTTTGTTATTGGGGGTGGGGGAGGGGGAGGATGTTGGGGAAGGCTATCCTTTTTTTTATGCTTCATTCTGGGTGATCAACTCACTAAGTGTATTTTTGTTAATTTTAAGGAGCAACTGAGGCGCGCAGAGCGCAAGAACCGGGATGCATTTCGAAAGATGATGGAGGAACATATCGCTGCAGGCACGCTTACTGCGAAAACATCTTGGCGTGATTATTGTCAGATGGTATTCCACTTTTCTACCTTTTGTTGAAGTGTGTGACCATCTCATTTAAAATCTTAAAATTTAGAGAGACCACACTTTTATTTATTTAATTATGTTTTCAACACGCTCTCGCATGTGCGCACCTGATTATTTTTCATGGTCCAAGCACGCGGAAATTCTTTTTGATAGTGGGTGGTGGTGAGACTTGAACCTAGGACCTCCATATGCTTTGATACCAGTGTTGTCAAAGGCGTACTTAAAGCGCGCTTAAGCCCTGAAGCGAGGCTCAAACATGTTGAGCTCTCCGCCTCGTTTTATGTGCACTTCAGAGTCATCATTAAGGCGCTAAGACATACTTTGTTATTCATGCTTATCATTATTAGTCTTGGACTAAACATATATATATTTTTATGCTTTCTCTTGAGCCGAGGGTCTTTCAAAAATAGCTTCTTTGCCTCCCAAGGTAGGGGTAAGGTCAACGTACACTCTACCCTCCCCAGACCCCACTTGTGGGATTACACTGGGTACGTGTTGTTGTTGCTGCACCATTGCGCCTTTTTCCATTAAAGTCCACACTTTATTTGCGCTTTGCGCTTAAAGCCCCAGTTGGCCTTAGAGCTTTGTTGCGCTTTTTGCTTTTGATAACACTGTCTGATACCATGTTGAAGTGTGGTCATCTCATTAAAAAGCTTAAGCGGTTAGAGGTAACACACTTTTATTTATTTAATTGTGTCTTTAACACCTTTAAACAATGATAGAAAAGTTCCTTTATTTTACGAAGTCTCTAATATTGTATCATTTCATTATGTTTCTTATTAGTTCCATCTTTCTCGGGGGGTAACCTGTGGATGTGTGAATATGTAGGTTAAGGAGTCTGTGGCTTATCAGGCTGTTGCATCAAATACTTCTGGTTCGACACCAAAGGATTTGTTTGAAGATGTTGGTGAAGAGTTAGAAAAACAGGTCCCAATATGTCGTAGCGCCACTATTTTTTGCCTTCTTTTGCGATTGGTGATATAGCACTATTTTATTATTAACCGGTAAAAAATGACTTCTTATTTTTCTAAATTTGTTACTGGATTCATTAGATGTCAGAGACCCCTCTGTCATATGAAAAATAGAAGTGGTACTGCCTGTTTCAGCATTTGTTGCGTCACTCGATATTGGGTGAATGCATGACACATTTGCTGAGAAAATAGTTATGTCATATGTGGCATTCAGCACTGTGCCATCTGAGTTGGATCTCACATATATGTGATTTGCTTCTTGGAAGTATTCATTTGTGCTATAATTTGAAGTGTGATAGTTGTGCTCTTTCCACTAACTTTGTTTTTTTCCTCTATTTAACAGTATCATGAAGACAAGATTCGTGTAAAAGATGTAGTTAAGTCAGAAAAGGTAGGTTGTCTACTGATATTTACTTTTCCTCACAAATACCTGCTGATGTATGATTTTCTATATCTTTTTACTATTTTCAGATCTCATCAACATGGACATTTGAAGACTTTAAAGTTGCTATTTTTGAAGGAATTGGTTCCCCATCCTTTCACGATGTTAATCTACAGGTATTAATTTGCATGCCCCCTAAACTTGAAAAGGAGGTGGATTTTCATTGTTTTTGGTAACGTGCATGATGACAGTAGGCAATTCACTTTTTTAAATTAAGCATTCAAAACTTGTTATGTTTGGGACAATGTGTTTGGATGTATACATTTGCTGTCTGTCAGGACTACTTTTCAAATGATTGAGCTTGGTGTTAAACTTGGAACGTGATTGCTTCTCCAGTACTCTGTTTCAATTTTTAGATGATGATATGTGGGATTATTATATATTTTGCTGGCGTCTGAGCTTTAAAGCTTTGTTTCCGCACTTGTAGGAACCACTTCTACCTGTTTATAGCTGCAAACTAGTCTCTACTTTTTTTTTTGATAAAGTAAATTTGTATATATTGACCAAAACTGCACATAGGTTTTGCTGAAACCATATTTACAAAGCAAAAGGAAGAAAAACTGATCAAAACCTAGCAGAATCCTAGGATCTCTATGATTGACTTGGTGTCTTCTATGTAGATATTTGCACCAAAAAACAAAGAAGTCTAATGCAATTCAATTTGATCTTCTGTACTGAACTGCTAGTTTCTTCAAAACATCTGGAATTCCTTTCTTTCCAGATTGTCCACCATATACAAGCTGGGACAATCCTCCACTGTGAGGACCATGCATCTGCTACTGTCATCTGATGTGGCATAGCCAATACATGAATGCTAGGATAGGTATCTTTCAGACACCCCCTACCCAGCCAGTTATCTTCCCAGAATGATGTTTTGTACCCATTGTTTACCCTTATGGAGGTGTGGTTCCTCATTAAAGGCCACAATGCTCTTATAGATCTCCACAGACCGACTCCATAAGGAGAGTGCACTTCATTAGTCATCCAACTGTTGTCTTCCCCATATTTAGCTCTAATTATACCACCCTATTTGGGGTGGGGCTCTTATGAGTATTTCCGTTGCCATTTTAGTTTGAGGGCTTTGCTGTGCAACTTTAGATTCCTAGTACCTAGTCCACCTTGCTTTCTGCCAAGTAAAACACACTCCCACTTGACTAAATGGAAAGCTTTCTTTTCCTTGTTTCCTTGCCATAATAAATCCCTTCTAAGCTTGTCCAGTCTCTCAGTGGAATGGGAAAGAGTGACATCATATAACTAGGGAGTGCATCAAGCATTGAGTTTATAAGAGTGATTCTGCCTCTTAGAGACAGGTACTGGGCTTTCCAACTGGTTAGTTTCTTTTCACATTTCTCCACAACTGAGTTCCAGACCTCCTTGGACTTGGCACCTAAGGGTATTCCAAGTTAAGTAGTTGGCAGAGCTCCAACTTCTCCACCCAGAATAAAGGACAACTGGTTTATATTTGCAGCTTCATTAATAGGATATAAGTGATACTTTCTCCAGTTTATATGCAAACCTGGTACCCCTTCAAATAGCACCAAAGTGGTTCTCAGAACTCTTAATTGGTCCTCTTCAGCATCACAAAAAGTAAGTGTATCATCAGCATATTGAGGATGTGTGACTTCCATACTGATATTGGTGTTCCTGGTCCTCTCAAAACCTCTAAGCCACATATTGGAATCTGCAAGCTTAATCATGTTAATTCAGCCCTTCTGTAACTAAGACGAACAGAAAAGGAGACAAAGGATCTCTATTTTCTTTCCGTATATTTTGTTGTTCTTGCATATCAGTCTGCAAATCTATCAAAAATCTTTTACGTGTTCCAAATATCATGGAATATGCGTTCCAGCATTGTATGGTGGTTTATAACAGGAAATTCATATAACCTTTCTTTATAAGACAAAAATAATATAGTTGAATGGGAAGAAACTTCTGTATACAAGTGGTAAACTAAAAAGTAGAGAATGTACGAATAAATACGATTCTCTACTAAAGATTCCCAATCTTGTATACAAATTGGAATCTCCTGGGTCCACCCAATGGTGAAGGGGATTCAAAATATAGATATACATGAAAAAGCCAAGGGGATTTAATATCTACTATATAATTTTGACCTTGTATATAGTGTAATTTATTGGCAAAAAGGGTTCCTCTGAACCCCCTTGCCCCTTAACACCACCAGTGAGTGCACTAAAAGAAATATGGGATGAAGAGGCTTTCCTCAAATGTAGAAATCATTTTTCTATCCTTCCAAGCTCTCCTAAATCTGTCTTCCATACAATCCACATGGGTGCTAGTTGAGTAATATCCCACTCCTTTAGTCTTCTCCTCATTCTTCTAAATGTCTAGTTGAATAGTGCCTCCTTCATGGTGCGTGGCATCACCTATTGAAGTGCAAACCAGTGAACCGCCCCCCCGTGAGATACTACTAGACAATGTAAAAGGAGGTGGTTCACGTCTTCACCGAACTCTTACACATAAGACCAATTGGTATATGCAAGTTCTCTTCCTTAAGTTTTTAGTTGTTAAAATCACTCCCCTTGCTACTACCAACCAAGTGAAGAAACTCATCAGTGTTTTTGACGAGCAACGGAAAAAAGCGACAAGGGGCGCTATTGCTGTAAGAGAAAGGCGCATTGACGTGAAACATAATTCTAAAAGAATCTCAAAATGAACATGGCACAAAAGATTTATAAGCTGATTTTTATAATTAAACAAAAGATTAGTAGAATAAGTTGAAACTATTTGGGGCTTCTTTTTCGGTATACAATCTTTTGAAAACAGAGAAAGGAGGACAAAAAGCTGCAACAATTAATCAATTTATACTTTGATTTTTTTAATAATTAAACAAAAGATGAAACTTAAAATAAAAGAATATGATAATTGATTTACGTGAAAAAAGGAAAAATAGATTACCAAATTAAATTAATTAACAAACTTAAAAAAGACCAAACAAAGAAAATAAAGTAGGGTAGAATGAGAAGAAAAGAAGTGGGGTTTAGGGAGGGTAAAATAACAGAGAGGAGAATAAGAAAAGAAGGCGCAACAGAGACATAGCAACGACAACAACATACTCAGTGTAATCCCACAAAGTGGGGTTTGAGGAGGGTAGAATGCAGACCTTCCCTTTACCTTGCCAGGTAGAGAGGTTGTTTTCAATAGACCCTCGGCTCAGGTAACACAGAAGCAACATCAGGATAGCAAGAAAATTAAAGGACAAGTATCAATAGAAAATTAAGAATAAGAGATACGCGAATGCTAAAATAAAATACAAGAAAATGACGGAGGCCATCCCTACCTTGTCCCGAATCTCCTCATTTCTGACCATATCTCTCCTAGTCAGCCCACATATCCATCTCAACATCCTCATTTATGCATCTTTCATCTTCTGAACATGAGTTCTTGACTCACCAACACTCCGCCCCATACATCGTCGGTCTCATTACTACTCTGTAGAACTTACCTTTTAAGTCTTGGGGGCACATTCTTATCACACAAGACACTAGATGCGAGCCTCCATCTCAACCACCCTGCTCTAATACGATGTGTGACATCCTCGTCAATCTCTCAATTACCTTGGAATATAGCCCTCAGATACTTGAAACTCTCTCTTCGGGATGACTTGTGAGTCAAGCCTCACTTCCACCTTAGTATCACTCGTCCCCGCATTGAACTTGTACTCCATGTACTCTGTTTTGATCCTACTAAACCTGAAACCTTTCAACTCCAGGGATTGTCTTGAAACCACCAACCTGGCATTCACCCCGCGCCCGCGTCTCGTCGATCAATACAATATCATTCGCAAATAACATGCACCATAGCACCTACCCTTGAATGTAACTACTCAAGACATCCAATGCCAAGGCAAATAAAAACGGGCTTAGTGATGATCGCTGGTGTAACCCCATTAGGATTGGAAAGTGTTCCGAGTCATCTCCCACTATCCTTATCCTGGTCTTTGCTCCATCACATATGATCTACCTAATGTATGCTACCGACATTTCTCTAGCCTCTAAACATCTCCATAAAACCTCTTAGGACTTTGTTGTATGCTTTCTCCAAGTCGATGAACACCATATGCAAAATCCCTCTTCCTTTCCTTGTATTGCTCTACGAATCTCCTCACAAGGTGAATAGCTTCCGTAGTGGATCGTCCCGACATGAATCTAAACTGGTTCTCGGAAACAGACACCCTTAGTCTCACCCTCAGTTTCACCACCCTCTCCCAAATTTTCATAGTGTGGTTCAGCAACTTGATACCCTTATAATTGTTGCAGTTTTGAGTATCACCCTTGTTCTTGTACAATGGAACCATTGTACTCCACCTCCACTCTTCGAGCATCTTTGCCGTCCTAAAGATGACGTTAAACAACTTAGTTAACCACTCTAAGCCCGCTCTGCCCACATTCTTCCAAAGTTCTATTGGAATCTCGTCTGGCCCGATAACTTTACTCCTACTCATCTTGTGCATAGCCCGCATAACCTTCTCAATCTTAATACGCCTACAATACCCGAATGTCGACGACTCTCGGAGTGTTCCAGATCGCCCAGGATAATACTCCTATCCCCCTCTTCATTCAAAAGTTTGTGGAAGTAAGTTTGCCATCTTCATATAATATGTTCCTCCGCCACCAATACATTGGATGGGTTTAGCATTGGTACCTCCTCCTTTTGGCGCAAACTTTGGAGGTTGTTTCTCAACTTGGTTATTCTTGACAAAGGGCTTCTTGGAATCTTGGATGTCGACCTTGTTCTTTTGCCAATCGGAGGAAGAAGTTCATCCTTCTTTGTTCTTGCTCCATGAAGATGAATACCTTTTGGATTTGACCGCTTTATCCTCTTTGAGCCCCTTCTCAATTTCAATTGCCGCTTCAAGAGTTTCGTCAAGGTCATTGTAATTATGAAGCCTCATTTTGGATGCGATCTCTCTATTCAGCTCGGCTCGATATCGAGTTACGGTATTCAACTCTTCTTCTTCGAAGTCGATCCTCATTTTCGCAAGTTGGAATTCATCATAACACACTTCTACCCTCTTGAGGTTTTGTTTCAAAGTGTAGACCTTCTTTAATTGTTCTTGCTTGTACCGATCAGACACGTACTTTCTTGATATAATCATTGTCAATTCTTCCCTGGGATATCCACTGGTCCTCCTAAACTTGCGTCTCTCACCAAGTTGAGGTGAATCCTTCAAATTGGGCAATAGGACACCTTCTTTACTTTAACATTTCATTGGCGAGGAAGATCCGATCACATTGTGTAATCCAATTAAGGAACACATCTGGGTCACTACTTCCTTTGAAGGTTGGAAGGGTGACTTTGATAGAATTGAGACTCGTGTCTCGTCCCCCGTTGTTTCCTTGGTCCCCATAGAGTTCTTCGCCATAAGCGTCACCTTGGTAATTACTTCCTTGGTAACCATCACAGTCTCGGTAACCTCCTTGCCTACCCACTTGACGGATAAGACCATTCCGTCCTATATCCCGGTGAGGACCTTGATATGACACTTGTTGTCCCTTACTTGATCGGCCACTCGATCACCCCAAACTCCTCTTGCAACTCATCTTCAACTGGGTGGGCATGTCGGATTGGTTGACGAACATTTGGTGGTGGTTGGTGTGGATAAGGCTCATTTGGTAGTGGAAGGTATAGTTCATTTGGTGGTGGTACAATGGGTTCTCATTTCGAGGTGGTGGTGTGTTGTTCGGGGGAGTGGGTTGAAACATTTGGCGAAAGGTTTCGAGTGTCATGGTAGGGGAGGTGTCACCTTGCACCATACTAGTGGAGGCTTGAATATTTCGACCTTGGGGTAGTAGTGATGCTTCCCTACTTCGCCCTTCAACAACTCCCACCTGAGTATTCAAACTAGACATTTGACGGGTAAGATTCGCCAAAGCACTCATCACATCAACAAGAGTAGGTCCCCCGGCGGGAACCTGGGTCTCTTCACCCGAATTTGCCAGGGTACCTATTTTAGAACACTCAACAAAACAAACAAACGCATTAGGTTAGTGTAAATAACCTCACAAGTCACTCGGGTATGCGCATCTTTGATTGCCTCACAAATTGTCTCGGCAAGTGATTGTGCCTTGTTTTGTTCGTTGAGTTAAAAGTGTCAATTTCTACTCGAGATCAAGAGTGGATCTTTGTCGACTCAATGAAAGAACGATTTGACTCAAACTATCGGGCTTGATTTAGGAAATAATCGACGAAATTCAAAAAGAGAAGAAAATGAAAGAAGTAGCACGAAAGAAAAATTAATGCTCAAGAACTAGCTAATCACTTTGTAAGGTCAATTACAAATGTTAACTAGTTTAGATGATCAAAGAAATGGAAGAGAAATCGAAACGAAATGAATTTTTGTGTCAAGAGCCTGAAAAGTGCGGTCTGCGGTTCACAGATAGAGTCTGAGACACGGTTTGCGGTCGCAGATATTGCTCCTCAACTTGTCAAAATTTCTGTCACAGCCTGCGGTTGACTTGCGGACGGCAGACGCCACATGCGACCCAACCTGCAGTTCGCAGGTTGTGCTTTCATTGCACAATTTTTGTGACATCAAGTCTTTTTTGGGGATCCGTGCTCTGGGCCTTTTTTTGAATTTTCCAACGACATGGGCCCGCTTTTTCGGTTTCCTTACCTCTCTTGACCCAAAAACAACTTTTCACCTTGGAATTAGGTTTTGGAAGAACAAACGGTCCTTTTTGCTTCTTCTTCCTCAAGAACACTATGATCCTCAAGAACAATTGAGAATTTCAAAAATCTTAGGACCCTCAATTCTTCTTCAAATCACCCCAAATTACAGATACCAAATCTTTTTCACTAGGAGAACAAAACCCAATCGTTTTTAAGCTCCAATTCCCCTTCTTCACAAGACCCACTTCAAGCTTTTTCAAGTTCTTCAATGGCCAAGAATGGTGGATGGCTCAATATGGACTCAAATGACTTGAAACTTGGAATGTACTCTTCTAACTCTAAGAAACTCAAATATGACACTAAAATCAACAAACAAACAACTATTTTTGGATTTGACTCTAGAACACACTTTTTGTAGTAATCAAAATCCAAGACCAGGATTGTTAGAACAACCCTTTAATCAAGCTCTGAAATTGCGGAATTGAAAGAAAACAAGATAAAAGGAAGACACAAAATTGGAATAAAAAACAACCCAAAGTATATTAAACCTTGGACCTTAATTGATTAACCAAATCAAGCACCCAACCTATGTGATGGACCTCAAGTGAATTGAATTTCCAAGCAACCCAAATTTCTAAACACAAATCACAAGCTTAAACAAGCTCTCAACACTCAACACTCAACACTCTCTAAGAGTAGCAATAAGCGATAGTCAAGATAATCTAAGCAAAATGAAATGGCTAAGTGCCCTATTTATAGTGACTAATTTTATTACACAAGAGTCCCCAAAAGGACACTATTGGATTGCAAAAATAACCAAAATGCCGCACAGTCATGGTTTGCTCTTGACCTGCGAATCGCAGATAATGTCTGTGGCGTGATCTGCGATTCGCAGGTCATGCCCTTCAGTTGTTGCTTCATCTGCGGCTTCTTGACACAGTCTGCGGTTTGCAGACTCAACCTGTAACACCATATGCAAACCGCAGACGGTGTTTCCTGCACCATTTGTTGCCTTTTCACCTTCTCATGCTATCATAAATACTTGGAAGCCTTGGGATGGTGCTAGTGTGCTCAAGGATGTCCATATTCATGAATAGGCCTTGTAATGCTCGAAGTTCACAGGCTTGGCTCCTCGTGAACAGTCTTGATGGAACTCAGCTTGCATCAACATATGCCTGTGAATTTCCCTCAGTTGAATAATTTAATTTTTTTCCTTCAAAGATGAGGCCTGTTGTTGTTGCTTTTGTTACTGGTGTCCCAGTATGGTCATTCTGGTAATGTGGTAGTGTGTGTATATTTACGAAGTGAAGGAATTTGCTGTTGTTAAGCTGTTTGCCAAATGTCTTTGTTGCTTGATTGCAGCTTATTTTTGAGGATCTAATTGAGAGAGCAAAGGAAAAGGAAGAGAAAGAAGCTAAAAAGCGTCAAAGGCTTGCAAAAGATTTCACCGACAAGCTTAGTACCATCAAGGCATGTCAAATATTGTGGAAAGGATTTACTGAGTTATCCTTTTTTCCTACTTCACCTTTGTATTTGTTGCTCACTTTGTGATCTGGGACCTTATAGGAAATAACTGATTCCTCTAGTTGGGAGGAGTGCAAAGAACTTGTGGAGGACAGTTCAGAGTTCAGGTGACTTCTTTTTCCCCATTTTAGTTTTTTATGTGGGTGTTCTTATTTATTAGAACTCCGTTTTTGGTTTCAGCTATATGGATCATAATACCTTTTGTTAATTTCACTACTTTCAGAGCTATTGGTGAAGAGACAATCTCAAGGGCAGTCTTTGAGGAATATGTTGCATGGTTGCAGGAAAAGGCAAAGGAAAAGGTAAATCATATCATAATTTATTCGATATTTGATTTATAGTATTATATAGATTAATAGTATTTTGTAATAATTATGTTAATTAAAGAGTTTTTAAATAATGCCATCCATGAATATGAAATCATGTATGCTTTCTTCGTCAATTTTAGCATTCAATCTATGCTTGGGCATCTTTGGAATTGGCAGTTGGCACAATCACGATCCATGTTTATCTAGCTCATATTTACAGTATTAACTATAACACAGAGAGAATAGATAACTAAAATTCCTCGGCAGCATTAGTGAATTTAGATGGGAAAGCTGCGTAAATCTAGGGGTGCATTTGGAATAGAAGAAATTGGTGTAGCAACTGTCACCTTGGAGAAAGTAATCCATTCTATAAAAATTAATAAAGGTGGTAATAAAGGTGGAAGTTGGAAAATATGAGTAGCAGGGTAACTGTTTGAATCAATTGAGAGTGCAAATCTAGTTGGTAGGAGAAACAAACAGAACTAAAGTGGGAGCTTGATGCAAAAGGGTGTGAAGTATAAAGCAAAATCCACACTGCATTGGGTGGACAGTTTGGAGGGAGAGGAATGGGAGATCTTTTAAAGATAGATCCAATTCCATTCAGAAAGTCAAATGGAATTGTGTAGTATCTTTCTAATTTTGGTGTTAATAAAAAGGATTAGAAGATATATATCAGTTTGTAAATTTATTAAAATCCCTGTAATTATTTCTATTTCCTTTTTTAGGTTTCTTCTGTAACACCTTTTGAAGGTCTCCAACATGTCCTAAATGCTGAGGAATACACAATTACCAGTTAAAAAAAAGATATAACGCAAAACCCATGTCATGCCTTGGCCTGGGCGGACCGACACTCAGTGCCTTAATTTGACCGAGCGAACCAACTCTACATGTCATATCACTTAAGGCATACATAGAATAAGATGCGATAGATTTCATAGCATAAAGTCTTTAGAATCCATTCATAAATACTTCCTTTAAGTTCAAAACATTAAGACATTAAGTAAAACTAGACAATGCCAACATCTGCATAACTTAACAACGGTCTATGAAGTCTCTAGAACATAATCATGAATAGCAACGGTTACCGATACAAGGCCCCGACATACCCAAAATAGCTAAAAATGCTAAATAAAGGAAAACTATGCCCCGAAGATCAAGTGGTCTCACTAATAGCTGAAAAGTGCAGAAAAGCCTAGCGTGGAGTCATCTGTACTTGCATTGTGAAATGTAGCGCCCCGACAAAAGGGACGTAAGTACCGTGGAATAATACTAGTATGCAAAACATAATCGAATGAAATAAGGGGGGAAGAGCAACCCAACAACAGTATGAATAAAGCATGAACAAATAAGTAACTCTGACATTAGGATAAGCTTAGCATTTACATCATTAAACATAAGGTAAATCTTGATAGTGTGAGTTTCTTAAAATAGCCGACAAACCACCATGTGAGCACATGGAGTCCATCTCGTCCCGATCGGCTAAGCCATCTCACCACCTTACCAGGCCGATGAGACATACATAAACATTATTGCTAGCAATTGGATCCATATCAAATCCCTCATTGGGGTAACATGAAGGTATCACCCGAACCAACAGTACGACCCTTATTCTATGTTGACATACGTAGTTTCGGGCATTTGTCACAAGTACGTATGCCTTCCCGGTTAACAAATAATACCCCCAAACATTAGCATTATAAAGATGGCTTGATGGCCCATGAACATGTTTCATATTTCATCATGTGAAGCATTTCACAAGTGAGTAAATCTTAGGATCATCATATATTTCTATCTTTGAAGTAGTGTCATAAGTTGTGTCATTAACATATTATTGACATGGAAACATTGAACTCATGGAATAGAAGATAAAAAGAATCCAAGGATTTCATGACATTCGAAGTGTAACACATGAACAACATTCAACGTTTTATAATTGAAGGCATAACCCACGTATTGAAGAGAATACATCGAACATGAAAAATGTGGCACGAGGAAAAAACAATAAACGTTACCACATGAAGACGTCTTACATACCTTAATCGCTCCAAAATCCAAAGAAAAATTCAAACTTTTGAAGAACTCCAAATCCTTCGCTTGAACCTTTGAGAAGAGTTTTCTTGAAAATCCTAGGTTTGTAGCGTAGAATTTCGTTAGGAATCTATGTATGATGGTACTAAGAAATACATAAAAGAACCTTACCTTGACGTGGGGTGATGAGGAGGGGAGAGGAGAGAGGAGAGAGGAGAGAAAAGTCGTGCTAGGGCTTGAATAAGTGAAGAATAGCATGAAAAATTAGAAAAAATGCATTTTTAAAGTTGTTGGTGGGCCACTTATGGCCACTATGGTGACATGTACGGCCCATAAGTGCCACTCATGACCCGTAAGTTAGGCCGTACATGGCCCATGAATTTTTGGCAGAATATCAAGTTTTTGGGGCTCCAACATATGTCCAAGTTACGGCCGTACCTTAGACCGTAAGTCAAAAATCACTGAAGCTTCATCTCTAATTCCATCTATGGTGCCATCTACGCTTCGTAGGTCACAGCCGTACCTTGTACCATACCTCAACCCGGAACCTTCAAACTTGTTTCTTTCTATTCCTTATCAACTCCACTCATGTGCAACACCAAAACACATCAAAATTGGACCTTAACTCTCATGAACAACCACATTCTCGGCTTTTGGTTAGTTTACTCATATTCAAGGGTCAAGCCTTAGCCCGAAGGTACGAGGTGTTACAACCCACGAGGAAGAACAATGTAAATTGTAATAAATATGATTTTCAAGAAAATATCTTGAGGGCATATGACTTCAAAATTTGAAGGTTTTCCTTCCTTGGGTATTGGATTTTTTTTTGGGTGTTGTACACTTTCCAATACGGGTAGTAAAGTATGTCACTTATCCCCCAAAAAAGGAAGAAAAGTAAAAGGAAGGGAAGATAACAAATGTCAGTGTAATGTGCCCAAAGTCTCCTTGTAAAACCTTTTAACTCGTCATACCAGATAACATTCAGAAAGACTCTTGATCCACACCATAATTTTGAAACTTATATTACATCTTAAGTATACTGTCCACCATTCCTTTTCTGTCCGTAACAACAAAACAACATACTAGTGAAATCCCACAACATAGGGTCTGGGAGGGTAGAGTGTACGCAGATTCTTGGCTTAAGAGAGAGCATAAAAAATGGTCAGATATGGATAAGAAATTAAAAGCAGTACGAAAATGAACATAATGAAAACAATTAAGCCATGATAAAACAGTCTGAAAAAGGAGCAGTAGTTACCATAAATAAAATAAGATAATCGAAATACAAGAAATAACAGATAGGAGGAGAAATAAAAGGACAAGAAACTATAGAGCAATATTGTAACTACTGGTATGAAAGGATAAGTGAGATTACATACTAGCCTTCTATCCTAATCTGAGTTCTCCATAACCTCCTATCTAAGGTCATGTCCTCGGTAAGCTGAAACTTCGCCATATCCTGCCTAATCACCTCTCCCTAATACTTCTTTAGCCTATCTCTACCTCTTTTGAAATCGTCCATAGCCAACCTCTCACACCTCAATCCACACTCTCACACCTCCAATCCACACTGGCATAAGTGTCTCTCATCTTCATATGCCCAAACCATCTCAGCCTTCCTTCCTGCATCTTATCCTCCACCGAAGCCACTCCCACCTCCTAATCCTATCTCTCCTAGTGTGCCAACACATCCATCGCAACATTCTCATCTCTGCAACTTTTATCTTTTGAACATGAGAGATCTTAATAGGCCAACACTCCCATACAACATAGTCGGTCTAAACACCATTTTGTGGAACTTGCGTTTAAGTTTTGGTGACACCTTTTTATCACACCATTCCGGAAGCAAGCCTCCATTTCATCCACCCTGCACCAATACGATGTGTGACATCATCGTCAATCTCCCCGTTTCCTGTATAATAGACCCCAAATACTTGAAACTATTTTTCTTCTGGATGGTCTGAGTACCAAGCCTCACTTCTACGTCAGCCTCACACGGTGCGTCACTGAACTTGCACTCCAAATACTCTATCTTAGTCTTACTCAACTTGGACCATTTAGACTCCTGAATTTGTCTCTAACCCTCCAGCTTAGCTTTAATTTTGTTGCGCGTCTTGTCAATCAGGACTATGTCATCCGCGAATAACATACACCATGACACTTCATCTTGAATTTGTCGCGTCAATCCATCCATCACTAAGGCAAATAAAAACGGGCTAAGAGCTGATCCCTGGTGCAACCCCATCACAACTGGAAAGTGCTCCGAGTCTCCTCCTATTGTCCTTACCCTAGTCTTGACTCCATACATACATATCCTTGATCGCTCTAATGTATGCCACATGTACACCTCTAGCCTCCAAACATCTCTATAGAACCTCCGTTGGCACTTTATCGTATGTCTTTTCTAGGTCGATGAATATCATGTGTAGGTTCCTCTTTCTCTCCCTATACTGCTCGACCAGTCTCCTTACAAGATGAATGACTTCTGTAGTTGAGCGCCCCGTCATGAATTCAAACTGGTTTTCTGAAATAGACACGCCTCTCCTCACCCTCATCTCCACCACCCTTTCCCACACTTTCATAGTGTGGTTTAGCGGCTTGATACGTCTATAGTTGTTGCAACTCTGAATATCGTTCTTGTTCTTGTACAAAGGAATCATTGTACTCCACCTCCATTCTTCAGGCATTTTCGTAGTCTTAAAAATGACATTAAACAACCTAGTCAGCCACTCCAAACCTGTCTTGCCAGCGTTTTTCCAAAATTCCCCAGAAATCTCGTCAGGTCCGGTTGCTCTTCCCTTGCGCATCCTACGAACAACACCCTTAACCTCCCCAACCTTAATACTCCTACAATATCCAAAATTGTGACGCCTCTCAAAGAGCTCCAAATCTTCAAACACAATGTCTCTGTCTCCTTTTTCGTTCAAGAGTTTATGGACGTATGACTACCATCTACGTCTAATGAGAGCTTCCTTCATCAATACTTTGCCATCCTCGTCCTTGGTGCACCTCACTTTATCCAAATCACGTGCCCTCCAGTCCCTCGCCTTGGCTAGCCTGAACTTCTTTTTGTCGCTGAAACCGCCAACTTCGCCCCCTTCCTCGCCATCTTATATAGTTCCCTATTCGTTCATTTCTCCACTTCATCCTTGCTTTCTATCAACTTCACATACGCCATCCTTTTTGCTTCCATCTTCCCTTAAACTTCTCCATTCCACCGCTAGTCCCCTCGATGCCCACCGCGACTACCTCTTGAGACCCCCAACACCTCTCTAGCTACTTCCCTAATGCAACTGGCCTTTCTATCCCACATACTGGTCGCATCCCCACTACTCTCCCAAGTCCCCATAGCCATCAACTTCTCCCCCATCTCCAAGGCGCTAGTCATGGTCAAACTCCCCTGTTTGATCCTAGGCTGGTCACTCACGACCCTCTTCTTCTTTATCTTAATCTCTATATCCATCACCAAGAGCTTATGCCGGGTTATAAGGTTCGCGCTCGGAATAATCTTATAGTCTTTGCAAAGTCCTTTATCATCCTTCTTAAGGAGCAAAAAGTCTACCTGAATCGTAGCCACCGAACTACGGAAGGTTACCAAGTGCTTCTCCTTCGGAAACTCGAATTGGCTACCACCAACCCAAAAGCTTTTGCGAAGTCCAAAAGTGAGACTCCCCCGTTCCTGTCTCCGAAGCCAAAACCTCAATGCATATGGTCATAACCCCCGGAATTGACCCGTTGTGTCCATTGAAATTCTCCTCCCACGAAAAGCTTCTCAGTGGGTAATATACCTCAACACCATCTAGTCCAAATAATCCCAAAAACGCGTCTTCTGATCGTCCAAGCCCGCTTGCGGCGCGTAAGCACTAATAATATTCAAAGTGAACCCTCCAATGACCAACTTAATCGACATCATCCTATCATTGACCCTCCTAATCTCTACCACCTGATCCCTTAGCTCACTATCTACTAAAATGCCTCCCTCATTCCTATACTTCAACCTACCTGCCGTAAGTCCACCTCCTTAGCTTTAGTTCCTACCTATTTGGTCTCTTGGACACAAGCTATAGTAATCCTCCTCGTCTTATGAATCCTAACGGATTTCTCCGTTAAAGTCTCAATGTTCCAAGATCGTACTCTCAGCCTAGAAGCTTCCTTAACCTACTTACCCCTCCTAATCCTCGCTCCTATCCCCGATCGAGAATATAACCCTAGTCTACCATCGGTTACCAAAGCTACTAAAGCGAATATAAACTAATCAAGTGTTTACCCTAAAACAAGT
The DNA here is from genome assembly GCA_029783415.1 of Anisodus acutangulus. Classification (NCBI taxonomy): domain Eukaryota; kingdom Viridiplantae; phylum Streptophyta; class Magnoliopsida; order Solanales; family Solanaceae; genus Anisodus; species Anisodus acutangulus. The sequence goes on from CM056508.1 coordinate 25,355,240, forward strand.
AGAAATCAATGCGAAAACACAAGTTAGCAAGAATCTAGAGGCAAGTTGAACCACTACGACAAGAATGAAATAACGAAAGACAGGACAAATGTAAAGTCAAGATTCAATAGAGCGAAGCGGGCAACATTTAACTACAAGGACAAGGACAAAAAATGAATACGTGCACCTGGAGGTACCAACTCCAGGTCGCCACCGGAAATCACTGTTCAACGATGGAAATTACTATTCCCTGCTAGAAATTACTGTGCACCGCCGGAACTTGCCGAAAAACTTGAGTACATGTGCAGACCTGATCGAAAACCTACTAAAGGAGTTTCCGAGCAGAGGAGACAGAAGCAAAAGCAGAAAAAAAGAGAGGATATGTTTCTGTCGGAATAGCTCGCAGGCGATTGATCGGCGTACCTGGTCGGAGCTGCGGCGGGTAGTACTGGTTGTCGCTAAAAGACAGAAAGAAAGAGGGTGGAGAGGGGAGGGGACGACAGAGAAACCGTCGTACCTGGTCGCCGGCCGGAAAAAGGGGGTGGGGTTAGTATTCTTACTGTTGGGAAGGGTTCACTGTCGGGGAAGGGGGTGGGGTTAGAGTTCGTACTTCTTACTATTGGGAGAAGAAGAAGAGAGGATAAACTTATAAAACAATATTCACTTGTACGGAAAGTATTAGTACATTTTGTTTAACACATGCAACAATAGTAGAAGACATACTTTTACTAATTATATCATAATATTTCTTTAATATATTGTCGAAAAACAGAAAATTTATTATATGGCACTTGTGTTCTCAAAGATATTAAATCATTCAAATTTGCAACTAAATCATATTCCATATTAATTGGTATTGCTTATGTAAATATTTTTCTTTCATTGTCCCTATCTTTTCTGCATGGATTTCAAGGAATTTTAAGTCTTGCGAGATGACGTCCTTCCAAATAATTTTAGGTCTGCCTTGTCCCCTCTTTTAAAACCTTCACTCACCATGATATCAAAATATGGATCTGTGTGCATCTGGATCGATGCAGAACATGACCAAATCATCTCAAGCGACCTCTCATTTTATCGTCAATGTACGGTACTAGGCCTGGGCAATGAGCCGAGCCGAGCCGAGCTCAGTTCATAGCTCAGTTGGCTCGCTTTGGTAATGTAATATTACTTTAAAGGAAAAAGGGTTGGATAAACCCCTTTACCTTGTTCTTGAACTATGTCCCACGTTATACGTTTTGGCTATATTAATCCTTACTGTCAGCCAAATTTCTGTATTTATCCCTAAGTTAACGGACATGACAACTCATCACTTAAAAAACTCCATACCCAACCCAAAACCCATCCGACCCTCCATCTTCCATGAAAACCCCCTCTTCGTCATTTTCACCACAGCAAAATCTGCCAATTTTTTCATTCTCTTCACCCGTACATAGACTCACAACACCAACATCTAACCATTGTCTGCATCTTTATCATCAAGCAACAGTCCCAAAAAACGGAGTTATATCAATATCACAATAAGGAAGATCAAGGGCACCAATCGAGAATCCCCCCCCCCCCCCCAAGGATTAATTACTCCTAATGGGGGTTATCAAATCGGTAGTTTTTTCATATAAGCCCAACAAATTTCTCACTTTGTTCACTTCCACTAAAATATAATTACCAACATAATTTAACCCAGTTCAACCCCTGTAACCTTCATAACATCATAGCTTTTGTTGATGGGGGATGTGAAATCCCTGCTGGCATCCCTACTGTTAGTGTGGTTCTCCAATGTCGGAGTGAATTCATCGTTATCTCTGGCTTACAGTCTTTTACCATTCTGGTAAGGAAGAAAAAAATCATGATGAAGAAGGTGAGGAAGAAAAAGTTAAAGAAGCAGAGAAGAAAGATGAATATCTCGAGCGCTTTAGCTCTTAAGCTTCAATGGTGGAAGGAGGAGAAGGACCGAAGGTTGAATAAAACGGATATACCCCATTCAATTTTATTTTAATTTCGAAGGGGTCGGATGGGTTTTGGGTCGGGTGTGGATTTTTTTAGGTGGTGGGTTGGGTCTTTTATTCAGAGTATGCCACATATCCGGTCCGTTAACTTACATACAGAACTTTGGCTGATGGTAAGGATTAATGTAGTCGAAAAGTATATTGGGGGACAGAGTTCAACAATAGAACGAAGTAGAGGGGTATATCCAACCCTTTCCCGTACTTTAGAACTAAAATTCATCAATTAATCTTAATTAAGTTAGCAAAATATCAATTAATTAATAATTATTTATTATAATGAATTTATAATTTTATACTTTAACTAATTTGGGCGGCTGTGCACTAAGCTCCCGCTATGCGCGGTATCCGGAGAAGGGCCGGACCACAAGGGTCTATTGTACGCAACCTTACCCGGCATTTCTGCAAGAGGATGTTTCCATGGCTTGAACTCGTGACCTCCGGGTCACACGACATCAACTTTACCGGTTACTCCAAGGCTCCCCTTCACTTCTTTAATTAATTTGATGTAATTAAATTTTTTATAGACATTGCTACTTAAGAGTTAAGACTACTTTATGGTGGTGAGCAATGGAATTAATTTAAGAATTCAAAAATTAAAGAAGTTTAATATTATACAAAAGCTTTGAATTTATTGTTGCTTTTATCTTTATTTTTTATTTTGCCTGAAAGTTCTATTCTATGTGCAATATTAAGTTAACGTCATTTAACTTGAGTTTCAATTTAGACTAATAACGTATCTAATTCCTTCACACTTAAATGTACCTACCAATTTAAACTAGTAATGTTTATAATTTTTTAATCAACCAATTTATTATAAATTTAATTTTTCTGGCATAACATTACACAGAACTAAATATTAAAGAACCGAACTCGGGCTCGGCTAGGCTCAAGCTCGACTTTACTTTGGCGAAAATCGGTTGAGCTCGGTATTGTAAAAAGCTCAGTTGTCTCCTGTTTTCAATTTGACATCTTAACTAAGGCCAATGCCTATTGAACACCTTGCATTGGTGTGGCATAAGGTGGTGATTTTCACCCAAAGATGAGCGGGTAAATGCTCAAATATAACTGTTTTTTTTTTCATTTTTTCCTCCTTTCTCCTTATCTCCAATCTGCCACCGCCACCACCACCTCCACCACTATCTTCTTTCTCTTTTGGAGATTTGATCACCCACCACATCCTCTTTCTTCAAATTCAGTTGCCACCACCACCTTCTTCTTCCCCTTCAAATCTGGCAACCAGTGTGCCCACTATCTTCCTGTCCATTATGTCTGCCTCCAAAATGATTTTTTCGGTCATTAATTTGGACCGCATGAATTGGAAGAAAACAAAAGCAAAACAACAAAGAAGGGATAAACACAATTTGGGAAATCACAATGAATTTGAGGGGCTTTAAATGGTCATGACTGAAATGGTCACTGCATCGTGATCTTCAACTGATTTCAGTTACTGGAGAAGTTGCTTGAGAATCAGTCTGTGTTGGAGAGCCTTAGCGTTTCTCGTTAAAGAAAGAGAAGAGAAAAGGAGAGAATTCCGGCGATGTGCTCTGAGGGGAAGGTGATACTCTGGCAAGTATTAGGGAAATGTGAACCCACAAAATTCTTTCCCAATTCTAACACCCTCAAAACGCAACCACTTTAGATTGCTAAATTGTGGCGAATAATCCAGTTGATTTCATTGGATTGATGTTTATCCTTTTGGCATGAAGGATTTGATCGGAGGGCGCCGGCCATGGGCTCCGATTGATGTGTACCTTGGTGTCTCCTTTTTCTTTTCTTTTGTTTTTTTGTTACTGATATGTATATTTTGTTTTTAATTGATTTGATTTGCCACGTTTAAGAGAGTGCGGTCACACACCTCTGTTGGATTGGGACTGCCAAATTTGTGTTTAATAGGCACAATTTTTCCAAGGTTAGAGTGTTCAATAGAAACTTGTCTTAGTTGTGTCAAAAAATGAAAACTGGAGCCAACTTTAAGGGGCCGTTTATGTATTTGGCCTAGATTCTATAGTTATCAAACTCCGGAACAGCTATTAGATTCTATGTTATATCAGTTCATTGTTTAGGTTGTTCTACTTTGCAGGCCAAAAAAGAGAGAGAAAAAGAGGAGAAAGAGAAGAGAAAGGATAAGGATAAAAGGGAAAAAGAGAGAGAGAAGGAAAAAGAGCGCAAGGAGAAAGAAAGGGGAAAGGAACGATCGAAAAAAGATGAGCCAGATAGCGAGACTATTGATGTAACAGACAGCTATGAGTACAAAGAAGAGAGAAAAAGAGAAAAAGACAGAGAAAGGAAACATCGGAAGCGACACCATAGCTCTAATGACGAGGTGACTTCTGGCAAGGATGAGAAAGAGGAATCTGAAAGAGACAAAGAAAGGAAGCACAGGAAGCGTCACCATAGCTCCAATGATGAGGTGGCATCTGACAGGGACGAGAAAGAGGAATCTAGAAAGTCCCGCCGACATAGCAGCGATCGTAAAAAGTCAAAGAAGGTTCAAATGATCTCCATTTAAAGTTAGTTCTTTGTTCTTATTATGCTCTTTGGCAGTCTGCAATATTGATATTCTTTTCTGCTTTCTGACAGCATGCACATTCACCTGAATCCGATGGTGAAAGTCGGCATAAAAGACACAGAAGAGATCATAGCGATGGATCACGTCGAAATGGTGGTTATGAAGAGCTAGAAGATGGCGAGCTTGGTGAAGATGGAGAAAGTTAGAGTAATTCTCGAAGTTTTACTAGCATATATTAGGGGGAGTGCTGCTCCTGCATCTGTCATCTCATAATGTGTCGATGTTAAAGTATTTTACTGACAACGATGTTTATGTATCTAAAAACACTTATATGCTGTAGCACTAAGTAGTTGTAATTGGAATCTTGGATGATTTTTCTGCTCCAAATCTTGGCAGCCCCCCCTATACTTGTATTGTCAGCTACTATTTTCATCTTGACAAGATGAAAAAATCGGAACTCAAAGATAAAGCCGTTAGGAGTTGGAGGTTGATGTGTTGAGTTGAAGAGTGGAACCTTGCACTTCTTTTTCCTTGCACTTATACTCATCTCTGGACAGATTTCCTTATTTACCTGACATATAATGGCTATAGAGAAATTTTGACGGTGGCATTCTGCCGAGGATCTCTCTCCCGCCTTTTGTTTTTTCTGTTTAGTAATAAATGCAGCTGTGCACCATTTGGCAAATATGGAAAATATATCCTCGTGTCCTGGTAAACCCTTCGTTTGTCTGAGGCTAGTTATTTAGTGTATGAACGTTAGGGCCTTCTGTGAAGAGTCCACGATTAATTTAGGTTGTGTTTGTGGTTAATTGATGCAAGTCTAAGTTCAACGTTGGCTTACATTTGAATCTTTTGTAAAAACAAGAGTTCGGGCATTCATACTAACGTTGCGTAACCTTTGCTACAGTTCAGAGTGAAATGTTCATTGAGGATTCTATTCTTTGTTGCTGGATATAGGTTTCATACCAAAACATGAAAAAGGAATAGATGTGTCAGCAAGTCATTCCAAACATGCTCCTACGGCTATTGCGAAGCACGTAATTCTTTTTTCTTATTTCTGCATGTAGGTATATAATTGTTTTGTTAAACACACGAGAGGTGAATTGGATATTTTATTAAATTTATATTTTGGAAAACTTTTAGTTGGCTTAACTTTAGTTTGTTGTTGTAGAAAGATATTCAGCGGAAATCTTAATAATTAGTTTGGGAACTCTTTTTGAGAAGGCTTCGGGAGTTTGACTAAGACAACTTTGAAACTAAGAGAGGTTTATCTTGGTTCGGCTGGACTCAACTGGGCAACGTTCAATACCTTTTAACTCCCAAGGGATTTTCTTCACTAACAAGAAATGAGTGGTTTTTCATAATCAGCACAAACATGATTATCCACAACCGTTTATGAGATGATTTTACCACTCAATCATCAGCAATATACTGCTCAAATAGGCGGAGTTAAGTGTGTTGAAGGGGTTCATTTCCTTTGTAGGAAAATTATATAGTACAAATAAGGTACTCCCTCTGTCACAAAAAGAATGACTTATTTTATTTTTTTGTCCGTTCCAAAAAGAATGACATATTTCTTTATTTGGCGATAATTTAACTTTAAATTTTATCTTTTATGCAAAACGAGCTGATTTATAATCACACAAATATCTTTGACTTATTTTAGACCATATAATTCAAAAGTCTTCCTTTATTTCTTAAAGTGCGTTCCAAATGAAAGTAAATCACATAAATTGAAACGGACTTAGTGAAGCAATCGCAATATACATGAAGAACTGTTCAAGGAACTGACCCTTACGCAACTGGAGACTTAAGCTATTTCATGCCGACTTGGAGAAAATGAAATATTGATTGATTCCTGTTTTATGAAGAGTTGGATTACAATTATGGTCATATTCTACAACATACCATAAATTGAATAACATAAAAATTAGCATTGGACAAGGAAGCCAAACGCATACAAAGAAAGGAAAAGATTCAAGTTTGACAAGGTTTGATTTTTGGGTACAATTAATGAAATCAAAACCTTCAAAGATTCAAGAATTAAAGGCGGTAACCAACTACTATATATACACAACACGAAGGAACATAGAAACTCAACCACAAAGCCAATATTACTACAAATTCCAATAAGAGACAAATGTAAGCGCAATTAACACCTTGATCTCAAGAGAGACAACTATCCAATCAACAAAGTACCTGAGCATATTAAGCTTTGCTTATTTAGTTCTGTTGTAATAGTTTAGGTTCTATTGTGGTTTCACTTATTTGCCTTTGCAAGTATTGGTGATAAATGTCTTGGTAAAAAGGGTTATTTAGGAATATAGAGGACTGTTAAGAGAACACGTCACTTAGGTTTGACAAGTGAATTGTAAACCTGTTACCGCTTCCGATTATAGTAAAGTTTTGGTTAAATTCTATAGGAGATAGGTCATGATTTTTGACTCTCTTGATGTTACACCCATAATTTTACGTCGAAAAGCATTGTTAACCAATCTAAGTGTTAAGAAGAAGTAGGAGGCCTTACGGAAGGATAGCAGGGGATTAAGACAAGTTTAAGAAAGTGTCGGGAGGTATAGATGTTGAACGAATCGAAGGAGATAAGTTTTGTCGCAACTTGGATAAACTCTATATTTTACGATGGGAGTTACGATCGTAAAAGTATTTTACGAACCGTAAAACTTGTGTCTCTCCACCGTAAAGCTTAGCAGAATGTTGGTGGAGGAGGGGAGGTTTTACAATGGTTTTGTTACGGGGCATAAAAGGTTTTACGGTGGGGGTTGGCTGGTGTAAAGCATTTTACGGTCGGAATCTCCACCGTGAAATGTATGACGGTGGCCGACTTTGGGGTGTTTTAAATACGTACTCTATCAAGATCCCATAACAGTTCCAAAAGGGTTTCAAGGTATATCCAAGAGGTTACATCTAAATCCAACCCCTAAAAGCTAGCATAGAAGAAGAGTAACACTTATATGATGTTGTGGTGTAGTTAAGGGCCCTTTTGAGCTGAGTTGGACTGATATTTTCAGTGGTATCTACGTCTAAGGTAAGTTTACTATCTTGTTGGTTTTGCTCAAGGTTAATTACATGTTGGTAGAGTTGTTTGGAGGAGAAACTATAAACTAAAGCTTGAATTGATACGAAATGGTGTCGTCTTGTTGATGGGCTGTTTTAAGGCTATATTCACGACTTGTTATGGCTGGAGATTATGGAAGATAACTTAGTTATGTTATAGTTTTTGTTGTTGTGATTGTTTAAGTGTTGGTATTGATAAGGGAATCACAAACTAGAAGGAGAATTGTCTAGAAAACATGTAGTTGTTGTTCTTGTTGTTGTTAACTTGTGTTGGGCTGTTTTGGTTGAATTTAAGCTTAGAGTAATTTATGTGATCTTGTTGGTGGTTGATAAGTGAGGATAAGAAGCTAGAAATATCTAAAAGTGTTGTTTAAATGTTGAGCTACCATTGTTAAAGAGTATGAAGCTCTATAGACATCAAGAGTTTGATAAAATGTCATAATGAATCGATTTCTTAGCAATCAATCTGAACTTGACTCGAATCATCCCTATTACGTAGGTTATCGACCGTAGAGCGTACGGTACCTTGTAAGCTAACGTGGATCAAGCGACGAGGTATGTAAGGCTTACCCTTTCATCTCTTTGGTATGATCTTATAGAATACAACATCAACCGATCTGTTCCTTAAATGACCCTATCCTTGAACGTTGGTAGTATACACATTCTTGTTCTTGAAAAGTTATATGGATTTTGTTTGTCCCTTGCCCGGAGTACTTTTCGCACTTTTTTATTCCTTATCATGTGATGTTTTGTACTTCTTATTGGCTTCACGACAGCTGATGTACGTAGTTACATAACGATAGTCGGAGGATAACGATCTTATGTCACTCCGACCATGTTCACAATATTCTTCTGAGGTAATTCATGATTATATTAATTACCACACCAAACCATGCTATAGTCGGTTGGGTACTGCTGTTATACGTGCACACCATTGCAGTTAGGTACGTTATGATGATATTAGCCCAGAGAGCGGCTTGATGATGAAAATATTGCCCCATTGTGAGGCATATATATATGATTATGTTTTTAAAAGAAAGCATGCATATCATACGCCCTCAGTAGCATTCAGAGTTACAAGCTGTCTCTTTATCTCTTTTTGCTTTACTGCACCTCCTTATATTTTACTTGCCTTTCACATTGAGTACATTGTTCGTACGGACATCCCTTTATTGGGGATGTTGCGTTTCATGCCCGTAGGTTCAAATAGGCAGAGTGACGACCATTTCAGTAGGTTCTCAACTCAGCCGTGGTGTTAGAGCTCTCAACTTGTTTAAGAGGTGCTGGGTATGACTGGGCCCTGTACCGATCTTATGATGTCCATGTACCCTTTAGAGGCTTGTAGATAGTTTTCCTGTATGGAGATGTCATGTGTGTTCTGTTAGTCAGTTGATGTGTACTTTGGCCATGCCATACTTCTTTATGTATTTATGTTTAGCCTTTTTTGCTTCTACAAGTTATTATGTCTTGGTTTCCTCATGAGAGTCATTACAAGGCCTTATTGTGTTACACCCCGTATATCGTGCTTCGTCGTCACCTTAATTTTAGCCGACATAAGCTCGGAGATGGTAAAATCCCTCCAAGTGACTAATAAATTTTATGGATGTGTTGGGTAAGTTTCGAGAAGGTTTAAGACTTATCGGATCAATGTAAGTAAGTCTCGATGAAAGCTTGACAAAACATCATTTCCTGAGGTACTTTGTGAATCGCAGAGCATGATCTGTGAATCGCAGACCATGTCTGCGGAACGCAAATTGAGAAACAAAGTGTGAAAGCCAATGTATTGCTCCTGGCAAGGTCTGCGACACCACCTACGGTTCGCATGTAGTGTCTGTTGTTCGCAGACCTCGCCGTAGACTAGGTCGGTGCAACTTATTTAATTTCCTATATAAAGACCCACTTCGACCCTTATGCCATTTTAATTCATTTTTCAACCCTAGACAGCTCCTAAAATCCCTCTAAAAGGTCTCTCATGATCCTAGACCAAGAACAAAAGTTAACTAAGTGAATCCAACGTAAGTAAATCCCGTGGTTATCGTTAGATCGTTCTTTATCCCGTTGTGTTGAATTTGGAGGATCCTTTGAAGTGAAGTAATCTTGAAATTGGAGTGATTCTTGTGGTTAGAGGTAAGTTTCATCTCCATCTTCTTGTTCTTAAGTTTATACAAATGATTAGAGGGATGATTGTTGGAAGATCTTGTAGAATAAGTTCTTGAAACCTTGAACCTTGTTGTTGGATGTTGTTGGGTTGTTTTGGATGAACTAAGAGTGTAGTATGAAGTTGTTGGGTTATTGATTGTGTTATGGACATGGACGAGAGTAACTGAAGAAGGTTTTTGTGTTGATATATGTAGAGGTTGAGGCTATTGAAGATTGTATAAATTCTACGCACCTTATGTGTTCAACGAAATGTCTAAGCTAGTTTTCTTATAAGTTATGAATTCGTCGTTGATATGAATTATTCGTTTGTTGTAGATAGTCGTTTGTAGAGCATACGAGGACTTGTGGGATCTGTATAGCTAAGAAGACAAGGTATGTAGAGATTATTTCTTCTTTTGGCATGATCTTGTTTAGAACGGAAATTAAACGAAATGTTATTCAAAACGATCCTATTCTTGATAACTTGAGTTGCCTTTCTTTCCATTCCGTTAGAGCTTTGTCCATTGTCGGGAGTACTTTTCTCCCTCTATATATATTCCTTATTGATTAATGAAAAGCTGACACTGACACACGTAGTTACATAACGAAAGTCGGAGGATACCGACCTTCAGTCACTCCGACCATGTTTTATGATGTCCCCTGAGGTCCTTCATGCATTATATATATATATATATATACCTATTTTTTACCGAGCCGCGCTATAGTCGGCAAGGTATGACACTTATATGTGCACACAACTGCAATTGGGTACGTTATGATAATTTGCCCCACATAGAGGCTTGATATAATGCTATATGGCCTCATAGAGTGGCTCGGTTTTTACTATTATGCATATGATCATGAGTCGGTCTATTATATGCCCTTGGTGGCAGTTTAGAGTTCAAGGTTGACTTATTTACCCTTCACTTGTATTACATTCTTATTGTCACACTCCAACCTAGGTAGGGAGTGGCTGACACTCGGCGCCGTTAAGGCGTGAGAGAACCACTCTGTAACTCAAGGCTGCTAGGTGTAACTAAGACGCACATGGGCCACCTAGGCCGAACTTATCTTTAGTATATGTTATTGTGTGTCATGAAAGCCTCTGTAAGTACTACTACTGGAAAAACTCAATAAAATATGAAATGAGGGCGAGTAAGGCCACTGATGTACTGAACATACTGAACCTGTGTCTACAAAGCCTTTAAGGATAATTGACATCAAATATGGTCGGAACAGGGCCCCGACCTACCCGTAGTCTGTACAAAACATCTACTACATGACCTCTAGACTCGGCTGCACTTTAGAAGAGATGGAGTCTTACCGATTACCTGAACATCTACTAACATCTACTAACTGACATCTACTAACTAACTGATTACCAACATCTACAGGCATGAAATGCAGCGCCCCAGCAATGGGACGCTAGTACAAGGAAATGTACCAAGTATGTAAGGCAGAAAACAATCTGAATAAATATAAACTCTGAAGCTGAAGAACATGAGTAAATATGTTGGAAGTCTCTACTGAATGGAAGGGACGGGAGTGGACTGACCACTACCTCTCGATCAACTTACTTGGTCGCTGTCGCTTAGACCACTTGGCCCCTCTGTTTATCTATACAATCTATTCTGTCTCGGCTCTAAGTACTATCCTTACTATCTCTGATTTATTTATCTTTATTACATTACCATCTAACATACAATCTGAACACAATATTTCGGCCTCACAAGGAATCCAATATGTAAGTGCATGGCCCCGAAGGCAAGTGTGTCTCAATGACCCCGAAGGAAATCTATATCTATATAGCCCCGAAGGCAATCTGTATCTGTATAGCCCCGAAGGCAATGCACATATCTATATAGCCCCGAAGACAAGTGTCAAGAGTCCCGAAGGCAACATCGTAGCCCTGAAGGCAAGTGCATACATACACAACAAGCAACCATCTGTAAGCTAAGTAACTACGTACATAACTCATAGCTCGTCTAGTGCTTTCTGTAACCCATGATTCATACTTACTATATTGCGAGCTTCTTTTCTAGCTTTAGGGAGTCTTGCACTATCTTATCTCCCGTCTGACTATCTTGTTAAACTACTCAATTAATTTCTTTTATAACTCGCATATTTTTTCCTTTCTTAAGTCTGAGGAGCATTTTATATACTCATGTGCTATACCCTAAAGGATTTGTTATGTCATACCTCATACTCTATTGATCTTGACCTTAGAGAGTTTCTTAATACTTTTTGGATGTGCGTAGATGCTCGTCTTGCTAGGATGTTACAATATGATCTTTTAGTTAGTGTAATCCCAACTTCTCTTTACTGATGTTCGGCTACTAGTTTATTAGCTCATTCTTTAGGATCTCTTTCTATTCGAAACTATTAAATTATAGGTAGATAGCTTACGAATATCTTGAAGGCACTACTAACTCTGCTTCTTGGAATTTATACGGGAACCCTACACAAGTCAATTTCTTAACTTTTAGACGGTCTCAATCCATCACTAAGAAACATAGGGACGATAGCCTCCTTCCGCTTCTAGTGAAAAAGATATATCTACGGATTCATGTTGGAAAGAAAGGTCAACCATTACATACCTTGGAAAAGATACTTCGACGAAAACACTGCAATCCGCCTTCTCATCATCCATCTACAACATCAAACAACACTTTCTTCAACAAGGAGGGACGTACCACTTGCTATAGAGCGACAAGCTCTCTTTGTGGCTAATCAAACAACATCTCCCCCGCACTCTTTTGCCTTCTCCATATCAAGAACAACCTCCACAATAACAATAACAACAACAAACACAACTTAGGCTTTATAATTTTCAGCCATCCAATATCAAGGTATTACTCTCAAACAACTTATACTTTTATTAACATGGAACTCATATCCAAGCTAGTTTTCATAAATTCTAACTACTACAAGGTATTCCTATTGCTTCTAAACAACCTAACAACAAGACAACTTCATCTCTAGCTCATGATTCTTTATACAAACAACTCATCCAATACAAGATTAATCTTAAACACAACCAATAGGGTGTTATACATACCTTATCCAACAACTTTGACTTGAACTCCAATCTCAACCTAGCTTACAACAATCTTTAACTTCATATGAACATCACCCAAGCTTCTTCTTGTGATTTCCAACATGTTCATGCTAAACTTGGATTGATTTACTTTGGAATGGATCTTGGATCTTCAAAATTGTTGGGGGACCTCTTAGGGAGTGAAAAGACTTATCTTGTTCGAAAATAATGAGAAATGAGGCTTCCACCGCTTAAATAGGCAAAATAAGTCGGCTACCGCATGATAAATGCGAACCCTTTTGCTCGCATATGGCCATATGCGGGCCCATATGTGACTGCATCCTCTACCAGAAAATTCCTCAACTTTTGGCTTCTGATATGCCGCCCCATCTGCAAGGTGGATCCCTTCCGCAATGCAAAATGCTTAACGTATCACTCTTACTTCATCAAACTTCGTTGATGGATGGTTTCTTCAATCCCAATGACTCCCAACCTTCGGTACACCCTTAAAAGATACACCTACATCGTAAAAGATCCTTGGAAAGGACCTTAAACCACTGTCTCATGCTGTCTAACTAGGCTCTCATTCGCATACCAAACTCCGGGGTGTAACACTTATACACATATTTTACATACCTTACATATTCCGTACATTCTATTTTAATAACATCCCTTTGTTGGGGCATTGTGTTTCATGCCTGTAGGTGCAAGAAAACAAACGCTCTCATCCGTTGTTCTTTTGACTGTGGCCTTGTTATACACATGCTGGTTAGTTGTCTACTATTATAGGTCGTTCTGTTCAAATTTGTTTTGTGGTTGTCATTCTGTGGCCTTGTTGGCGTAGATAGTTATATGTTTATGTTATGATATATAGGTGGTACGCTTAGGCCGTTCCGGCACACCCCCCAAAGTTGGGGTGTCCCAAGTATATGTATATCTTGGATACGGTTCAAACGTGGTATGCTCGGGCCGTTAGGACATTGGGTGCCGGCCACCCCCCCTAAGTTTGAGGTGTGACTTGAGCAATGAGTTTTCCATGTAAAAATTCTTGTGTCATTATATTTATTTCGCTGCAAATCCTTTTTACACAAACTTCTTCAAGAATCTGATTCTCGAAGGGCATAGTAGTAGCCCTGTTCCTAACAAGTGGTATTAGAACTAGATCTTTCTACAAAGGCTAGTACCTTGAAATATGGCTACACATCCTATCTTTCAAAGAAGGGAATCTCTTAGCAAACTATCATACTTTGACGGAAAATGTGACACTTTCACGATGAAATACCGGGAATTTTTGATACGTCAGTCCCAAAACCCAGGAAATTCAGCCAATGATTGACTGTCCAAAATACTATAAATGGTGGAAGATAAGAATAGAAGACTTCATTATCTGCGAAGACATTGATGCATAGACATTAATCCAGGATGACACAAAAGAGACCTCAACCAACGCCGACAAAGACCATGAAATTGCACGATCACACATCAAAGTCAATGAATTCCTTATAAAAGGTACTGCTCTTTCAGTTCATGAACAAATCCTCTCACATATTAGTGCAAAAACATTGACATTTTCCCAATTCATAGATACAAAAAAGTATATGATGAAAATTTGCCCTTAGAAGTTCTCAGAAAATTTATCCTCAACAAAAAATAAGAGAGCTCAACAGGACTTTAAAAGACTTAGACAAGACAACAGAAGATGATGCATCAATAAGCAATCCAGACAGTAGAGATCAACCAATTGAATATATTGAAAATATCGCTCTCATGACCAACTCAGATATTAATAAAGAAGATCAAGAATCTCCAAAAGATTCATCATCAGATGAGATGAAAGCAACAAATCAGGCCATTCTGACGATCTTTTGTGAGGAAGAAAATGCAGATAATCTCACTATATTCACTGATACAAAAGAGACACTCCGGGGAGATGAAGATGACAAGGATGAAGATATCAGTAGGAAAATTTTCTCAAAAGTAAGGGAAGAAATCAATCAATACTCTAGAAGAAAATTTGAAGGAGTAACTCAAATTGTCCTGAATATGATGGAGAATGGACACATTGAAAGGAATAAATTGATATACGAATATGATATTCTAAAAAAATCACTTGAACCAGGAAAAAGAGAATGAAAATTTGGTAAGAGAAAATGAGAATCTCAAGGAACAGATTCTCTTACCCGTTGAACGAAGAAGTTGGACTTAAAATGCATAGTCTTAACCATACCTCCCCAAGGCAAAACCGTGATTGAAGAAACTCTGAAGCAATTGAAAGAATTAACAAATATGATAAATGATGATCTTCATAGCAAAATAAGTCTTTAGAGAAAACATCGTTCCTACATAAAGGGCAAAGAATTAACAACTCTAGAATAATAAGTCACATACAATGCTTCCATTGTGAGGATTATAGACACATACAAAAAAATTACAGAGTTAAGATGTGGACAACTAGAAGAAAAGAGGAGGCTGAGGAGCAAAAAAAAAGAGAAAAATATGTTTCTTCACTTCAGGCACAAAATAAGTCCTCTAATGCCAAAAGGAACCAAACCTAAAGTTCCTAAGAGTTATCTCTGAATAAAACATAAAAGACTATGTTTGGATGAAACTAGAAACATGTGTGAAGGTCTCAACACGTGACAGAGACAAAAGAATAACACCTCTCCTACCATACACCTAAAAATGGGAGTACGAGACATATCAACTTTCAAGGATCCTACTCCCAAAACAGATGAGGAAAGCACAAAGACATCTTATACAAACATATAAAAAAAGGGAGGTATATAAGAACTTGCAAAAATCCTCAAGGAAGAACTTATTAAAGTAAGATAGACAAGAAAAAATGAAGAATAATTAAGCTAGTAGATGAATCAAAAAGCGAGTTGAAAACTATGCAATGTCCACTCCTACGTTTATATATACAAAAGGGGAAAGAAGAAAAAAGAGAAACAAGGAGGGCACCAGGAACTGATTTCCCAACTATCATCACTAGGGAACCTCGTATAAAAATAGAGCAAGAATGATAGCAACAAGATAACAACCAGCAAGTCATATTAAGTGTGTGGAGAAGAATGAGAAGTCAACGATAAAGGAGAATCAGACCATACAGACTTATGGTAATCAATATTTCCAGAGAAACCATACGAAGGACCTGGTTCTCTAAAGGAACAATATTTATGCAAGCCAGGACAATCTATCATGATGCACACCCATGAAGAAATTGGTCCTATCTGATATGATTCGACTCAAGAGAAATGCGGAATTAAACAACACAAAGTAAGATAGAGTTGATAGAAGAATTAGATACGAGAATAGAAGAAAGAAGGGATTGAAATCAAGTGAATGATCACAAACCAAAGGAGAGGAGATTTGAACTCATGCATGAATTACCAATTGGATAGATTCAAAGAAATGTTCAATTGAATAGATTAAAGAAAAATCCTACACTAATAACTACACTCCACTAGGAGCATTACTCTAAAATCTAGAACATACTACGGAATCACTCTTATTCAATATTTCTCAAAACTAAGGAATAAATAACAAAGATAGTATTCATACTAACTAAAATAAAAAGACTACTATAACTATTATATTTATACCCTTTGTTGACAACTAATTTTTACCGTTCAATAATTTTATTTAACTATTTAAGATTCCCGAGTCACAGACAGAGTAGAATATACTTTCACCGTGACAATAATGATTTTACGAAATTATTTCGGAAATATTTTGTCATTTCATTTGACAAAATATCATCTGGTATATTTATCTTATATAATATCCTATTGTCACAAAATTTGATCATTAATTGAAATTTTAGAATCTTAAATGATAATTGTGAAATTATTTGTCTTAACTCCTCAATATAAAGTAATCAGTATTTATTCTGTCAGAATTCGGGGAAATTGTTTCATTAAATAGGATGGTTAAGTTACCTCTCAATTCCAAATTTTTGTTTTTTGCGTAACCTAAGTACTTCAATTTCTAATTAGTGTCAAATTTGAGCTTTAATTGAAGTATTTGACCTAAGTGGGCTATAATTGAAATCACTTGGTTAATAATTAATTTAAATTACGACCCCATTGCAAGAAATGAACTTTATGCCTCTTTAAAAATGGATTTGGGCCTTTCTATATTAGAAATTGGCCGAGCCCAAGTCAAAATGACCCGGACCCGACCCAGTTGCTCTTTGAATTCTTAAAGCGTATACCCGACTCTTATCTTATTTCCCTTTTAATGATTGCAAGAAGAACCCCTATCTCTCTTTCCTCCTTTGTCTTTAAGCCCAAATTTGGAAATGTCACAGTACTGTGACCCTTCTGTGAGTTGTGCATGCCTCAACAAGGCAAGCATTTAATGCTTTGACTTGTCCCCACCCTCACGCCACTGTATGATAGCACCAAGGAAGTCTTTAATTACTTTTTTGTTACAAGTTTTAATTGCCTTTTTTCTCATATGATTTCAAACGATGGCCTTGGATTGGTTAAGAAATTTTGGATGGAAATCTCGCTCATTTTGTTCTCCCACATCGGTCTCAACCCCAATTTCTAGGGTTTCATATTCTATAACTTGAACCTTCACCCTCACTGTTACGTGTGGAAAATTAGAATTTTGAGCTTGTTTATTTGATGAGCTTAACCTGATTGTCTAATTTTGAGGATTTAGTTTGATTGATTTGGGTTCCAAGCCCTTTGGCAGAACCCTAAGTGTCAATTTAGGTCCGTCAGTTTTAAAATTGTCCTTTTCATGCGTGTGCGAGTGAAATCGAGTGAAGGAGTGAAGCATTCAAGCCTCTAAATCGATTCGGCTGCCACTACAAGAGGTAATTCCTAATCCATTTAATTTTTATTTTGGTTAATTTTAGCTTAATATAGGATAGTCATGCATTATGTGTTATTTTCTAGTGATTATGTATAGTTATGGACTATTTGAAGCTATGATAAATGTGTAGAAGCATGTATTAGATCAGAAGAAACATGATTAGCGAAGTTAGATTAGTAAATATTGTTAATTACATAACCTAATATTAGCCTAAGCCTAGAAATGAAATATGATTATTGATATTTGGCCTAACCAATTCTGTTTAGCTAAAAAGAGACTAGGACTTAACATTAAAATGCTACTACAATCATATAGAGACCATCCTATGGCTTAAAGAAATAGGAATGCCTTAGTCTTAATGATATGGGTGCTTTATGCCTTAAAAATGAACATAGCTGTTAGTTTGTTTCTCTGATGTAGTTGAATATGGATATATGATCAAAAAGGGTAAGGGGATGACCTTAACATGATCTGGGAGAAACCTATAAGTTATAGGTTGGTTAAACAGGCCTTGAACCTAAGTTTTGAAACTGTTGATATTTTGGAAGATCATTTAGGGACTGTTAAGGATGAGTTTAGGTCTGAGTAGGTGTTAGAATGATGTGTCTTGATATAATATTGGGTGAAGATGTTTGAATTTATGGACCTTGTCATGTAGGGGTGAATTCAGGTTCTCTTGTTTAAAAATATGATATTTCTGATTGTTCTTAGTTAAAACATGTGGTATATATGAGGAATGTGATGTATGTGAACTTATGATACCTTTAGAATGCCTCTTCTTAATATGTTTTAAGTTGCATGATCAATTGTGGGTATGTTGGGATTGGTATCTAATAATATACTATCTAAATAAGTGATTATAGCCATCATATGTTAATTTTGCTCACAATCTGCCTTATCTTTTGATGTGTTCTAAGTAGGGATGGTCATAAGGGTCTTTAGTTTGTGTTTATGAACTCTACAAGCTCTTATTAGATATTGTCAACTTGAATCATGGCCACATGCCGATTGAAATAAATGTTTCGTGTGTAGCTATATGAGATCCTTGTTAGAATAACCCTTCACATGTTATAGTATCATCTTGTTTGGTCTGTAAGTATAGTCTTTAAGTTATACATCCATATTGAGCACAAACACAATCATCTGCATTTAGTCAAGCTTTTTATTGAGTTCTGGTTGGCTAAATCTTTGTCATGAATATCGAGTGTTGTTAGCACTGTCCATGTGTTCTATGTCATCCCTGCACATTTGTAAGCCTAAACACTTAGTGTAAATGCATTTCTAAGTAAGGAATAAAGATTAAGAATTAATGTGCTAGTTGTTATGTCACTAACAAATCTAAAAGATAAAATTAATCTAATTCAGCATGCTAGTTTGAGAAAGTGATTCACAAAGTTATGATATGTCTCTGCATATGTTAGCTAAGTCAAAAATATCTTTCTTGCTTCTGAGGATGTATCTGTTTATATCTAGGTCAGCTAGAAGTGTCAATGTATCGGGGAAGTTAGAGATTGATTGTCAATATGTGTATTTGTGTGTCCCTTCAGCATGATGTAGTCTTAAGAATTGATGTTTGACAATCTGTATGAACTAGAATTTGTATTTATGTCTCTTATGGTGTTTTCAATCCATGATAAAACTGGCAACACTGAGTGTGTATCAACAGTATGCCTATTTTCTCTTTTGTATCAACTTGTCATTGGATGAAACTGGTAGTCTATAATGAACACATGTTTGTTGTTTCAAGTGTCATATGTTTAAGCCTAAGTATGAAAGACAAAATCTGATAGTCCCAGTTTGAGTATGCCTTTACTCATCTGTTCTCTGTGTGTAGTGTTGAATTGTTAAGCTGTTAAATAGGTCTTATCTTTGAGGTTATACAATATTAGACATGCCTATTATTACATCCCGTACTTCCATTCAATATATACATGACTAAGTTGAGGTTGACGAATGGACTTAAATGTGAGGAATGAGATTTCAGAAAAATAAAATTGATCGTACCCGTCCTACTTGCTTGAGATGCTTTCTTACACGTCATACTAGCTTGAGCTACTTAACACTCATCGTGATTATTATGTAAGGACATGACACTTGTCAAGAGGAAATGACCATCATGTATCATCTACTAATGAAGTTAGCAAGTGACAAGTAGGTGATCCACCTACTTGAAATGAGAGACCCAAATTAAAAGGCAATGGGTGACCCAAATTAAAAAGCTATTTTTTGGCCCAAATTAAAAGATAAAGAGAGGCCCATTGGGGAAAGAGTGTGGTAGACCATAAGGGGTAAGATAAGGCAAAAACTATGGCCATTCTCACCCATCTTCATCCAAAGAATGTTCAACAACTATCTCTCTCTTTCACCCCAAACAACCCATTCTGTTTTTTTGTATTAGGGTTCTAAGTGGAAAAAAGGCTTTAAGTTTAATTCCTATCCCATGGTATGACATAATTTCCAGGTGTTTTATCTTCTCTCCTAAGCTCTCAAATGTTGTCTATACAAAACATCCCAAGGCAACCCCTATCCTCCAAGGTTAAACCACCTACTCTTCATTAAATGTATTGTAGAAGTGGTGGAGGTCATTTGTTTGATGTTGTTACTAGGTTGTGAGTACTCTCAAGTTAAAAGAGACCTATTCTAGGGTTTCTTATTCCTGTATAAGGTAACGAATCTTCTCTTATTCATGTGTTTGAGTTTATTGGAGTCTTAGCTAAGTTGTGAAAATAAGAACTTGTGAAGAAATGGCCTGAAATGAGTTCTAGGTTGCTGCAACTTGTTGGACTATTATGAGGTCATTTTGATAGTGTGTTATGGCTTAAAATCAATAAGTATAACCTGAGTATGTTGTAGTTGTCATTATTGAAGTGCATTCAAGTTCTAGCTAAGTTGTATGGATGGAAAAGTGCAAATTAGAACTTGGTGTTGTGGGAGATGGTGTGGACTGTTTTGGTGATGTATTGTGATGGATATAAGGTTGGATATGGATTTAATATGTTGGTTGACATTCTCGACATGTTAGTCTTGTTTTTTGATTTGAGGAAAGTCAAAAGAATAAGGGAGGTGCTGTCCAAATTTTCGTAGACAAGCTAGTCGCTCATTTGTGTCGAATTCTAGCTTCCGTAAGCTTAGTAATGGTCCCTTATCATTTTTTGTAGATTGAATTGCTAATGGGCTAAACCGATGCCGTGTGGTTAAGTAAACAACAAAGGTATGTTAAGGTTACTCCCCCTTCTTTTGGCATGATCAGAATGAAACGAACGTAAACGGACAATATCCATTACGGCTCCAGTCTTAGCTATGTTAGAGGCTGATGTTCTTGACTTTCTCCGATAGACTCAGAGCTTCTTAGTATCATTCATGCATTATATACATGTATATACTATGACCTCATAGGCGTTATATACGCTATATGATATGTATATAGGGTATGAGAAATGTTATGGAGTTATATACGCACTACCACCCGATCAACCGGAATATGATGATGATTATGCCCACAGACGCGTTATGGCGTTATATACTCATATGTATATGTATGATCAGGTATTATGTACGCACATGTACGATACTTAGACATGTTATGACCCTCAGAGGCATTCTGTACAGGATTGTTTCTTGTCTTAGGTTACCTCCATGCCTTTATTATGCTATTTTTCATGCCTTACATACTTGGTACATTATTCGTACTGACGTCCCTTTTGCCCGGAGACACTGCGTTTCATGCTCGCAGGTTCAGGTAGACAGGGTGATGGACCGCACCAATATGTTGCCTATTCAACTCATATTGGACCACTCTACTTGTTCCAGAGTTACAGTCTAGTCTTGGTATGACATTTTTGATATGCATATGGGTATGGCGGACCCTGTCCTGACCTTATCATGTCACGTTCTCCAGTAGAGGCTTGTAGACAGTTATGATGTAGTCAGATGTTATATGGACTTCTCGGCCTATGTTTTTGTTGTATAGTCATCTATAGTAGCCTTGTCAACTCGTACAGTTATGTCCAACATCTATGTATGTACATATATGCTTTGTCGGTCTTGCACCTTTTCAACTTATTATTTCTACGAGTTAGCATGTTACCTTGGGATGGCCCATGCTTATTTATGATTACGTGGTGAATGTATGTCAAGTGGTGCTCGGCAAGTAAGGTCCGGGTGCCCGTCATGACCCTCCAATTAAAGTCGTGACATTTACGAACCGCAGACTAAGTCAAACAGCCATAGCTGATGATGGAGCTGAAGGACATTACATGTAAATCGCAAATCACGTCACAGACACAGCCTGAGATTCGTAGGTCAAGAGCAGAATATGACAACGCGACATTTTGGTTATTTTTGTAATCCAAGAGTGTCACTTTTGGGGTCTCTTGTGTAATAAATTAGTCCTAGATTATAAATAGTGACTTTCAGTCATTTCATTCCTTAGACTATCTTGAATATTGTTGTTTATGCTTCTATTTGAGAACTTGAGTGTTGAGAGCTTGTTTAGGCTTTTCATTGAACCTTTGATTGAAAATGTGGGTTGCTTGGGAATTCGATTCCCTTGAGGTCCTCCTAATAGGATTAGGTACTTTATCTTGATTAATCAATTGAGGTCCATAATTTAATATATATTTGGGTTGCTTTTGATTCCATTTTATTGTGTCTTCCTCTTTATCTTCCAATTCCTTGTTATTTGGTTTTGTTTCCGCAATTTGATATGTATCAGTTGATATCATAGCTTGATTGAAGAGTTGATCCAAAAATCCTTGTCTTGGATTTTGATTACTAGAGTCCAAAAATCCAAGAATCCAAAAATAGTGTTTGTTTATTGATTTTAGTGTTATATTTGAGTTTCTTGGTGTTATGAGAGTCTAAATCTCAAGTTTCAAGTCTTTTGAGTCAATTTTGAGTTATTCACCATTATTGGCCATTGAAGAACTTGAAGAGCTTGAAGTGGGTCTTGAGAGGAATGAGAATTGAAGCTTAAAATTGTGTTTTGTTCTCCTATTGAAGAAGAGTGGGAATTAGAAATTTGGTGTGATTTGAAGAAGGATTGAAGGTCTTAATATTTTTGAATCTTCAAGTGTTCTCGAAGAGCTGCATAGAGTTCTTCAGGAAGAAGGAGCAAACATGTGCCATTTGATCTTTTAAAACCTAATTTCAAGATGAAAAATTGTTTTGGGCCAAAGAGGTAAAGTATTAGAAAAGTGGGCCCAAGTCATTGGAAAAATTAGAAAAAGGCCAGAGTACGGATCCCCAAAAAG
This sequence comes from Anisodus acutangulus, assembly GCA_029783415.1. Taxonomy (NCBI): domain Eukaryota; kingdom Viridiplantae; phylum Streptophyta; class Magnoliopsida; order Solanales; family Solanaceae; genus Anisodus; species Anisodus acutangulus. The sequence continues at coordinate 25,378,058 of CM056508.1, forward strand.
ATTTAACGTCATAAGAGTTGTGCAGCGAAAGGACAACCTGCGAATCACAAGTTGTGTCATAGGTGACACCTGCGAACATTAGAGCAACCGCAGGCTGCTGTAGTGATTTTGGGAATTCAACAATAATATATGCGACCACAAACTGTGCTGCAAGCACTGTTTGTTGCAGCACTGTTTGTGAACCGCATGTCCTACACAATGAATAGCAGACCACAGACTTTTCAGGTTTTTAACTCAAAATTCATTTCGTTTTGATTTATTTTCCATTCCTTTGATCATCTAAACTAATTAACACTTGTAATTGATCTTACAAAGTGATTAGATAGTTCTTGAATGTTAATCTTCTTCCGTACTACTTCTTTCATTCTCTTCTCTTTTTAAATTCGTCGATCTTTTCTTGAATAAAGTCTATTAGTTTGAGTCAAATCGTTCTTTCATTGAGTCGACAATGATCCACTCTTGATCTCGAGTAGAAATTGAACCATTGTAACTTACCGGACTAAACAAAGTACAATAATTAGTTGAGACAATTTGTGAGGCAATCAAAGGTGCGCATACTCGAGTGACTTGTGAGGTTTATTTTACTAACCTAACGTGTTTGTTTGATTGTTCTAGAATAGGTACCATGACAAGTTCGAGTGATGAGACCCAAGTTCCCACTAGGGAACCTACTCTTGTTGATGTGATAAATGATTTGGCGGACATAACCTGTCAAATGACTAGTTTGGATATTCGGGTGGGAGTTGTTGATAGGCGAAGTAGGGAATTATTATTGCTACCCCAAGGTCAAAATCTTTAAGCATGCACTAGTAGAGTGCAAGGTCACACCTCCCCTACCATGACAACCTAGACCTTTCGCCACATGTTCCAACCTACTCCCCCAAACAATACACCACCACCACCTCGAAATGAGAACCCAATTGTGCCACCACCAAATGAACCTTACTCTCCACCATCAAATGAACCTTATCCACACCAACAACCACCAAATATCCGTCAACCAATCCGACATGTCCAATGACTTGGAGATGATTTGCAAGAAGAGTTAGGAGGTTGGGGTGATCGAGTTGCCGATCAAATGAGGGGATAACAAATGCCTTATCAAGGTCCTCAACGGGGTAGAGGTGGAGGAATGGTCCTATCCTTCAAGTGGGTAGGCAAGGAGGTTACCGAGACCGTGATGGGTACCAAGGACGTAACTACCAAGGTGATGATTATGGCGAAGAACTATATAGGGACCACAGAAACTAAACATCGGTGGGCGAGCCACGAGTCTTAACTCCATCAAGTCACCCTTCCAACCTTTAAAGGAGGTAGTGACTCGGATGTGTTCTTCGATTGGATTACACAATGCGATCGGATCTTCCTAACCAATGAAATGCCCAAAGTGAAGAAGACATCCTATGCTATTGCGTAATTAAAGTTTAGGAGAACCAATACACTTGTTCTAACTCTTACTTGGGAAGAATTAAATACGATCATGGAAAGAAAGTATATGTCCGATTGGTACAAGAAAGAACAACTAAAGAAGGTCTATACGTTGAAAAAAAATCTCAAGAGTGTAGAGAAATACTATGATGAGTTCCAACTCATAAAAATAAGGATTGATTTCGAAGAAGAAGAATTAAATACCATAACTCGGGCATCCCAAATGAGGCTTCATAATTATAATGACCTTGATGAAACTCCGAAGCGACAATTGAAATTGAGAAGGGTCTCAAGGAGGCTAAAGCGATCAAATCCAATGGGTATTCATCTTCATGGAGCAAGAACAAAGAAGGGGGGAACTTCTTCCTCCAATTGGAAAAAGAACAAGGGCAACATGCAAGATTCTAAGAAGCCCTTTGTCAAGAACAATCAAATTGAGAAACAACCTCCAAAGCTTGCGCCAAAAGAAGGAGGTACTAATGCTAAACCCCTTAAATGTTACAAATATCAAGGATATGGCCATAGAATGAGTGAGTGTCCCAACTGGAGGGCATTTGTTGTAAGGATTGAAGATCCTTGTAGTGACGAAGATGAGAGGGAGTATGAGGAGGTTGATGAATGGGGTACTCAAGAAGATGATAATTGTGTAGATGATGAGGGAAGTGAGCGAGACGAGGACATCAGAGTTAGCAAGGAAATCCTTGTTAATCAAGAATATGCCTCAAGAAGGGGAGCTCACTGTGTCAAACTATGTAGTGAGAAGGACAATGATAAGTAAAGATATGGATGATCCAAGCCAAAGGGAAAACCTCTTTCATTCCAAATGCCTCATCAAGGGAAATGTATGTTCCTTGATCATTGATAGCTAATACAATATAAATTGCGGAATTGAAAGAAAACAAGAGAAAAGGAAGACACAAAGAATTGGAATAAAAACCAACCCAGAGAATTGGAATAAAAACCAACCCAAAGAATATTAAACCTTGGACCTTAGTTGATTAACTAAATCAAGCACACAACCTATGAGATGGACCTCAAGGGAATTGAATTCCCAAGCAACCCAAATTTTTAAACACAAGTTCAATCATAAGCTTAAACAAGCTCTCAACACTCAAAACTCTCTAAGAGTAGCAATAAACAATAGTCAAGATAATATAAGGAAAGAGATGCACTAAGTTCCCTATTTATAGTCTAGGACTAAGTTATTACACAGGTTCAAAAGTGACACTCTTGGATTGCAAAAATAACCAAAACGCCGAGCTGTCGTAGTCTGCTACGCCACCTGCGAATCACATATATTGTCTGTGGCATGATCTGTGATTTGCAGGTCACACCCTCAGTGGTTGCTCATTCTACAACTGTTTGGCATAGTCTGCGGTCCACATACACCATCTGCGATTTGTAGATGGTGTTTTCTTAACCATTTGTTGTCTTTTTGCCTTCCCATGCAATCTTCCATACTTGAGATCCTCGGGATGACACTAATGCATGCTCACAAGTGCCTATCTTCATGTGCAACCCTCGGGGTATTTGGAGTTCATGGTCTTGACTTCACATAGACAGTTTTGGGGTAACTAGGGGTGCATCATTCTCCCATTCTTGAAAGAAATTTGTCCTCAAAATTTGTTAGTACTAGAGAGATCCGTAAGGATCATCTCACAATGACAATTATCATAAGCAAACAAGTAGTAGAGGAAAGTGTCTCATAGTTCATACTCAAGCGTAAAATCCCTGTTGGACTCACAAGCCTTATCACATTTAAACGACTATAGTCCCTTTAAACTAAATAAGCTACAAATTCCTTAACCCTCTAAGAATTTTTACCACATATCTAGAGCCTTTGAACTAAGCTTGTAAAGCAACTGACTGCATCAATGTTTACGCCATTTGCTAGTATCCCAAAGCAACTGAAGTTGGTAGACTGGTGATTTTGACGGTGCTATATCTTTCCTCAATTCTTCTAGTACTAATTGCGACCGAGGATGGGTCAATCTTTGGTAAAGGGTACATATTCTGCAACCTCTTCCTAACCCTATCTTAACATTTCGACCAGCTACAGTCCTTCTATACACATACATTTCTGCACGACCGATGTTAACGCATATGTTAGACTTGATTTCCTATGGCTCAGCTCTATCATACGATCTAGATTATGAAAAGAGGATAACCATCCTAAATGTCCTGTGTCCTCATGTTTATAAGTGTGGCACACTACACACCCATAAATAAGACTCTAATAAACACGGCTTGTAGACATCCCTAGGACCGACCTACTCTAATACCAAGTTTGTCACATCCCAACCTTTGGAGGTGTGGCCAGCACTCGATTCCCTAAGGCCCAAACGTACCACTCATGATACCTGCAGTATCTCAACAATACATGGCCGACGAGGCCTCTGACGAATGATTACCTGATCAAATGACAGAACCACCTGCACGCAGAAAATGCCCAACATACATATATACAACAAGGCTGACAAGGCCACACAAGTCTTACTATTTATAAGACGACTATCTACAAGCCTCTAAGGAGTACATCAACAACATCTAGTTAGGATAGGGCCCCACCATACCCAACTATGTACAAGGATGGAACTGCCATACCTATCAGCTCACTACACTGCACCGGAAGAAAGGAGCGAGATACTCTTTAGCTAAGTCGAGGCACCTACTGTGAGGGGTTATCTGAATCTCTATCTGTACCTGCAGAAATGAAATGCAACACTACAGGAGGGGATATGTTACACCTCGAAGTTTCATTCACAAAGGAGAGCATAGTTCGTCGACTTGAGCTCCGACAACTCGAGATTCATTTCGAGGATCATGTATGGCTTAGATGGACGTTAAGAAGATACATAGAAGATTAGAGGTCATTGGGGTTGAAGGAACCATCCCTCAATAAAGTTTGACAAAGATCGGACAATACGCCAAGCATTTCGCGTTGCAGATAGAATCCGCCTCGCAGATGGGGCTGCAAAAGAGGAGCAAAAGTTGGAGAATTTTCTTCCTTGATCTATACCAGCAGATGCAACCGCATATGTCCATCTGTGATGTAGAAGGCATCGCAGATCCATAGCGGTGGAGGCCTCATTTTATTTCATTTTCGACCAAATCTGATCCTTAACACCTCTAAACTCTCCCTAGACACTCTCCAAGGGTTCAAGAACGGTTACCAAGTTAATCCATCATGTTTCTACCTCAAAGCTATCCTAGATGGAGGATAACACCTCTATGGTGTTGTGGAATGATCAAAGGGTGGGTAAGAGCAAAGCAAGGCTTGGATTTTTGAATTGTTTCTTCAGAATAAGGTATGTATATCACCCTCTTTGTTTTGCTCAAGGTTATATTCATATTGGTTGAATTGTTTGGGTGAAGAAATACGATCTAGAGCTTGAAATAAGAAGGGATGTAATGGTCTTATTCATGGACTTTTTTGAAGACATAATTGTAACTTGCTATAGTTGGAAATCATGAAAAGTAGCTTGGTGATGATGATATAGTCGTTGTTATTGTTGTTGTTCTTGATTTGGAGAAGGGGAAGAAATAGGGGAGATGATGTCCAAGTCATCGTAAAGTAAGCTTGTGCTTGTTGGTATAAGCCCTTTTTATTGATGTTGGTATTGTTTATTGTTTTAGACGGATGGTAAAGAGGTGGATGACATCGTCATCAAGAGGTCTCATTTCAAGGTATGTTAAGGCTCACTTCTTCTTTTCTTGGCATGTTTGTTGAAGTTAAACCGTATAACATGATAGTCATAAAAGCAAACTCAAATCTTCTCTAAGGGAAATATGCATGTTTTCTTGACTCTTGATTATCCCTCGTTGGGAGCAGTTTTCGCCTGTCATAGTATCTCGTTTCGTAGTATCTTATGGGTCTTGTTGGTTTTGCGAAAACTAGGGGTGCTATGCCTTGACTTGATAATTCTATGGGGGAATGAAATTGTTATGGCCCTTTTGTTGTTGTCGCAAAGGTTATAAATGTTGTGCCTTGTCTTGTTGACTCTTATGAAGGAGTAGAAATAAAATAGTACATAATCTCATCAATGATAGTCGCAAGAATGGTTCTTTACTATTGAGGGATTAAAAGCTTGAGCCTATGACTCTTAGGATGAACATGCTCATATAAAAAGGATTCCCGTGGCTTTAAGATAAAGTGAGGGGTTATCGATGATAGTCCTAAACACTAATCAAGGAGGGTTAATTTTACGTTATTACGATAGTTTCATAGAAGACTAGTATGGCTTACCACTGAGCTACAACTAGTTGGGAAGACAGTTACACACCATCGGGTTATGGCCGGTCAGGCAGATATGTATTCACTACCTAGCGATGACCGGTTGGGCAGATATGCGTTTTACCACCAAGCGATGGTCGGTTTGGCTGATAAGCTTTACCACTGTAGTTGGGCATGATAATTCCAAGTCCCACATTTAGGCCGGGTACGATTGAGTCCCATACTTGGGCCAGGTATGACTGAGTCCCTCTTTAGGGTCGGGTATTATATAATGTTGACCATGTTTGGGCAGATATGTATCCATCACCAGGCCACGACCAGATGGGTAGTTATGTAATCACCATAAGTTGGATTGTCATGTATCGTTGGTTACCACTGGCTGGGCAGACACATCACTTACCACTGATCAGTTAGGCAATCAAATGGCTAGGGTTACAACATTAATATAGTAACGTGGATTAAGGTTACAAGTAGAAAGAATAGTTGTGTGTATTGAGACTCAGTGACATTTCAGAGATACATGTTGATTCATATCCTCATCTCATTTACTCGTATGTATCATTACATTTTATTTTCGCCTTCATAGTCAGTATATTATTTGTCCTGATGTTCCTTTGCCTAGGGACACTGTGTTCATACCATATAAGTTTAGGTAGGTGAGGAAAGGACCCACCGCAATAGTTCATGTGCAGATATCAACTTTGGTTGGCGAGCTTCATATCTTCCTGGAGTATTGCTGAGTTAGAAGTATATATATATATACTTTTGGTATTTAGGGTACGTTTGGAGCCCTGTCCTGACTTATGTATTATGTAGATTGCCTCTTTAAAGGCTTTGTAGACGAGTCTTGCGTTATATCGGTTGTTCGGTGCAACCTTGTAGGTCCGGATGTTGATAAGAGATTATATTGGCCTTTTCAGTCTTAGTATGTATACATGCCTAGGTGAGACTTTTTTATTTCCAGGAATTGGTGTCATATCATGTTACAGTTATCATCTGGGGCATCATCGGCCCAACCGATTATATGTTTATGTGATGATATCCAGGTGGTTTACTGGGGCCGTCCAGGTGCCGGGTGCTGGCCATACCCCCAAGGTTGGAGTGGAGTTTACAAAGTTGTGTCTAGTAGAGTCTTATTTATGGATGTGTTGTGCACCACATTTATAAGCAGGAGGCTACAGGACATTTTAGGACTTGGTTACCCTTATTTTTTATTCCAATTCGTGCCACGAATATGAGTCTTGAGAACTGAATTCCACATTATACCGGTGATGAGTGATGAGAAATTTCTACCAAGATAAGATATGCTCAAGAACAACTAAGAGAGGGATTATCTTACCTTATCTAGCAAGAAAAACCTCCAACAAAGACCTTTCTCAACTCACAAGAACCCTTAATCCAACAACAATAAGATAGAGGAGACAACCATGATGTTCTTGAACTTCTAAGGGTGGAATCACCTTTTAACCTTGTAGATATCTCCCTATATGATAGGAGAACTTGGAGAGAACACTTAGGAGTGTTTAGGATCTGAAAATAGTAAGATATGAGGTCTGAAGTCGAGCCACCACTTTATATAGAAATTAAAACATTTCCACCGCCTAAGTTGGTCCCAAAGGGAGCTGCTTTGCAGCGTCATTGTAAAACTTATATAACCTTTTGGACAGAGCTCTGATTGACAAATAGTTTATTGCATTGGAAAGTACACTCGCTGAACTTAAATTTAGATAGGTTGTTCACCCCATGAATCCTTATGTACTATTAGATATACCCCTATAAAGTTGGGCCAAAATCATGTTCATAATACTGCCTACCACTCCCTCGAGTTTCGACGCACTTAATTTCTTTGATTTGTTTAGCTCCGAATTCTTACGAGACTTACTTAACACTTGTTCTAAAACCTTCTTAACTCATTTATATCTAAAAGATATTCTCAAGAACAACTAAGAGAGGGATTATCTTACCTTATCTAGCAAGAAAAACCTCCAACAAAGACCTTTCTCAACTCACAAGAACCCTTAATCCAACAACAACAATATAGAGGAGACAACCATGATGTTCTTGAACTTCTAAGGGTGGAATCACCTTCTAACCTTGTAGATATCTCCCTAGATGATAGGAGAACTTGGAGAGAACACTTAGGAGTGTTTAGGATCTGAAAATAGTAAGATATGAGGTCTGAAGTCGAGCCACCACTTTATATAGAAATTAAAACATTTCCACCGCCTGAGCTGATCCCAAAGGGAGCTGCTTTGCAGCGTCATTGTAAAACTTATATAACCTTTTGGACAGAGCTCTGATTGACAAATAGTTTGTTGCATTGGAAAGTACACTCATTGAACTTAAATTTAGATAGGTTGTTCACCCCATGAATCCTTATGTACTAATAGATATACCCCTATAAAGTTGGGCCAAAATCATGTTCATAATACTGCCTACCACTCCCTCGAGTTTCGACGCACTTAATTTCTTTGATTTGTTTAGCTCCGAATTCTTACGAGATTTACTTTAACACTTGTTCTAAAACCTTCTTAACTCATTTATAATTTTAAAGATGATCTCGTTCTGAGCTAACATCAACTAACTCACGATGCAACTTAGCGTGTGAAATTATGGAATATAACAAAATAAAGGTGAGGACTATGGGTAGGTTGGCCTACCGAGAGGCCAAGAAAATAAAGTTAGCCAAATGGCTCCATCAGTTGGTGAGATTTAGGTCACTGAGGACTTATCCTACGAGGACATCCCGCTTTCTATATTTTGATCGGCAAATCCGTGAGATAAAGATCAAAGAAGTATCTTTTGTGAAAGCTTTATGGAAAAGTCCGAATGCCAAAGAAACAATGTGAGAAAACAAAGAGGGAATTAAATCGGAATACCCTCACTTGTTTAAGACTGAAGATTTACAACCTGAGTGATTCTATGATAGCCTTTAAAGCCATGTTATAAATGATTTAGACTTCTACTATGTACACTTAGATGATATTCAGAATTGAGATGCTATAATGTCATAGGAGGCAGGATTATTTATGCTCGGGGTGAGCTAATATTATTATGTCCATGTTTGATGTTAGATGGTCGTGAGAGGCCTAAGATAGGATATATGTTGTTTATTATGGCCTTGTGTGGCATTATGCTTGGTGTTTAACTACTTGGCAGGTTTGTAAGTTGTCCGATTATCGAAAAAACTCTTAGAACCATTTAGAGTTTATATCCCTCCATGTATGCCCCAACTTCAGACCCCATATCTTACTATTTTCAGATCCTAAACACTCCTAAGTGTTCTCTCCAAGTTATCCTATCATCTAGGGAGATATCTACAAGGTTAGAATGTGATTCCACCCTTAGAAGTTCAAGAACATCATGGTTGTCTCCTCTCTCTTATTGTTGTTGGATTAAGGGTTCTTGTGAGTTGAGAAAGGTCTTTGTTGGAGGTTTTTCTTGCTGGATAAGGTAAAATAATCCCTCTCTTAGTTGTTCTTGAGCATATCTAAGTTTAATCTAAAGCTATATGGATGAGAAAGTTGCAAGATAACACTTGGAAATCGTATTTAAAATGGTGTGTTGTATTGGATTGTTTTGAAATCATATTTATGATATGTTAAGGCTGCAAATTATGTGAATATACTTGTTTAGATGATGGGAGTATAAACACATGACTAGATGAGGTAGTCAAAGTGTTGTTTGTATTGTATAATGCATCAGGGCTAGTTTTAGTGATCATTTTGTTATAACAAAGGGCTTGGAAATGTTTACATACATGTTTATGAATTGTTGATGAAGTTCCATAATTTGGAAGAAGGGAGAAGTTTGAGAAATGTTGTTTGATATTGTAAACCAAGCTTGTCGCTCGTGTATTGTTGTTAGAGTTGCTGGCTGCCTTGTAGTTGTTATTTATGCCTAATGAGGTCTTGGTAAATGTAACGAGAACATGGGAGATGCTGCTTGTTTTGATATTAAATAAGCTTATCGTTCGTTGTATGATAGTTGCATCTTTCGTAGCTTAACGATAGTGTTACACCTTATGTTTTCATGCGTCGTCGTTATCGTGAAGTAGCTAGCATAGGCCCGGTGAAGGTAGGACACTTCCAAGAGGTTTATAAAGGTTTACGGATGTGTCAAGTAAGTTTTGGGAAGGATTAAGACTTATCAGAAATAAGTTTTGACGAAAATTCAATGAATTGTCGATTCTTGAAACACTCAGCGAATCACAAATCATGTCTGCGAAATGCAGATGATGTCAAGTTTTGACAGGAGTTTTATGAAGCCTGGAAAGGTCTGCAACCCAACTAGTGGTTCGCATGCAGGGTCTACGCTTCGCAGACCTTGCTATGGTCTAGATCGGTGGAAACTTTTAATTCTCCTATAAATAGACCCCAATCGACCTAAAGCTCATTTTACATCAATTTACAATCCTAAGTAGCTCCAAAATTCTCTCTAAGATATTTCACGTGATTCAAGGTGAAATCAAAGATAAATTACGCAAATCCGATGTAGGACATCCCGTGACCATCGTTAGATCGTCTCCTTCCTTGTTACAGCGATTTTGAAGAGTACTTCGCGGGGAAGTAAGCTTTGGAATAATTCTTGATGTGAAGGTAAGTTTCATCTCCATCTTCTTATCTTTAAGATTATACAAGTGTTTGAGGATTGATTATTGAAGCAAATTCCATAGAATAAGTGTTTGTGAACTTGAAGCTAGGATAAGTTGTTGTTGGGCTGTTTTGTTGAGGATATGCAATTGTGAGAGTAGAAAATCCTTTTGTATGTGTTAAGCAGATTAAAGGAGCGGATTTTAGAAGGTTGTGTTGTTGTATGTATAAATTAAGCTACAAAGGTCTTGAAACCGATATGCACGCAAGGTGTTTGACGAAATGTATAAATGAACTTTCTTATAAGCCATGAGACGCGTATTATGGCGAGTATTGCATTATAATTGAGATAAATTCTTATAAAACCTGGTATGGTCGGTGGTATAGATTGTTGATCGCCTTGACATAAGAAAATAAAGAGTTATTTAAACCTGTCTTGGTTCTGTTAGCCCCCAGAGTTGTGAAAGAAGTAAAGTTACTACAGGGGTGAATATCAATAGGCCAAGATTTCGATCTAAGATTTAAAAACTGATGCCCATCATTGGATATCCCTAAGGGCCTTACCCATAAAGGTGTAACAAGAATTCAGCTAGGAAGGCAAGTTTAGCTCTAGATACAACAAACCATATAAGGTTACCCAAGGATTTAGCCAAGTGACCTTCGCACTTGGGATTACCTCTGGAATCAGAGGGATTTCACTCAATTTTCACACACTTATATCACTGAAGTATATAGGAAATTTATCTCTCATATTGCCTATCGAGGATGTTTGGATTACTGAAGACCTATCTTAAAAAGATGTCTCGACTACTATCTTTTATCACTAAGTCCAGATGTTTTAAACTTATGAGATGGAATTCATTAAAGTACTATGGCAAAGTAATGGCATAAACATAATAATATAGGCGGCTGAGCAAGGCATAAGATCTAGATATTCTCCTATAGTCCGGACATCATGTTCACATAATGTTCGTGCAATACGATCCCCTTATTCCTACTCCATAGCAGTAAACTTGTTTTATACACCTGTACAGATGATGATCACCGCATAGATATGATAGACGCAACTCAAACATCGAGATAGGACAGTCAAGGTGAGTTATGGCTTACCCTTTTGATTACCGTGATAGATAGACGGTCGTGTGAGGCCGGTATGATATTATGTTACTTTGGATGGCCCTTTATGGCATTTATGTTGGTTTTGGCTGTTTGGAAGGTATTGAGTTGGTGCTATTTGTAGAGGAAACTCTATCGAATTTCTTGCAAACCCAAGAGTTAAGGCCTCTCAGGTATGTCCCTTAACATTCGAGGATGAATGTGATACGATTCCTAAAGGGGAAACTCTAGGATTTGATATGCAAAACTGAAAGATAAAAGATTGATACAACCAATGGCATTCAAAGCAACCTAAACTATATGAAAGTCTAGACCTCAATGATATAAACCAAATCAAGCAACAACCAAGATAGAAAACAAGACACAAATATAGAAATCAATAGGCCACCAAAGGTATATCAAACCAAATATATCCTAAAGATTAATCTATAAAAGTACCTATGTTGTGAAGATGATTCCACAATTGAGTGATATCATGTGAGAATCATGCACAAGTTTAATAGACAACCAAGGAATCCACCTTAATTGTTATATCACTCTATAATCTAACACTAATCTAGCTATCACTAAGCTAATACTATAAAGTAGCTAATAACAGATTTACTCTCAATTCATTAATTATCAAAAGTCCCCTATCTAAGCGTTGAGAATTACTAATTATAGTATTAGGTTTTATTCCGAACTAGACCCAAAAGTGACCATAGCCTCAAATTGCAAAATTAACCACAATTGGCCATTCTTCAGCCGCATGCATGGTGTGAATTCGCGCAAGGGCTCGCAGGTTGGCCATGCATCTCGCACAAACAACACATGTCGTACCATCTTCCCCTCCTCAAACATGATGTGAGTCTCGCGCAAGGGGGTCACACAAGGGTCATGCGGCTCGCAGAGCTATCGCATATTATGTCTTATGGATTCCGAGCTCCTCTTCACCCGAAGTGATCATCCAAATGGAATATGCTCATTTGTGTGGGCCCTCAAGGGCCTCCAAAACCTTTCTATGAATTATCATGGATTTCAAAGCTTGGAGTTCCTTGGCTTGTTCTCGGATGAATGATTTGGAGTAATTTGTGCTTCCCGATATCATATCATCTACCCCTTCTTGTAAAGGATTCGTCCTCAAATATGAACCGTGCAAAAACCAAGGAGAGATCTACAAAAACATGGTCCTCACAGAATGATGGTTAGCACAATCAATAATAACATCATTAGCATACTAAGGATGCCCAAAATTGTTATATAACCCTGAGTCAATAAGCACCAAGGGAAAATTTCTCACATAGGAGGCATCAAGAAGTTGAGTCCTCCAAATATCATGAAACTAGGATAAGGTAAAGAGACCAATAGATTCAAAATTATAAGCATGTAATACTATATTGGTTCTAGAAAACATGAAGCATATTCGATCCTCATTTCTCACATAAGACCAATCACACAAGTTTAATACATCTCCGGGGCATAGCCGTTAGGGACACTCATAAACATGTTTCTCAAGGAATCTAGTAATTTTACTAGGGTATAGCCACAAGGTATTGCAAAAATACTATTAACCTTGGTTTTGGAAAACTCAACAAGACATACACTCTCAAAACAACTATATGTCCCATGAAGATCCCTCCCAACATGAAATGCACCCTCAATACAAGTATGAATGTCATAATAAGCAAACAAGTAGTAAAGAAATGTGTCACTTAAAATAACTTCAACTATGGTGATCTTAATGTAGCATTTATATTTGGTTCAAGGACACAAGGAATCATACTACAAGGATTTGGAACACCCAAGGAAGAAGTAGCAATTTGGAAAAAAAACATCACCTTCTTGTTCAAAATATTCCTCCACATGAGGATTTACATTAAACACATCTCCACCATATCCTTGGAACTCATCACTTGACACAAAGACAAGACCAAGAGATTCATTTTCACATCTATCAAACAAGGGTAGAGTGTCACACTCATTTAAATGATCAACTACATTCGCATCATCACTAATCGAAAGTCTATTAAGCACATACTGCACTAACAATACACTCAAATTGATTATCCGCATCACATGATAATGTACTATCATTTAAATCTCAAGTGCCAACACTAGGTGGACACAAATCGATCTTGCAAGAAGAATCAATTCGGTCTTATCAATACATGTGCCCACAAAAAAGGAAGAAGATGCATTCAAACCTTGGAGACGATGCTTTCTCTTTGTTAACTCCTCGGGGATCATTTCATTATGTGCCTGCAAAAGTTAATAGACTATACTAGGAAAAATGCTAGTATCTTGGTTACTATCAACCCCTTTCAAGAAGTCACTCATTTTAACAAGTGCACAAGTCTTAGATTCCTCATGAACTCCCCTTTGACTCTTTTGAGCAAGTATCAACTCCCTCTCTTGTTTCTCAATTTTCTCCCTTTGGGCTCTTTCCCGAAGCTCCCTCGTGATTCTATAGTCTTCAATTACTTGATAGAGTCTTCAACTAAAGTAGTTCTCACCATATTTAAGCAACTCCTACCATCAATGATCAAGGAGCACACCTTATCTATTATCTTGCATCTATCATGAAATAGATTTTTCCATTGGTCAAACACCTCTCTAGTCTTATCATCCATAATCCCTTGTAATATACTAGTCAAGTTTGTTCTTTCCTCCAATCGCTCTTCATCACCATTCAAGGGTTCTTCCTCATGTTCATCATCGGTTCTTTATCCTTACTTCCAATACGACACTCTTCATTACCATTATGTATTGCCACAATTGAACTCCAATTGGGGCATTCTTTTGCAACGTGCCTATTATCTTGATATTTATAACATTGACTAATAGAAGGGTGAGGGAAGTTAGATTTTTCATTGTTACCTCCCATTGTCTTGTTACCTCCCTTTTCTTAGAAATCAACATTGGTTTGGGAAGCATGAGTAATGGTATTGGGTTTCTCCTATGTTGATGAGGGTTTCCTTTTATAGGCATAATCTTCCAACATATCCTGATCTTTATGCACATAGTATATTTCAATACCTCTTTGCCTTTCGACACTTTGATAGACAAAACCTTTATGTATCTCCCCATGTTGTTTCCATTCCACCATCCTTCTTGAGCAACTTCCTCAACCATGTCATAATAGAGGGATTTTTTTAGATGGGCTTGGTATGTTCCGGTGGAAATTGTTGTGGTGGTTCATATGGAAGTACTTGTGGAAAAAATTATAGAGGTACATGTGTAGCAATTTGTAGTGGCGACTCATCTTGGAATGGTCGATATAAGTGGGGGTTGTGATGAGGGTTGGTTCGCCTCACATGTGTTTCAACATTAGTGCTTTGGGAAGTAGGTTGTTAAATGTATTGGGACAGTGTGGGGTAGGTTGAGAATATAATAACATACGTATTTGTCCTGGCGTAAGACTCGATGACATAGTTCTTGGCTCAACTCTCGTCCTACATTATATTTTGATGTCCCCCTTCGACTTGTATGTTCAACATTTCCCATCCTAGTCCCAATATTTTCCGTTCTCTCCTTCATCTCACCTACATGCTCCCTCCACTCGTCTCCATTCTCATCCTCGTTAACTCCCTATGTATGAGAGACATCGGGTCCTCTCAATCATGAGATTGACCTCCGAAGTTAGTCATAGTACCTGCAAAAACTCAATAAACACGTTAGAAGTAATGTTCCACATGTCGCTCGTATTTGCCTACTCGCTCCTCACTTCACTCAAGTATTTTCCAAGGTCGGTAAAGATCTTTGTCTAATCAAGTCACAAGGTCACTTATCCTATGTGGAGGAATAAATTATTGTCAAATAGAAAGATGGATGACTCAATAAAGCTAAAGCATGGAGCAAAAGGAATTCAACAAAATAAAATGGGAAACTTAAGAAGAATTAGCACGAAATGAAAATAGGACTCAAGAACTAATTAAAAATAAAATAAGATTAATTACTTTTTTTAAATAGTTTAGAGAATCAAAGAAGTGAGAAGAAATGGAATTGGAACAAGGTTTGGAGCTCAAAAACCTAAAATGTGAATCCCGAGATTGATGTGTAAATCCCGCGAAATTCCTGCGATTCACAGACACATCGCGCGCTGCATTCCTACTTGTCTCAGGCTGAACAACTTGAATTTTGAGTTTCTATCACATGGCGCGATAGTCCTACGACTCTCAGGACAATCCTCTGACACATTCTGCATCTCTCAGGATGTGCGGTGCAACCAAAAGTTTGTGACATCAATTTCTTCTTAGGATCCGAATTTTTGACCTTTTTATGATTATTTTTTGTACTTGGCCCACTTTTTCAGATATTTTGCTATTTTGGACCTCACAAAACAACTTTTCCACTTTTGCACTTGGAATTTTTTATCAAACACTATTTTTTACCCTCTTCTTCACCATTAAGAATAAGGATGAACATTGATGAACAACCAAAATTCCAAATATACTCAAATGAACTCCGAATTGCTTCAAATTTCATATCTATCCTCTCCTTGATGTAGAGAACAAAGCCCAAGCAATTTCGGATCCAATTACTTCTTCAAACCACAAGACCCACTTGAGTATTCTTCAAAGCTTGAAGGTCTTCAATGGTGATTTTTTTAGATTCAACCTCTAGGAACTTAAATTTGTCAATACAAACTCTCAAATCAAACAACAAATCATTTTTTAGGAATTTTTTGAATGATTCGGATTTTTTGGGATTTTCAAAATAGAATAACCTATGATTAAGAATTGTATAGACAATCCTTTAATCTAAGCTCTGATACCAAATAATACGATTCCTAAAGGGGAAACTCTAAGATTCGTTACGCAGAATCAAAATATAGAAGATTTATACGAGCAATGGCATTCAAAGCAATCTAAACTATATTAGACCTCAATGAAATAAACCAAATCAAACAACAACTACGATAGAAAGCAAGATAAAAATATAGAAATCAATAGGCAACCAAAGGTATATCAAACCAAAATCTCCTAAAGATTAATCCATAAAAGTATCTATGCTATGAACATGATTCCATAAGTGAGTGATCTCATATGACAATCATGAACAAGTTCAATAGACAATCAAGAAATCCACCTTAATTATGTTATCACGCTATAATCTAATACTAATCTAGCTATCACTAAGTTAGCACTACAAAGTAGTTATCAAGCGATTTACTCTCAATTCATTAATCATCAAAAGTCCCCTATCTAAGCCTTGACAACTACTATTTATAGTATTAGGTTTTATTACAAACTAGGCCCAAAAGTGATCATAGCCTAAAATTTCAAAACTAGCCACAATTGGCCATTCTTCATCCACAGGCATGGTGTGTGACTCGCGCAAGGGCTTGCAGGTTGGCCATGCATCTCTCATAAACAACACACGTTGTACCATCTTCCCCTCCTCAAGCATCATGTACATCTCACACAAGAGGGTCTCATGAGAGTCCTATGGCTCATAGTGTCTACATAGATTCTGAGCTCCTCTTCACCCAAAGCGATCATCCAAATGGCGTATGCTCTTTTATGTGGGCCTTCAAGGGCCTACAAAGCCTCTCTATGTATCACATGACTTGTAAATCTTGGAGTTCCTTGGCTTGTTCTCGGATGAATAGTTTGGAGTGATTTGTGCTTCCCGATATCATATCAGAATGTTCTTAAGGGGGGAAGGATGTTACACCTTGTAGTTCTACGTGCGATCGAACGTATGGTCAGTCGATTTGAGCTCTGATAACCCGAGACCCTTTCTGAGGGTCACATATGACTTATATGAATATTATGGAGGTATATGGAAGGTTGGAAGTCAATTTGATTAAAGGAAGTACATCTCAGAAATGTTTGACAAAGATTAGGCAATAGGCTAAGCAATCCGCCCCACAGAAGTCGATCCACCACGCAGATCCAACCACGGATTAAAGCCCTCAATCCTTTACCTTACTAGCACTATCTGTGGTGGCATCTGCAACCGCAGATAGTGATCTGTGATGCATAAGCAGCCACGGGTGAGAGGCGATGGGAGGTGTTATATAAAGCCAAGATCAATGGCTTCTTGTCCTCGTCTTCATTTTCAACCCTAAACATTTCCAAACACTTTAAAACTCTTCTCTATTAAGGGTGCATCCCATACTAAATTAAAGGGAAATCCTCCATGTATGATCGTTAAGGTGCTTGGGAATCCTCACTTGATGACTAAACAAGTTGGAAGTTTCTTGAGGATGGAAAAGAACTTGTTCTAAGGGAATTTTTGGTTGGCTGAGGTAAGATTCTACTACTCCCTAATCATTTTTTAACTCCTTATGATTTGGTTGATAAAATTTGTAAACATAGTTTGAAAATAAATTAAGCTAAACTCCATGAAGAAGTTGTTATTGATCTTGAATTGTTCTTGGATTGTTCTTGAATAAACTTGAGATGATTATGGATAGAGGTTGGAGTATGTATTGTTGTTGTAGTAGTTTTTTTGGTTGTTTCTATTGATGTGATGTTGAAGGGAAGTTAGTAATATGTTGGTGACTATGAAAATCATAATTAGAAGAGTACGCCTTCTAGCTGCTCGTTGAATTGTCCGAGTGAGTCGATATTGTAACATCTCGTAACTTAGAATTAGGTTATGCCGTAGTTAAATCATATGATCTTGGAGGGGTTAAGGAGTAAGACTCCGTAAGTTCAACAACTCTCAAAACTGTTATACTTTACCTTGATAGGATCTGTATTTTTTTCAAGTAAAATGTTTTAGTCAAAATTTGATAAATATAATTTTATATAATTATTATTACTATTACTTTTTTGATACGCTTTAAATTATATACATGATATGAGAAAGTTTATAAAGATGATTTTCTTTAATATATAGATAGAAATTACTTTTTCATAAGAAAAATTATCTTTTCCTGTTTAGAAATTTATAGTACAAACACTTGTACTTTTTTAGGTTGAAAAATACGGATTTGATAAATTATATTTTTTATAATATTTAAGTTAATTGAGGTAAAAAAATAATTGTGTTGGTAAGATTAACTATTGGTTTGTATGGAGACATGAGGATTAATTATGAAAATCAACCACGTGGCATTATCATAAGGAACAAAGCTAGTGACTAATACAATTAGATAGAGATGTGGGTCTTATTTTAAGGTAATAAATGATTTAGTGGTGGAAGCTTATCTATATAAAGCAAGTAGTAAAATGAGATTTGTCTTTTGTTAAAGCCATGTATGGCCAAATTACTTTCTTCAACATTAAGTAATGATTAAGAGAAGATTTTGTCATATAAAGTGGGGCCACTATACCACCGTTTCAATTTCTAACATTTATACAAGTCGTATATATCTATCTATACTTGTAATGAATATAAAGAAAAAAAGGCATTTCTTAAAAATAACAGTGACCTATGATCATTGATAGTAGCAGCAAGTGTCTTATTGTGTTTCCTTCACATAAGCTAACGAAGTAGAAGCAACTATTTCTTGAGATTATCTTGTCTCTTAAGGAGGCCTAACAACAACGTTACTTCGATTTAAGTAGAAGCAAGTACTTTGGCAACAACATTTTCTTTACAAGTATACCAGCAATGTTTTTTCTATTTAAAGAGTACAGAAGATTTTTTCGTAGTGAAGTAAATTGACGATAACTTCGAAAGAAGGAAATCAATGTTGAGCTCATTTTTGAAGGCATAATTCATTCTAGTTATTTGAAGTTTGAACCAAAAGAAGGTAAGGTTTACCTTTTCTTTAATTCGGCATGATCCTAGGAATAGCAACATATATTGAAACTCCATAAAAGAAGACTCTATTCTTGATCATTGACAAATTCTTACTCTTGAAAGTGATTTTATGATCTTTATTGTCCTTTGTTGTGAGTACTTTTCGCACTTATGATATTCCTTGTCATATGAAGGGTTTTGGGTTCTTGTTGGATTGTAACGATTTATGTACATAGTTACATAATGATAGGCATGGGTTAACGACCTTGTGTAACTCCATCCTGTTCTTATTGGTCTTCTAAGGTCATTCATGCATTATATATATATTATATGACACTGAGTCACACTATAGTCGGTCGGGTACGACACTTATATATGCACACCACTTCAGTTGGGTACGATAACATTAAGTCCTATCATAGTCGAGTACGATAACACCGAGTCATATCATGGTCGGGTACGATAACACTAAGTCCTATCATGGCCGAATATAATAACACCGAGTCCTTTTATAGCCGGATACGATATGATAATGATATTACCCCATAGTGTGGCCTATATATATATATATATATGTTTTTTAAAGGAAAGAATGGATATCATACGCTCTCAGTGGAATTCAGAGTTACAGGTTGTCTCCCTTATCTTTATTTACTTTACTTCACCTCTTATGCTTTTCTTGTCTTACATATTCAGTACATTGTTCCTATTGACGTCCCTTTGTTTGGGGCGCTACATTTATGGTGGGGACCTATACCAACCTTATGATGTTTATGTACTCCTAGAGGCTTGTAGATAGTCGTCCTGTGTTTCGAAGTCATGTATGGCCTTTCCGGCCTCTTTGTTATTCAGTTGATATGTATTGTGGCCTTGTCAGACTTCTTCGTATATATATATATATATATATATATATTGGGTTCTTCTGCTTCTACATCTTATTTGTCTTATGAGAGTTATTATAAGGCCTTGGTGGCTCAAATATATGTGTATCCAGGTCAAGGATGAGACATTGTACGCTCGGGCCATTAAGGATCGGGTGTCGGCCACACCCCCCGAGGTTGGGGTGTGACAAACTTGGTATCAGAGCAGGTCTATCCTAGGGAGTCTATATTGTAACATCTCGTAACTTATAATTAGGCTACGTCGTAGTTAAATCATATGAGCTTGGAGGGGTTAAAGAGTAACACCCCGTAAGTTCAACAATTTTCAAAACCATTATACTTTACCTTGATATGATCTGTGCTTTTTTAAGTGAAATTTTTTAATCAAAATTTGATAAATATAATTTTATTTAATTATTATTATTACTACTTTTTGGATACGCTTTAAATTATATACATGATATGAGAAAGTTTATAAAGATGATTTTCTTTAATATATAGATAGAAATTACTTTTTTATAAGAAAAGTTATCTTTTTCCATTTTGAAATTTATAGCACAAAAATTTGTACTTTTTTAGGTTGGAAAAATACGAATTTGATAAATTATATTTTGTACAATATTTAAGTTAATTGGGATCAAGAAAGTAATTGTGTGTGTAAGGTTAAATATTGCTTTGTATGGAGACATGAGGATTAATTATAAGAATCATCCACGTGGCATTTTCATAAGGAACAAAGCTAGTGACTAGTACAATTAGATAGAGATGTGGGTCTAATTTTAAAGTAATAGATAATTTAGTGGTGGAAGTTTATCTAGTTCATGTATGGCCTTGCCGGCCTCTCTGTTAGTTAGTTGATATGTATTGTGGCCTTGTCGGCATTCTTCGTATATATATATATATATATATATATATATATGTTGGCTCTTCTACGTCTACATCTTGTTTGTCTTATGAGAGTTATTCTAAGGCCTTGGTGGCTCAAACATATATGTATCCGGGTCAACGACAAGACGTGGTACACTCAGGCCGTTAGTAGAGTCTTGCTTATGGGTGTGTTGCGCACCACACTTATAATTGAGAGGCTACAGGATATTTAAAAAATGTTACCCTTCATTCATACTCTAGATCGTGCAATAGAGTTGTGCCTTAAGAAATCATTCTACTTCGTGCGATTACGATTAAAGTGATAAGCAAACACGAAATTCCTATCAGGTCGGGTACGCCATAGATATGCAAGTCATGTGTTAGAGCGTAGAGTTATAGTCCACATTCGAGGATGAATGTTTCTGAGGGTGGAAGGATGTAATATCTTGTAACTTAGCATTAGGTTATGTCGTAGTTAAATCATATGATCTTGGAGTGATTAAGGAGTAAGACCTCGTAAGTCCAACAATTTTCAAAATCGTTATACTTTACCTTGATATGATCTATATTTTTAAGTGAAATTCTTTAGTCAAAATTTGATAAATATGATTTTATATAATTATTAGTATTACTACTTTTTGGATACGCTATAAATTATATACATGATATGAGGAAGTTTATAAAGAATATTTTCTTTACTATATAGATAGAAATTACTTTTTCCAAAATATTTTGACTCTTGGAAATGGAAATCATCGTGCTTTAGGTGGGCCCGACCCAAGAAATCATATTTGTTATTAAAATAAAATTATTTAAGTCCCTTTGGGATTATTTGAAACCTTTCTCCAAGAAAACTTATTTTTGAAATTATCCTTCTCCAAATTTGTTTTTCCTGAAATTTCAAATTAAAAGAAGAAATGAATTTTTTTCTAAAACATATAAAAGCACCCCGATGTTTTCCGTTTATTCTGATAAGGAAATAATAATAATTACATATATTTATAGTTGATGGAAATTTACAATAGCTTTGGGAATTTCGGATGAGGGAATTTTCATCTAACTTTCAAAGGGGAATTTAGATGAGGGAATTTGGTTTAGGGAGAGAGTTTCTCTTTCTAAAATCTGAAACTTAATCTAAGAAAAAGCTTGTCCTAAATGGAAGGGAGAGGATCTCCTTTTATAGGAGTTTACATGACATTTTAGTAAATAAAAGAGAATCTAACTATTCATCCGAGTAGATAATGATGTCATCCATGACATCATTGACTTTGACATTTTCTTGAATTATTGCTGGAATTTTTTACTTTTACTATTTCCTTTTTGAAAGTATCTCTTTGTGGGAATTTTCTTTTGTCAGAATTTTGTCTGATCTTTCTTCCGGATATTTTGCCTTCTTTTGGCAACTTTTTTAGAATTCACTGTTACCAAAAACTGCATTGTCACGACCTGACCCGACGGGCCGCGACTAACCGCCCTAATGACGTCATTATCCTGACATCTCACACATAATCCAAAAACACCTAATGAGTCTGAAATCTGGCAGCATAACGTTGCAATAACAACATATGCCAGGGTAGGCAAGCCGACAAGGCTGCCTTTACCCCCGAATGTACCTGTCTTGAGGAGTCACAACTAGCCAACACAATACAACAGGCAAGCCGACAAGGCTGCCACTAGATAATATCATATATACACGGGGACACCCCAACACAGAGTACAATAGCATGACTGACCAAAACAGAGTTATAACCCTTACATAAGTACAACCCACAACTGTCTACAGACCTCTATAAGAAGGACAACGACATATGACGGGACAGGGCCCCTTCGTGCCCCTAAATATACATAAATCAAAATGATAGGGTTCTGTACCAAAATGGAAAGCTCTGGATCAAAGGAGCTTTCCAAACAGCTGCGCATGAACCTAAATCGGAGGGTCACCAAACTGAGCACATGTACATGCGGGCATGAACGCAGCCCCCCGAGGAAAGGGGGTCAGTACGAAATAATGTACTCAGTATGTAAACATGAAATACTGCAAATGAGATCATAAGTAGCCAATGGATAACAAGAGGTCAGTATAAAAATCAGGATCCAAATTCAACTGTGCCATAAACAATAAAAGTCAGTTGTGCCTTATAAAAATGAGAGTCAAGTCAAGAAAACCTGAATGCCTGTCCATATACATATATATACCTGTAACGTAACCCGGCCCACTGATGCGGGACTCGGTGGAATCATATCATAACCCAGCCCATATTGGGACTCGGTGAAGTCATATCATAACCCGGCCCATACTGGGACTCGGTAAAGTCATATCTCATCTATGGATCCATCCTACGTAACCCGACCCTCTAGTGAGGGACTGGTGAAAAATGCAAGGTTGTGCACGAACATAACCCGGCCCATATTGGGACTCGGTGAAGTGAAGTAATAATACTTAGCACGAGTAGATTTCATGAGTAACCATATGCAATCAAAATTTTCATTTGACTCCTAATAAAATCATTATAATAATGTCATAATAAACTCTTTACTGAAAAATCATAGGCATTTCTCATAACTAACATCTTTAGGAATTAAACTGTATAAGAATCATGTACGTTCGCCGTACCTTCATTAAATAAAAATCATGCCAAAGAAAGAAGGAATAGTTCACATACCTCTTAGACGAACTAATCAACTCAATATTAGAGTACGTCTCGTTTTAGAACTTCAACCTATAATAATGGTAATACGTTCGTCAATTCTATGATCATTGGCATACTTTATATCGAATAACGACTTCCTATTCTATAAAAATTCGGGCAACACTTCCCTTGTTTATACATGTTTCCACAACTTCCAAACGAGGCTAATAACATCAATAGCCAAGCACCAATTAAGGGCACAACCAAAACACAAATAAAGGGGATTTACACACCCACTTCTCATGTAAATTTATCCTCTTAATCCACATTAAAACAGCCCACAAAAACAGTCCATGTTCCAACAACAACGAGGGTAGAATGTGAAGCATTTCTACACCTTTCTACACCCTTATTCCTTTAGGACTTACATTAGCAATTACCACACTTAAACATGCATAATGGTAACCAAATTTTTAGCATTATAACACCACAAAACAGTCCATATCCATCTCAACATGTCCAACGATTTCATGCAAGTTCTTGGCCACAACATGTCATAATTCCATAACTCTTCTCTTAACTCTTAAAATCCAATTCCATATTTCAATACTTCCATATAACTAATTTTAAACTTTAATATCAATGTTTCCTTTCAATTTCATCATGCAATTAGTGATAATAATAACAACAATAACCAACGAATCCAATAATTACCAAAATCTGTCTCAAATTGGCAACTACCCAAAATTGTCACATGCATTGTTTAAATTCTAAATTTTTCCTTAACACAAATTCATATCCTTAATTCTAACAACATGCATTCCAATTAGATTATAGAAAGAAGAATTTTATACCTCAAATTTCATCCAAAACAGTCCGCACAGTTTGCTCACTGCCCGGGTCCGAAAATCCCCACTGTTTTCGTATTTTTTCCCTTTTTTGTTCACTTCTTCAACTCCAATTGACATGCAAGTGTTCTACAATGTTAAGCCATCATCCCTACACGTTTTTCTTCCAAAATTTCATCCCAAAAATCTCGAAAATTTTGGGCAAATTCTCGGCAAGCAGTGGTTGTTTTTGCCACTGTTTTTGGTGAAAATGTAGTCTAAGAAGAGGAGATAAAAACCTTAAATTTGGTTATGGTGGGGGGTTTCTCGACTGGACTTGGAGGAGAGAAGAGGGGAGAGTTTTTGGTTAAGTTAGAATGAAGATGAAGAGGTGAGTGTAGGTTATAAACAAAAATCTGATTTTTTTTCTTATTACACTTTATCCACCACCCCCCCCCCCATGTTCTTCAATTAATAAATCTCAAACCCACTTCTTTTAATTTCCGAGAATTTCATAAGGCTCGTATCCTCAATGTCATAATTTTATAATACACTATTAACCCATATCAGGACTATACAATTTTTATAAGTTTCCAACGTCACCCCCATTGTGACCAACATCTTTTCGGAATCACATCTTCTTGTATACTAATTTCCGGTATTTGAATCCTATTTCCTTAATCTTACGAGGTGTAACATTCTTCCCCCCTTAGAAACATTCGTCCTCGAATGTTCATAATAAGTCTTATGCTAGAAAATTTTTGGCAGAGTCTCCTTTATAACTATGTCTATCCACCTGGAGTCATAGGGAACAAGTAAGGATATTTCTTCTTCATTTCATCTTCTGCCTCCTAAGTCATTTCCTCCCTATTGTTGTTTCGCCACAATACCTTGACAGAAGCCACATCCTTCGTCCGTAATGTCCTAACCTGGCGATCAAGTATGGCTATGGGACTTTCCTCATAAGACAGCTCCTCTGTCACCTGGACATCATCTACTGGGAAGACTCTGGAAGGATCACCAATACACTTACGCAGCATAGATACATGGAAGACTGGATGTATCGCCTCCAATTCAGATGGTAGATCCAACTCATAGGAAACCTTGCTTATCCTACGAATGACCTAGTAAGGCCCGATGTACCTTGGGCTAAGCTTCCCTTTCTTGCCAAACCACATCACACCCTTCATGGGTGACACCTTTAGGAACACCCAATCATTAACCTGAAACTCTAAGTGTCGACGTCGATTATCAGCATATGACTTCTGTCGACTCTGTGCTGCTAATAATCTCTTCTGAATGAGCTTCACCTTATCAATAGCTTGCTGAACCATGTCTGGGCCTATCAACTTATTCTCACCTACATCAAACCAACCAATAGGTGACCTGCACTTCCTCCCATATAAGGCCTCGTACGGTGCCATATGGATGCTAGAATGGTAGCTGCTGTTATAGGCAAACTCAATAAGTGCTAAATGATCATCCCAACTACCTCCGAAGTCAATAATACAGGCTCTCAGCATATCCTCTAATATCTGGATAGTACGCTCTGCCTGCCCATCCGTCTGAGGATGAAATGATGTGCTGAGACTCACTTGTGTCCCCAATTCCTTCTGGAATGATCTCCAGAAGTTAGTTGTAAACTGAGCTCCTTGGTCTGATATAATAGATATGGGAACCCCGTGCAGTCTCACTATCTCCCTGATGTACAGCCTAGCATAGTCCTCCGCTGAGTAAGTAGTCCTCACTGGAAGAAAATGGGCTGATTTCATCAGCCTATCCATGATAACCCATATGGAATCACACTTCCGCTGAGTGCGAGGTAAGCCTGTAATGAAGTCCATATTGATCACTTCCCACTTCCAAGTCGGGATCTCAATCTCCTGTAATAATCCATCAGGCTTCTGATGCTCAACCTTAACCTGCTGACAATTCGGGCACTGGGCAATAAATTCTGCTATGTCTCTTTTCATGCCATCCTACCAATAAAAGCATCTAAGGTCATGGTACATCTTCGTCGACCCTGGATGAATGGAATAACGGGCATTGTGTGCCTCTCCCATAACCTGTTGTTGTAGCCCTGCAATATCAGGTACACATAACCTGCCCTCATACCTCAGCACATCATCAGGTGTAACCTCAAATAAAGTCTTTCCCTTTCGGAGAGCTGCATCTCTATACCGGGCCAGAACATGATCCTCATACTGACGTTTTTTTACCTCTTCCACGATAGAGGACTCAGCAACATCCCGAATAAGAACATCGCTATCTTCCGAATCCGCCAACCGGACTCCAAGACTAGCTAGCTTGTGTATCTCACGAACCATCTCCCTTCAGTCTAACTGCACATCCGTCAAGCTACCCATGGATCTACGGCTAAGAGCATCTGCCACAATATTGGCTTTCCCCGGGTGGTACAAGATATCGACATCATAGTCTTTTAGCAACTCTAACCATCGCCACTGCCGTAGGTTCAACTCCTTCTGCTTAAAGATATATTGGAGACTCTTGTGATCATTATAAATATCAACATAAATCTCATACAAATAATGTCTCCAAATCTTCAGGGCATGAATCACCGCTGCTAGCTCCAAATCATGAGTGGGATAATTCTTTTTATGCTTTCTGAGCTGTCGGGAGGCATAAGCTATAACTTTGCCATGCTGCATCAACACACAACCTAGCCCAATACATGAAGTATCACAATAAATGACATAACCATCCGATCCCTCGGGAAGAGTCAGAACTGGAGCCGTAGTCAACTTATCCTTCAACAACTGGAAACTGTGCTCACAAGCATCCGTCCACTGAAACTTAGCTGTCTTCTGGGTTAGCCTAGTCAAAGGCGCTGAGATTGAGGTAAACTTCTCCATAAACCTTCTGTAATACCCTGCTAGCCCCAGAAAACTGCGTACCTCAGTAGGTGTCGTAGGTCTGGGCCAAGTCTTCACCGCCTCAATCTTTTGTGTATCCACCCGAATACCATCAGGCCCGATAATATGCCCCAAGAATGCCACCGAAGTCAACCAGAACTCACACTTGGAAAACTTGGTATACAACTGCTGGTGCTGGAGGACCCTAAGTACCATCCTCAAATGGTCTGCATGCTCCTGCTTTGAACGGGAATAAACCAGGATATCATTAATGAATACAATAACGAACATGTCTAAGAATGGCCTGAATACCCGGTTCATCAAATCCATAAACACTGCTGGAGCATTGGTCAGTCCAAAAGACATCACCCTAAACTCATAATGTCCATATCGGGTTCTGAATGTTGTCTTTGGAATATCTGCCTCCCTTACCCGCACCTGATGATAACCTGACCGCAAGTCTATCTTCGAGAAGCACTTAGCACCCTGCAACTGGTCAAATAAATCATCAATCCTGGGAAGGGGTACCTATTCTTGATGGTTACCTTGTTCAGCTGCCTATAATCAATACACATCCGCAGCGATCCATCTTTCTTCCTCACAAATAATACTGGTGCTCCCCATGGAGATGTACTCGGCCTAATAAAGCCTTTCTCCAACAAGTCTCTCAGCTGCTCCTTCAACTCCTTCAGCTCTGCAGGTGCCATTCTATAAGAAGGAATGGATATAGGTTGGGTACCTGGCAATACATCTACACTGAAATCTATCTCCCGCTCTGGAGGGAGACCTGGAAGATCATCTGGGAATACATCCGGAAACTCACTAACTACCGCAGCTGACTGAAGAGCCGGTACATCCGCTTCTGTATCATGCACCCGAACCAAATGATAGATACAACCTTTTCTGGCCATCTTCCTTGCCTTGAGGTATGAAATAAATCTACCTCTCGGCGATGCTGCATTCCCTTTCCATTCTATAACTGGCTCGTCTAGAAACTGAAATCGAACCAACTTCTCCCTACAATCAACGTTAGCAAAACAAGAAGCCAACCAATCTATACCCATAATGATATCAAAGTCGGCCATATCCAACTCTATCTAATCTGCTAAGGTATGACGGCTATATATTACCACCGAATATTTTTTATACACACGCTCGGCTATAACCGAATCTCCTACCGGTGTAGCTACCTCAAATGGTTCTATCGGCTCAGGTTCTATCCCTATTCTATTAGCAACAAGAGTGGATATGTAGGACAAGGTGGAACCTGGATCTATCAAAGTATATACATCACAGAAAAAGACCGATAGTATACCTGTAACAACATCTGGTGACGCCTCTTGATCACGTCTACTGGCCAAAGCATATATGTGGTTTGAAAGACCACCGAAACTAGAAACTCTGCCATGACCTCTACCACGGCCTGCTGGCGTCTGAATACCCCACCCAGTGGGACACATAGCTATAGATGACGACGAACCAGCACCCGACCTCATAGGCCGAGCCATCCCACCTGAACCACCCATGTTGGGACACTCTCTCATCATATGGCCCTATCGGCTGCAAGAGAAGCAAGCACCTGTGGTCGAACGGCATTCCCCAATATGAAGCTTACCACACTGAGAGCACCGAGGATAAGATGGCCTCAACTGACTAGAGCCCCTATTCCTCTGAGAACCCGAAGCCCTGGAGCTCTGTCCGGCTCCTGAATACCCGGGGCGGTCGAACCTCGTAGACTGTAGAGGAGCACTTTGTGCTGGCTGAGATGAATATCTGACCTGCTGCTGGAACTGTCTGCCTTGAGACTCACCGGAATAAGCTGCCAACCTAGCCCTCTTATGCTGGTCCCTGTCATGACCTCTGTCTGGATGTCGCCCTCTATGTCGGTCCTCAACCCCCTGTGCGTATGCCTGGATACGAGCAATATCCATACCCGGCTGAAGAGCCACCGCCATACAACCATCGATCAGATAATGGTCCAACCCCATCACAAAGCGATGCACCATGTCTGCCATATCTGCTACAATAGTGGGTGCGTATCTGGCCAATGAATCAAACTCTAGGCTATACTCACGAATGGCCCTGCCACTCTGCTTCAACTGTAAGAATCTGTCCACTCTAGCTCTCCTCATCTCTGAAGGCAAGAAGTGACCAAGAAAGGCCTCTATAAACTCCTCACATGTAGCTGGAGAAACATCCTCTCCCATGGACAACTCCCAAGACTCATACCAGTTTGTAGTTATATCCCGCATCCTATACGAAGCCAACTCCACAGACGCAGTCTCCGAAGCCCTGATTACCCTCAAGGTACGCTGCATCTGTCGGATAAACTCCTGCGGGTCATCCTCTGGCCTTGACCCGAAAAACTCTGGTGGACTACAGCTCAAGAAATCATGGACCCTCAAACTATCTGCTCTGGGGCCAACTCCTGGTCCCTGTCTATAAGTCTGCCCTGCCACTAACCTAGTCAGCAGCTGCACCGCATCTCTTATGGCTCTGTCCTCTGCCCCCGGCTGAGGAGCTGGAGGCTCAGGTGTTGGGGCCTCGGAAACTGGTGATGTTGCCCCCTGAACTGGAGCCTCTGGTGGTGGCGATGAAGCAGAGCTCATCGACTGGGGCACAGTCTCCGGCATAGACTGAGTACGGGACCTGGTAACTCTCTGAATCCGACTAGTATCTCCCGTTGTAGGCTTTCCCTTCTGGGCTGCTATCGCCTTCTTCGGAGGCATAGCTGTAAACATAGTAAGTCGTCAGAAAGGGATTATCCTAATAACATAGCTCTATTGCACGATCTAAGAGATGAAAGAATAGAAACCAATCCTAAATGCCCTGCAGCCTCCTGCGTATAAGTATAGTGCACAAAATACCCATACGCAAGACTCTACTAGACACGGTTTGTAGACATTCCGAGGACTAACTGCTCTGATACCACTTTTGTCACGACCCGACCCGACGGGCCGCGACTAACCGCCCTAATGACGTCATTATCCTGACCTGTCACACATAATCCAACTAATACCTAATGAGTCTGAAATCTGGCAGCATAACGCTGCAATAACAACATATGCCAGGGTAGGCAAGCCGACAAGGTTGCCTTTACCCCCGAATGTACCTGCCTCCTGAGGAGTCACAACTAGCCAACACAATACAATAGGCAAGCCGACAAGGCTACCACTAGATAATATCATATATACATGGGGACACCCCAATACAGAGTACAATAGCATGACTGACCAAAATAGAGTTATAACCCTTACATAAGTACAACCCACAACTGTCTACAGACCTCTATAAGAAGGACAACGACATATGATGGGACAGGGCCCCGTCCTGCCCCTAAATATACATAAATCAAAATGATAGGATTCTGTACCAAAATGGTAAAGCTCTGGATCAAAGGAGCTTTCCAAACAGCTGCGCAGGAACCTAAACCGGAGGGTCACCAAACTGAGCACATGTACCTGCGGGCATGAACGCAGCCCCCCGAGGAAAGGGGGTCAGTACGAAATAATGTACTCAGTATGTAAACATGAAATACTGAAAATGAGATCATAAGTAGCCAATGGATAACAAGAGGTCAGTATAAAAATCAGGATCCAAATCCAACTGTGCCATAAACAATAAAAGTCAGTTGTGCCTTATAAAAATGAGAATCAAGTCAAGAAAACCTGAATGCCTGTCCATAGACATATATATACCTGTAACGTAACCCGGCCCACTGATGCGGGACTCGGTGGAATCATATCATAACCCAGCCCATATTGGGACTCGTTGAAGTCATATCATAACCCGGCCCATACTGGGACTCGGTAAAGTCATATCTCATCTATGGATCCATCCTACGTAACCCGGCCCTCTAGTGAGGGACTCGGTGAAAAATGCAAGGCTGTGCACGAACATAACCCGGCCCATATTAGGACTCGGTGAAGTGAAGTAATAACACTTAGCACGAGTAGATTTCATGAGTAACCATATGCAATCAAAATTTTCATTTGACTCCCAATAAAATCATTATAATAATGTCATAATAAACTCTTTACTGAAAAATCATAGGCACTTCTCATAACTAACATCTTTAGGAATTAAACTGTATAAGAATCATGTACGTCCGTCGTACCTTCATTAAATAAAAATCATGCCAAAGAAAGAAGGAATAGTTCACATACCTCTTAGACGAACTAATCAACTCAATATTAGAGTACGTCTCGTTTTAGAACTTCAACCTATAATAATGGTAATACGTTCGTCAATTCTATGATCACTGGCATACTTTATATCGAATAATGACTTCCTATTCTATAAAAATTCGGGCAGCACTTCCCTTGTTTATACATGTTTCCACAACTTCCAAACGAGGCTAATAACATCAATAGCCAAACACCAATTAAGGGTACAACCAAAACACCAATAAAGGGGATTTACACACCCACTTCTTATGTAAATTCAGCCTCTTAATCCACATTAAAACAGCCCACAAAAATAGTCCATGTTCCAACAACAACGAGGGTAGAATGTGAAGCCTTTCTACACCTTTCTACACCCTTATTCCTTTAGGACTTACATTAGCAATTACCACACTTAAACATGCATAATGGTAACCAAATTTTCAGCATTATAACACCACAAAATAGTCCCTAAAACAGTCCATATCCATCTCAACATGTCCAACGATTTCATGCAAGTTCTTGGCCACAACATGTCATAATTCCATAACTCTTCTCTTAACACCTAAAATCCAATTTCATATTTCAATACTTCCATATAACTAATTTTAAACTTTAATATCAATGTTTCCTTTCAATTTCATCATGCAATTAGTGATAATAATAACAACAATAACCAACGAATCCAACAATCACCAAAATATGTCCCAAATTGGCAACTAGCCCAAAATTGCCACATGCATTGTTTAAATTCCAATTTTTTCTTTAACACAAATTCATATCCTTAATTCTAACAACATGCATTCCAATTAGATTATAGAAATAAGAATTTTATACCTCAAATTTTGTCCAAAACAGTCCGCACAGTTTGCTCACTGCCCGGGTCCGAAAATCCCCACTGTTTTCGTATTTCTTTCCCTTTTTTGTTCACTTCTTCAACTACAATTGACATGCAAGTGTTCTACAATGTTAATCCATCATTCCTACACGTTTTTCTTCCAAAATTTCATCCCAAAAATTTCAAAATTTCTGGGCAAATTCTCGGCAAGCAGTGGTTGTTTTTGCCACTGTTTTTGGTGTTGTTTTGGCTTTTAATTTTTGGTGAAAAATGTAGTCTAAGAAGAGGAGATAAAAACCTTAAATTTGGTTATGGGTGGGGGGTTTCTCGCCTGGGCTTGGAGGAGAGAAGAGAGGAGAGTTTTTGGTTAAGTTAGAATGAAGATGAAGAGGTGAGTGTAGGTTATAAACAAAAATCTGAATTTTTCTTATTACACTTTGCCCCCCCCCCCCCCCCGGAGTTCTTCAATTAATAAATCTCAAACCCACTTTTTTTAATTTCTGAGAATTTCATAAGCCTCGTATCCTCAATGTCATAATTTTATAATACACTATTAACCAATATCATGACTATACAATTTTTATAAGTTTCCAACATCACCCCCATTGTGACCAACATCTTTCCGGAATCACATCCTCTTGTATACTAATTTTCGGTATTTGAATCCTATTTCCTTAATAGCTTTGGGAATTTTGGATGAGGGAGTTTTCATCTAACTTTCAAAGGGGAATTTAGATGAGGGAATTTGGTTTAGGGAGAGAGTTTCTCTTTCTAAAATCTGAAACTTAATCTAATAAAAGGCTTGTCCTAAATGGAGGGGAGAGGATCTCCTTTTATAGGAGTTTACATGACATTTTAGTAAATAAAAGAGAATCTAACTATTCATCCGAGTAGATAATGATGTCATCCATGACATCATTGACTTTGGCATTTTCTTGAATTATTGCTGGAATGTTTTACTTTTACTATTTCCTTTTTGAAAGTATCTCTTTGTGGGAATTTTCTTATGTCGGAATTTTGTCTGATCTTTCTTCCGGATATTTTGTCTTCTTTTGGCAACTTTTTTAGAATTCACTGTTACCAAAAACTGCATCATCTTCAATATCAATTTCTGGTTCTTCTTCCTCTGATGAAGAGTCTTGTTTTGATGAAGATGGCGCAAACTTCAGAATTATTGCTTGCATTTCTTTTGGATTTTTGGTCGCGGCAAACATTGAGGCAATTTGGAATTTCTGGGAAAGAAACTGGGTGTGCTCCGGCGTTTGTAGTGGTACCTGTACTTAAATGGACTTTCGGGTATTTAGCCATTCCTGAACTTTTGGCGGTGCGAGACTTGCTGGTATTTTAAAGTTGTCCCACCATCTGATCTTGAACCTTCTTCGGACCGTTGGAATTTTATTCTCAGAATAATCCACGAACCATGTGAATACCCGTTGTAAATGGAATCTGGTGTGGAATAGGTGCAATGGCACAAATCTTTTTTCTTCCTCTCTAGGTTTATAAAGTGATTTAAAGAGGTTAAAAGATTTAGTGACTTGGTGTTTTTGTATCTCGAGGGCAGATCCAAATTGTTCCCACCATGAATTCCACCATGTTGGGAATTGGGATGGAATACATGAGGTATCAAAATGAAAAAGACAAGTATGGCTTCGGTTGGTATTTTGAACAAAAAAGGAATTGAACCAAGCTTGTTGATAATCTCAGTAATTAAATAGAATATCAAAGAATGGGGTATTTTGATGGGTATCAGGGAAATTTAGGAGTTGAGACAGATCATTCCCCCAATCACTTAGAGCAATTACTCTAAATATTTTACAAATAGAGTAAGAGGGATCTGAGTTATTTTTATAATGATTATTTTTAATTGTGGTTGATTTTGATATCTCTAGGATAGCCTGATAAAAATATGGGGTTTTTAAGATATCCCATAATTTGTAAAATCATCATTGTCCAAAATAATTTTGTATTGCTAAAAAAGGGTCTTGATCAAAAAATCATTTTTCAAGAGTCACAATATTTTGGAAAAAAGGTTTTATAAAGAATACAGAAATAGGTTTTTTGGGGACTTGTGGTACCACAAATTGGGTTTTTGAAAATTATTTTTGAGAAAGGGTTTTTGAAGATTCTCCTTTCTCGATTTTTATAAAATTTTAAGAGGGTTTATCCGCTCCTGAGCTTTGAATAATTTCTTGTTTGGGAATTTGAAGTTGTAACAATGCCTTCTGAAGTTCCGGGGATTTTGCAAGGAGTTGCAAAAGGTTTTCAGCAGTTGTTTCCTGTGTGAGATTTGCTGGTATTTTTAGCACAGATTGTGCGGTGTTTGCATTTTTTCTTTCTTCTTTCATGACTGCGTCATACCATGTCATGGGTTTTTCGGTAAGAGTCTTGGCAGTGAATTTGTCTTTTTCTTCTTTGGATGGGTTTGTTGGTTTGGAAGTGGTGGAGTTTATGTGTTTTTTGTGGCCATGGGATTTTTTTGTTGTTGGGGTGCAATAACTGGTGTATTTATTGGTAGAGAAACATCATCCTTCCTTTTTTGGAGTAAGACTCCACACATCGCATGGATACAGTACTGTCTAGATTCTTTCATGCCCTTCCATGATATTTTGTCCTTGTAACCCAAACAGTGGGGTATGGGACAATGATAGGACATTTCTGTGTTGTAACCAGTATCAAAAATTTGTAGGTTTTTTCTCCTATTTTTAAGGAAATCACAGGTTAAGAGATTTTCTTTAAAGTAAAAAATGTTAAGAATCAAATTGCAGAAAACATTTTTAATGCAATGTTTTGAAAATATTTTTGACATTGTAAATCATTTTGGAATATTGCTATGCATGAAATGATTATAAAAAAGAATCAATTAATTTAATAAAATGGGCAAAAGTATACTGGACTTCCCTCCCTGGTTTTTGTTTTAGGATAATCCTAAAAGGATAGGTTCTAGGAGACTCAGGTTTGTGATCTAAAAAATTATGCCTTAGTTCGTCTAGATGATATGATTTTTCTTCGTGTATAGAATATGTTTTTATTAGATTAAGGTCTTTTGTTTTTGGTTTTGTTAAAAATAGAATTTTAATTTCTTTTTATTGAATTCAAAAGATATGAAATCGTTATCTACCTTATATGGGGTGATAAGATTTATAAATGGTGTTCCTAAGATTACGGAATTGTGTATATCTTTTACTAGAACAAATGATGTTGCTTTAGAAACTTCATTATTAGTTATTGACGCACTGATTTTGGAATTAATTTCTACTTTAGTATTATTAGTTGTTGCTAATGTTTTATAAGTTTTTTCTTGGAACTTTTCTGGTATTAATCCTATTTTTATGCAATTTAAATCTACTCCCGTGTCAAAAAGAGCAATTGTTTTGTTTTTCAAAATCATTTGAGAATTTGAGGGTTATTTGTATTAGGTATTTTTTTGACGTGATTTTTCTTAAGACACCAAGAAATTATTCTGGGATTTCTTCTAGATTTCGATTTTCAAAATTTTCTTCTGGTTCTTTTGGGTTTTCAGAATCAGAATCTTCAGACTCAGAACTTTCCTAGGTATTTTTTGAAATGATCATTTTTATTAGTTCAAAATCTTGTTTTTGTTTTTCTCTTAAATCTTCTATCTCTAGTTTTATTTGTTTTATCTCATTTTGTAGTTCTAGAACTGATATTTCTTTGCTTTCTTTCATCTTTTTACCTTTTCCTATGATATTAGTTAAGTCATAAGTGTTTTTAGAAGTATTTGGTAAAATTGTATTTTTATTATCTTTTTTCTCTTCTATAAAAGATTTTAGGAGTTTATTCAAATAATCTTTTTGGTGTTGGTTATCTATGTGTTTAACCATGTCTAACATGAATTCTTGATCTTTAGTTAAAACACATGTCTTTATTATTATCAGAATTTTCGGATGAACTTGTTGTGACAAACTCATCTATTTGAAGGGCTTTATTATCTTCTGAATACAGAGAAAAATAGTCAGGTTCTGTTTCGGTGTTTGAGTCAGAGGAATCTATTAGAAGATTAGAGATTTTTTGGGTTACTTCTTCATCTAATTTTAGCTCTTGTAATTTTTTATTCATTTTACAGTATCATGATGTATGTCCTTTTTTATTACATTTATAACATGTTATATCTTTGTATTTAGATTCAGTCTTTTTGGAATTTGTTGTATTCCTGGAATTTTTGTAACGATGATTTTTATAATATTCTTCGTTAGTCCTAAAATTCTTTTTCTTATAATCTTTTGTTGATTTCTTATGGGATTTATACGTCTTACTATAGTTTCAGGTACAACTTGGAGAGGGCTTTGTGGAATTTGTATCAAATTGTTTACAAAAGGTTCCTAGTTCACACCTAGTTCTTTTTAATTCCCATTTAAGGTGTTTTTGTAATTTTTGGTCTTGGCAGATCCTTAATCCTTCTTGCTGAGTTATACTGACTAGTTGTCCGTATGTAAACTCATTATAAGGTATTAATTATTTTCCACAATTTTCTTTAATCTTATTCCTAACGTTTTCTCCTAAAAGGGTAGGCAATCCTGCTAGGAATTTTTCTTTCCAAAATGGTTGGTTGGAGTCTTCTCTAAGCATTACCCTAGTTAAGAACATATTTTTGTACCATTGGAAATCACTTAGTTTTTTACATTTTGGATTTGAAAGTAACTCGGCATTTTTATCTTTTAGATGTGAAGAATCTCCTATGAAGTTTAAAGAGATTGTTAGTATTAAAGTTGACACAACACCTTGTTCATCTAGGATTGGTATTCCTTCTTCGTCTATTTTTACGGAATTTATGATGTCTTTTTTTTGTTGATCAGTGAGATAATTATCCAATCATCCTTTTAATTGACCAGAGAATCCTGCGATAAGCAGTTCTGCAATGGTCTTATCTTGTGTACCATTTTGTATTTTCTAGGCATTTGCGGCCATGGTCATTTGTTGGAGGAGGCTAAGAATATTGTATTCAGTCATTCCATCTATGTTCCAATCGTAAATAGAAGAGGCATTAAAACGGGATTGAGCTAGGGGTTTTACTATTCCTAGGTCTGGAGCTGGAATTATTTGTAATTGTTGTTGTATGGGTTGTTTCCAATCCATTTTATTAACGAGTGGTGTTTTATTTTTGAATTGTTCTAAGGTATCACTGTTATCGGAATCATATATGTTAATGTTATAATTTTATTACTAGATTGTGGTGTATCTGGAACAATAGGTTCCGTGTTAGAACTATTGGATGTCCCAATTTTACTCAATTGATCTTGTATAGCCTGAATAAATTCAGACTTATTTTGTTGGATATTTTTAACACTATCTTTGGACACATGAAAGGGTTTAAAGATTGGACTTTTCAAATTCATTTTTTAGGCGTTTCTGGGGAATCTATAGTGACTAAAGGGTGGGTTTTTATGTATTTTTCCACTCTATCTAATTGTTTTCCTATTGTATTTAAATTAATATTTGTAAAATTATTATGTGCGAGAACGGATTTTATATTTGTTTTTTCATCTTCTGCTGGGTTTTTAAAAGGAATTGCGTCTAAAGGTCGGCCATGAATGTTTATCTTAACACCTTGTAGAGGAGGGTGGTTGGACTGGATTTTCCTAGAATCATCTAGGGCTTCCCATTCCGGTGTTTTTATTTCTAGTTGTAATAGGATTTACCGATTTAGAAAAGGGATACTCTATGAAATTTTGAGAGGAATATATTTCAAACTAGTCAAAAAATAGAATGTTTACCCTATTTTCATTTACAAACTCATAGAATTTTTCCTGTATTTGTTTCCTAGTATTTAAAAAAAATTAATGAACCAAAATCTTTTTTCTAAGTTATGTTCTTCATAAAAATCCTTTTGTAGGAATTTCTTATCTACTTGGAATTCTTTTTCTAAAACTCCAATTTCGTTTACTATATTCTCTGTTATCGAGGAAAATGTCGGACTAGTAGGTTCTTGGTCATCTATTTTCTCTCTAGCAGTGGAATTTTCATATACGGATCTAGGTATTTCATTGGTGTAGTCTACATTTCTTAGATTGGGTAAATCTGATGTAGAATCTCTAGATTTTGTTTTTTAAGGGGTATTTATTACTGAAGAAATTTGTGAGACTCTTCCTAAGTCTAGGGTTTCTACGGAACTTGTATCATCATATCTACTATTCGTAGATCTTCTTAGGAATGATAGGCTTACTCTACCATCTTGGTATTGGGTTATTTCTTTAAGATGGGTATTTGGTTGGGAAGTTTCTACGAGTTCAGGTTTAACTACTCCTTCCAAGATCCATTCGTCTGGTGGGTAATATCCTTCCACCTAATAGGTCTTGGTATTACGGTGTTAGATCTGGAAAGGTCTGTTTGTAATAGAAGTGTTTCACTTTTTTTACTATGGTACCTAACTTTTGTGGCAAAAGCGAAAAGTATAGCTTTTTAATGGATTCTGAAGATTATTGCTACCGGAATTGAACCTTCAAGCATTTGATAGTTGTGGGTTTTAATTTGTAAGACAAGGGATTTTAGGATATTTTTATCATTGAGGGATACTGAAAAGTTTGGGTAACAATCAAAAGAGATTGGTCATGTGCAGAGACTAGACTCAACAGAACTTAATAAGGAATCTTCAAAGTTAGTGAATCTGGCATCTCTTAAAATAGCAAGAATAGAGGTATTTAATCCTTCCTTAGTTAAGGGTTTTATCCCTAATTGAACTAAGCCAATATGAATGTATTTGTAATTTCTTTCCCTATATTTTTTTAAGAAATTTTGAGAAAGTAATTGAATTGTTTCAAAGCGTTTTGTTAATTGAATATCTCTTTCTTCCGTTTTAATAGTGAAATCGGTTTTGAAAGATTGGTATTTGGATTTTTTGTAAATTTGATCTCTATTTACTTTCGGTATTTCCCAATTATCTATCGATTTTTCAAAATATTGTATAATGATTTCTTCCGAATTTATTATCTTCTTTAAATCCATTGAAGATGTTGAACCAAAATCAAAAGAAGTAGATTTATTGAAAAACGGATCCATGTATATGAAATCTTATTTTTGAAACTTAAGTTCTTCCTACAATCCCAAACATTTCACGGGTCTAACTGCCTACACACTTGAGGACTTACTACCCGGACCATCCTAGGCAAGAAAACTCAGAAGAGCCTAAACCTCTAGACAAATCTGATTTGGACAACATTTCTCTATATCTCTACCATTTTTGTCTCTGATACCGAACTACGCCTGATGATCTAAAGGGGATAATAGACAAGGAAGGATTGAAATATAAGGGATTGAAAAATTAAAAAACAAAGGAGATATGCAGAAAGTAAAGTAAGATTAACTTACAAATTATGGTTCCTAATAAGGAATCCATAATTAAAGGATCTGCAAGAATTTAAATTAAATAGGCGGTAGAACCGGTCAAGGATTTAATGCAAGAATTTAAAAGCATGAGTTTAAAAGATTAGGAGGTAGCATCTTCCATAATCATATATATATATATATATATATATATATATATATATAGGAAATATATATTTATGAGTCATTTAGAAGAAAACCATAACCTTTATTATTTTGTCGGGTCTTAGTTTGAAAAGTGTTCGGGTTCCTATCCGTTCTAACGATATTACACATCGTTTGCCTACTTTTCAACTAGGTCTTAACCAATAGATTTCAATAATTATAATAGTTGTCACAAAATACCTACATAAGAAATGTAAATACACAAAAACAATAAAAAAAAAAGAAATGCATTATGGACTGGTATGCCTACCAAGCACACCAGTTAACTATTTTCATCCATTGTTGGGCTTCAGCATTTTCTAGGTTCAGGACTCGATCTAATGCAGTGTTGGGCCTCAGGCACAACGAAAACAGCTGGTCAACCACTCATTTATCGAATCCCTTACGTTTCCATCTTTTATTTCGATCCCATTCACTACTAACAACTAATTATTACTCAAACCTACCCAAAGCGTGCTGAAATATCAAAGGCCTCGCAAAATAAATAAACCGATCCTGGAAATAGTATGACACTGCATACTCCACAACGGAGAGTCTCCCTTGCCACAGTCTCTAACCGGAATAATCCTTCTTCTATATTGGCTCATAAGTTACTAACCTGATAATTGATACCCGAAACTTACCACAACTAGAATTAGATCAAACTGTCATGAATTTGTTACTGAATTTATCCTCATTGACCAACACCTTATTCGGGAGTCTTATACGATGCTTGCTTTCGAAGAACCAAATCTTACCTTAGTTTGCCGACCCATAACACATCCAAATATCCATGCAATTCCATGTCCTTTAGGCAACTCAAAAGTCATTGTACCCATAACTATAGAACCTCTCATGTATTAACTTTTACATACCATATCCACAATCTATCCAAGAACTAGATGCATACCCGATAATCCCTCAATAGAACCTCACATCTTCTAGCGTTAAAGTCATTCTTATTAGTCGATCACTGGCTCCCATTAGCCTACGACGTAGTCCAACATACCAACTAATATACAACCTCTTACACTCACTTGATATTAAACAACTGCAAAATAACTCACAACCCAACAATCTCTTGGTTTTAACAGTCCCCTATCATCACTAACCTCGAAATGCCAAGTGAACCCACAAATACACTCTTAGGTGAAGGAACGCGATTGTCTATTCCATAAGCTTCATCCGTCACAAACAACATTGCCACTTGGCCTATAACAGATAGTCATTCCCCGAAGAAACCCACAATCATTTTATCTTACTCTACTACCATAATTCTGTCAAGTCGATGCCAAGTAAATCTTTTATAACTTATAAAACAACACTCTCGTACACCTTGTAACTTATCCTAACAACATAGGCCAACTGAATAGCATAAATTGAAATGTCAGACATGTCTCTCGAATACAATAAAAGACAAGAGTAAAGATAGGAGTATCCAGGGTATGCTGAATGGAAGCATCCTCACCCCGAACTCTGGAAGTCTGCCCGCTCAGACTCACACTCGAGCTCGCAAACTGGTAGTGGAATCTAGATGTATATCAGGAAAAGATGCAGCAGGTGTAGAATGAGTATACAATGTACCCCCGTAGACATCATAGGCCAACAAAGACGGAAGGTACGTAACAAAGATAAATATCAAGTTGACACCAGATAGTCCAATACTAAGCAGTTTAATAACCCATATTAAGTCACGTTGTACACATAGTAAACCACTGATTCACATAAGTCATTTTATCCATATAAGGTTCAATCATATTCAAGCACATTCAATTCATATAGCACACATGGAATTTACTGTCGACACCCACCGATTTGAACTTTCTAGACCATATTTATACTTAACCCCACTTACCCGACTTGACACAACACATAAGCAAATCGACACTTAGTTCAAAGCAGCCTTTAATATTGCCTCCCAAGAGTATTACAACTAGATTAGTCATGACGACATTAACACCCTTAATATCATTAGCCTATAGACTTAATTAACATTTTTATTCGGCTACAATCTGACACACATTAGTTCATTAAACATTCACATTCTCAATAAGTTACCTATCACATGTCATTTTACATTGTCAATTATAACTACACACAACACACATAGTTTTCCTGGATCTAAACCATAGTCCTAACGTATTAGCATTACCGATCAAAGTAACATGTGACATCAACTAACTAGACTTATAAACTATAAACCACAGAACGCGATACGCATGAAATTAATCCACACATTGACAACCCAACAGTTCAATGGAATCAATGCAATTATCCAGGTATGCACAGAGATAAATCCACTAATGGCAACAATCCTGATTCAATTGAATCAATCGATTTATCATAATATACTCAGGGACTAAGCCAAATCATGACAACCAATTCACTTACCAAGCAACAGGTAGTCAATGTATATGTGTATATATGATATGAATGTAAATGCCAGATAAATTTTTCCACTAGTATATAGGCACTCAATTTTTATTATGAAACGCCACCCATGGGAGACCCTCGAAGTACATGTACCCCTTCAAAATTTCCCATCGGAGCCCAACTTTTGGCTGAATAATATAATTGTTACAGGCGTGCAACCCATACCCTGCATATCATATCCGTTGCGGCGTGCAACCCAATCTAGCCATAATATTATCATCATCTCAATGTTGTCAATAGTCCCATAAGCATTTGCCTTCCCAGTCTCTTGGACCCACAGTATTTTCATACCATTCTCAAATCAATATCATCAGAACCATGAGTGTATGAATATAAATGACAATAATATGCAATAATTCAGAATGTATGAGAGATGCTATCAAGTATAGGAGATGAATGTCACATGCTTTCAAGAATTCAATAACAAATATACAGTCCAAGTACAAATCAGGATATCATTTCGAAAGCATGTGTGATGAATAAACATATCAGTAGCAAACATTGCGACAAGCCCACATAATGGCGACAAGCCTAAACAACAGCAGTCGGAATCAGCTTAAGACTGATTCTCTAAATCACCTAACAACATAGTTCAACACCGGTACCCACTCAAATGTTCATCACAACCGT
This sequence comes from Anisodus acutangulus, assembly GCA_029783415.1. NCBI lineage: Eukaryota > Viridiplantae > Streptophyta > Magnoliopsida > Solanales > Solanaceae > Anisodus > Anisodus acutangulus. The sequence goes on from CM056508.1 coordinate 25,420,729, forward strand.
TTGAATGGGACCCCCAAACATGCCGAATACCCCTCATAATTACAACGTATTTTTATCAGAGTCTCAAAAACTAAATAGTAGTCTATATGGTTGCCTAGCAGGAGCCATGAACAATCCATCTTCAGTGATGGCCTCGCACCTTTCGGAGCGCCTCGAAGTAATCATTGTCTAACATACATATATTGTATGTTAATAATAAGCTGCACATAATACGAGGACATAGTCCTTAACAAATCAAGATTGCAAATACCAACCCCAGGCCCACGTCACCAAGACTCAAACTTTATTACCCAAAAACCAAGAACACATACTAGGTAATCATATCCTTGAGTTAATTAGAAAATTATACTCATTTTGGACCTCCAATTGTACCATTTAAGAAAAGCCCCAATTTATGAACCCTGGAATTTCTCCTTAATTCTATAAGAAAACCCACATTTCAATCCATTTGGAAACTTATTTAGAAATCCAATTTGAAGTTTAGAAGTAGTCAACCCAAGCCACAAGTCATAAAAAATCCTTTCAAGACATCTACCAATTCCATTAAGAAAACTATAACTCAATTTCATCATAAAAGGGAGATTCAAGCTTAACAACTAGTTTTCCCTAATAAATAGGTGATTAATTCCAAAACTCTTCCCAATAACTTAAGATTTAAAGTATAAGAAAAGAAATCAATTTTAACTTAGGGTTTATCACCAAAAACCTCCCAACTAATACATGATTCTAATATAATCTCGAATGTGATAAACGGCTCACCCCAAGGAAGAATCTCGAATGTAGGACTTGAAATCATCAAAAACCGAGCCCTAGATCCCCAAATATTTGAGAATGAAGTCTCCCCTTCGATTTTCAGAACATTTAACTAAACGGGAAAAGTTTCCATCATGATCGTGCGCGACCCGGCCCATTGAGTTGACCTTTGCGACTGCGGGCGTGATCGCATGACCACGAGCTTCACAACTGGGCCAGCCCACCCCATTTATTCTATGTGAATGTGGGCCCCACCTCCTCAAACGCATCCCATCTAGTACTCATCCTCGCGAATGCAAGACCCTCTTTGCGAACATGAAGGAGGCAACCAGACCACTGAAACCAAATTTGTTGGTTCTTCCCCAAACTTGCCAAATCACGTAAAACACACTTGGAACCTTCCATACACAGCCAAATATGCAGACACATCATAAAGCGCGCTATGAACTCACTCACGCACTCGACTTTCTCATACAATCAATTTAAAACACATTTCTTTAATAAATTGCACAAAATATTCAAATATCATAATGTCATGAATAAGGCCACAAAGTACCTCTAATTACCTCGGGTAGCGAATCAATGTTTCATAAGTGACCCTTCGGAACTACCGAAAGCGGCGAAACCCAGAAACGGACCCATATATTCGAAAGTCAATTTTGAGTCAAACTAATCAACTCTAAGATTTTTAATTTGGATTTTTCATCCGAAACTCATATAAATAGACCTCATGATCCGTGCCACCCATCCCCCTCCATCACGAACCTCACACAGAGATTGTGAGAAGGATAAAATAGGCAAATATGGGTCTTTACCAAAAAATTACCAGACGGGTCGTTACATCAGATATCAATTAAATAAATGTTCGTCCTCGAATAGAGAGAAAGAAAGTATGAATGCTGACGGGTAACCAAGGAACCCCCGTCTTAATATCATGAAATCCCCTAACAGGCTGGAAATGAAATGATATAACCACTTGCTCACTTAATCAGTCAAGATTTACTATTAACTTAACTCAACACCCAAATCTCTATTTCTTCATAATCGAAATGTCTTTCACAACTGATTCTCGAATGTAAGAACTAACTCTACTCAAATTCCCTAATTTAATCACAACCATACCTCTATCTGCGTTCGTTATTAGGATAATCACCATCATCCTCTAGTTGTAGCCACAACCATAGTCCCACCTTTTCTGATAACATAGTCTAATTTTACTAGTCTTTCTTCTCAACTATCAATGTCTTCATTTGCACCAAGATTCCTTAGTAACACAAACTCACGTCACATGCCCAATTTTCCTCAAATCACCATACTATAAGCATAAACCGATTAGCTTGTCGTGCTAGATCCGTAGAAAATTAATTGATCACACTAAAGACTTCCCATAACTAGTTATTCCTACTCAATCCATACCACGTACCCATGCAATTGTTTTCATCTAAAGAACATTGTCAATCTTACTTGCAGATTCCATGAGAAACGGCAACACTCTCATACCTCCTCTCTAAATCAAAATCTATCGAACCCTTGTCGAGAGTTTACTAGAATACCATAAGTCCTCCAAGGAATATAATATGGGCAACCCGACCCTAACTGAATAATTTTAACCCACAACTAAGTGCTCAATTTCTAAATCATCGATAGTGGCTCAACTGATTCCAAATTAACTAGTAAGCTTTCCATAATCATGTTATGACCTTTTCCATCTCTTTCTCATGAACAGTCAATCATGTGTCGTCACCAACAACTTCAAAATCCAGATTCTACCTGAGTCATTAATTTAGCACCAACAAACCATATCCTTGATTAGAATCTCCAAGTTTCCTAAACTTTTACTCGATACGCTAATCTGATAGCACTACATGAACTCTAAACACATCAAGTCTTCCTCGTACTTGCTCTTAACTGGCCCACAACTCTGGATACCTTGTCAAACCTCTATATGTCATATCTCGCTATTTATTATCCTTACCATTCCCTGATGTATCAACCTTACCTTTCATCTATCTACCTTAGCTTGCTCAATTCCTTCCAACACCTTCAATACATGAAATACTCATTCTTATTTTTAATCAAAATACTTCAACACATTCTACCACCGGTCGCCAATCGCATGGAACATTCATCATAATTCTTAGTCGATCACCGTGAACGCACTCTTTTAAGCATACCCAATAATTTCACCCGGTCCGAAAGATGCAAAAATGATGCCACCCTAGTCCACATCCAACGCAAGAATTTCCATTATTTCAAATCCAACTCCTACCCTATCTCGAAGATTCATCTTACTCATTCCAAATTAGATCAACCACTTATTTATCGAATCCTTACATTTCAACCTCTCATTTTGATCTTGTTCACCACTAACAACTGATCATTACTCAAACCTGCCCAGAGCGTGATGAAAATCATAGGTCTCGCAAAATAAATTAATCGACCTTAGAAATAGTATGACACTACATACTCCACAACGGAGAGTCTCCCTTGCCACAATCTCTAACTGAAATAATCCTTCCTCTATATTGGCTTATAAGTTACTAATTTGATCATCGATACCCGAAACTTTACACAACGAGAATCAGATCAAACCATCATCAATCTGTTACCAAATTTATCCTCATTGACCAACACTTTATTTGAGAGTCTTATAAGATGTTTGCCTGCAAACAACCAACTCTTACCTTAGTTTGCCGAACCATAACACATCCAACTATTCGTGAAATTCCCTGTCCTTCGAGCAACTCCAAGTCATTATACCTGTAACTATAGAACATCTCATGTATGTTAATTTACATACCATATCCACAATCTTATCTAAGATTGAGATGCACACCCGATAATCCCTCAATAGAACCTCACATCATCTAGTGTTAAAGTCGTTCCAATTAGTCGATCACTGGCTCCCATTAGCCTACGATGTAGTCCAACATACCTACTAATATATTACCTCTTACACTCACTTGAAATTAATAAACTGTGAAATAACTCACAACCCAATAATCTATTAGTTTCATCAGTCCCCTATCATCAATAACCTCGAAATGCAAAGTGAACCCATGAATACACTCTTAGGTGAAGTAATGCGGTTGTCTATTCTATAAGCTTAACCCATCACAAACAACCTTGCCACCTGGCCTATAACAGACCGAAGAAACCCATAATCATTCGATATTACTCTACTACCACAATCCTATCAAGTCGAAGCCAAGTAAATATTTCATAACTTATACAATATCACTCTCGTACACCTTGCAACTTATCATAACAACACATCATATACCAATGTTTTTCTTCTTATAGCGGAGATTGATCCATTCGGTTACTCTTTCTTGCGCCTCTATATTATCATTCCTACTTTCCAAGGATATCACCGAATTGAGAAGTCACAATCATAACCCCAATCAACCATTCCTTAAATTCACAATTGAGTACTGAACTTGGTCACACACTCGTATCATGGTAACACATTGCATACCCTACCGCGCGACATCAGATCGAACCACTCACGCACGAATTTAAGAGTGTGTTACCACCATTAGTGATAGAATAGGAAGAAGAAGTTTCAGATACCAATTTGATTCAATTTAGCAAGAAAGGAATAAAGAAATTGAAGTTTCCTAGATGTCCCATAGCCTCTCGAAGATAAGTACGGACCTCTCCGTACTAATCCATAAGATTCTACTAGACATTGCTCTTGTATTTAAGATCGTTTAACATAAAGCTCTAATACCAACTTTCTCACGACCCTTTTTAGGAATCTTGATAGTACCTACAATTTCCCACCAGTAGACGAACCACTCCGAATCTCATAAATCAAGGTATACGAATAAATGCGAAAGGATAATAAACATTATCTATCATAATAAGAAAATGCGGAGCATAAGTCTAAAGATTAATCTAGTATGTGAATACAAGAGCTCTATTAATATGATACACATCTAAAAACCAATAAAACATAGGCCAACTGAATAACATAAATTGAAATATCGGACATGTGTCTCGAATACAATAAAATACAAGAGTAAAGATAAGAGTATTCAGGGTATGCTGAATGAAAGCATCCTCACCCCAAACCCTGGAAGTCTACCTGCTCGGACTCACACTTGATCTCACGAACTGGTAATACAATTTATATATGCATCAAGAAAAGATGCAGCAAGTGTAGCATGAATACCCAACGTACCCCCGTAGACATCATAGGTCAACAATGACGAAAGATAGTAACATAGATAAATATCAAGTTGACAACAGATAGTCCTATACAACGTACTTCAATAACTCATATAAGTCATGTTGTACACATAGTAAACCACTAATTCACATAAGTCATTTTGTCCATATAAGGTTCAATCACATTCAATTCATATAGCACACACATGGAATTTACTGTCGACACCCACCGATCTAAACTGTCTAGACCATATTTATACTTAGCCCCATTTACCTGACTTGACATAACACACAAGAAAATCAACATTTAGTTCAAAACAGCATGTAAGATTGCCTCTCAAGAGTATTACAACTAGATTAGCCATGACAACATTAACACCCTTAATATCATTAGCCTGTAGACTTAATTAAGATTTCTAAATAGCTATAGTATGACACATATTAGTTCATTCAACGTTCACATTCTCAATAATAACACATATCGCAAGCCCTTTACTTGGGTCTAAGAGATCGGTAACCAAAAAGTCACGCTGTCAATTATAACTCACATAAAACACATAGTTTCCCTGCATCTAAACCATAGTCCTAACGTATTAGCATTACCGATCAAAGTACCATGTGACATCAAAATGACTTATAAACTATAAACCACAAAATGCAATACGCATGAAATTAAGCCACACATGATGACCTAATAGTTCAATGGAATCAATGGCATTATCCAGGTATGCACAGAGACAAATCCACTAATGGCAATAATCCCGATTCAATATAATCAATCCATTTATTCGAATATACTAAGGGACTAAGCCCAATCATGACAACCAATCCACATACAAATCAATAGGTAGTCAATGTATAGATGTATGTATGATATGAATGCAAATGCAATTGCTTGGTACCTTTTTCCTCCAGTATACAGGCTCTCAAGTTTTATTATGAAATTCCACACATGGGGGGCCCACGAAGTCCATATATCCTTTGGAATTTCCCATCGGAGCCAAGCTCTTGGCTGAATAATATAATTATTGTAGGTGTAATAATCGTACCCCGCGTATCATATCCTTTGTAGCGTGCAACCCGATACATCCATAATATTATCATTATCTCAATATTGTGAATAGTCTCATAAGCACTTGCTTTCCCGATATCTTAGACCCACAACATTTTTATATCACTCTCAAATCAATGTCATCAGAACCATGAGTGTATGAATGCAAATAAAAATAATAAGCAAGAATTCAGAATGTATGAGATGCTACCAAGTATAGGAGATGAATGTCACATACTTTCAAGAACTCAATAACACATATACAGTCCAAGTACAAATTAGGATATCATTTCGAAAGTATATGTGATGAATAAATATATCAGTAGAAAACATGGCGACAAGCCCATATAACACCAGTCAGAATAAGCTTAAGGTTAATTCCTCATATCACCCAACAACATAGTTCAATATTGGTACCCACTCAAATGCTCATCACAACCATTTAAGTGGGACCTCCAAAACACTCCTAATACCCTCAATATTTATAACTACCACGTACTTCTATTGGAGTCTCAAAAACTAAATCATATCCTAACTCATTGCCGAGCAGGAGCCACGAACAATCCATCTTCAGTGTCGGCCTCGCCCTTTCAGAGCTCCTCGAAGTAACATGCATATACTGAAAGTTAATAATAAGCTACCACATAATACAAGGACATCGTCCTTAACAAATCAAGATTTCAAATACCAACCCCGAGCCCACGTCACCAAGACTCAAACTTTATTACCCAAAAACCAAGAACACATACTAGGTATTCATATCCTTGATTTAATTAGAAACGTATACTCATTTGGACATCCAATTGTACAATTTAAGAAAAGCCCTAATTTATGAACCCTTTCAAGACATCTACCAATTCCATTAAGAAAATCATAACTCATTTTCATCATAAAAGGGAGATTTAAGCTTAGCAACTAGTTTTCCTTAATAAATAGGTGATTAAACTCCAAAAAGCTTCCCAACAACTTAAGATTTAAAGTAGAAGAAAAGAAATCAATTTCAACTTAGGATTTATCACCTAAACCCTTCCAACAAATATATGATTCTAATATGAAATCCCTACTTAATCAAAGATATAACATAAAAAGATGATAAGAGACTCACCCCAAGGAAGAATCTCGAATGTAGGACTTGAAATCATCAAAAACCGAGTTCTAGAACCCCAAATTTTTGAGAATGAAGTCTCCTATTTGATTTTTGGAACATTTAACTGAATAGAAAAATCCTTCATCGATCGCGGTCAAGGCGTCGCGATCGCGAGGACATGAAACTGGCTTAGTGAGTTGGCCTTTGCGACTGTGGAGGTTGTCACACCCTAAAGTAGGGAGTATGTCCGGCATCCGGTGCCACCCTGGCCCAAGCGTACCACTCAGATAACCGAGTCCATGTATGAATAGATTTTCCGGCCAACGAGGCCGTACTAAAACATAACATGAATAAGAATATCGTAAGAGAGCCAACAAGGCCACAGGCTATATGATAAGGATAAAACTCAACCTGTAAGGTTAACGAGAGGGGATCAACCCGACATATATACATAAGCAGGGCCGACTAGGACACAACACAAGTCAACAAAAGATAGTCAGGCCAACAAGGCCATATATATTGTACATACTAGACAAGTCTATGAGCCTATACAAGTACTTGTATTATCATATGGCCGGGATAGGGCCCTGACCTACCCATACTATACATATCTATATATCTGACATACAAGACACCTGACCAAGGCAACTTCATAAAAGATGAAGGTTACCCACTGTTAGCTGAACTCAACTGCTCCTATTGAGATAGTCTATCAAGGCCCCTATCAAAACCTGCAGCATGAATCATAGCACCCCGGCAAAAGGGACGTCATTACAAAATAAATATACTAATATGTAAAGCATGAATAACAATATAAAAGTATGAGTTATAAAGAAGAGCATAAAAGCAATCTGATACTCTGATAACATGTGTGTCATGTAGGGCGAACAATGAAACTCTGAAATTGAAATGAATCCTTTGTCTATAGGACTTATTACATACTTTGCCCTCGACTTATAGCCTGAGGTGTATAATATGTAAATGCCTTCAGGTAATATTCTGAGGTGTATGGATGGATGCACATATAAGTGCTTGCCCTCTAGTTATAGCCCAAAGTGTGTACAATGTACATGTATTGCCCACCGGCTATTCGCAATGGTTGTGTAAGTAATATATATGTATATATAGTAATAATAGCACATAAGGCCTCTTTGGAACTCGAAACCCTTCGACTCTACTATGAAATGACAGTTGGTCGACTTGACGACTACTCTTTGGAAGTACTCCTTCTCGGAGATTTATGATACTTTGAATGAATAACAAATAAGTCAAAAATATGGAACACAACAACAACAACAACAAGAGAATTGTTCCCGATAAGGGGCAATGATAAATAAATAGAGTGAAGCTTTCAACATTTCTTTTTGAAAATGATATTCACTTTGGATTTCATGCTTTTGAAATAAGGTGATAGACTTACATACCTGTGTCGCTTAGTTAACAACGTATCATGAACCTCCAGTTGTCTTACAGGTGATTATCTACACAATATTGAGGTTTTGGATTAAGATACAATCGACAGACTAAGAAGCAATTTTCTAGAATAATTCAATGAACACATATCATACATACTCCTCTAGCTATCATGTTTATGGCTACCATCCATGCTATATATTCCCCTTCAACACCACACCAATAATATTAATAATAACCATAATAACAATAACCATAACAATAACAGCACAACAACATCAACAACCATAAAATCACCATACCTAATCCATCATTTCTAACATTGTATCCTTCAATTCAAGCTATGATCAGATCCAAGTTAACTTAAGAAATAACTAAGGTTCATAAAAGTTCTTTCATGGAGTTTTAACTCAACTATCACGAGTTTCCTTTATCCATAATTCTCAACAAGGCTATGAGAAGCTTAAGACTATCAAGAACACCAATAACTTACCTCAAATCAGCTAAGAGAACTTGCACCATAAACTTCTTTCCAAACACCAAGAGGATCCTTACTCCATCTTACTTCTAAGAGGATCTCCAAGATTTGTAGTTATTATCTATGGATGATTTGCCTTTGAATTGGTGTGGGATGACTTATTTATGACCTAAGAACACTAAGGAGGTATTTGAGAGTGTTTGGGAAATGTTTAGGTCGAAGTGGATATGAAATTAGAAAGCCACCGCTTTGGGCTTTATATAGAACCTTGCACCACCACTGATATGCGGCTGGTTTTGCATCATAGAACCCCATCTGTGGGTACAAAATCCAATGCATATTGCGATAGTGAGGTGAGGAAAATGAGGGTTTGATCCATGGCCGAATTCGTGAAGTGGATCAGCTTCCGTGGGGCTGAATGCTTAGCGTATCGCCTAATCTTTACTAAACTTTGTCGAGATGTACTTCCTTTAATACAATTGACTTCCAACATACCATAGTAACACTCATATAAGTTGTATGTGACCCTCAGGATGGGTCTTGGGTTACCAGAGCTTAAATCGACTAACTATACACTCGATCGCACAAAGAATTGCGGAGTGTAACATCCTTCCCCCCTTAATAACATTCATCATCGAATATTAAGGGACATCAATGAGAATCTTTAGTTCTTAGGTTTCGATAGAATTTTTGCTGAGTCTCCTCTGTAAATAGGACTATCCCAAGACCTACCAAGCAATTAGAACCAATACAAAGGCCACATAGGCCAGATATTGTTAGGGGTGGGAGGGCAGGGGTATTAGGGGGTGAGAGAGGGATGGTTCAATGCTTGGGTTGGGGTTGGTGTAGGGGAGGGGGTAGGGTGTATGGATAGTTTGGGGGTGGTTGGGTGCGTTGGTGTATTTTTATTATTCTGAATTAATAAAGGATTTTTTTTAATAATTATTTATAAACAAAAATCTTAATCTAGAGTGGAGCTCTAATCGTTAAGATTGAGCGTTTACGTGGGTCAAGTTTGGGCATCATCATGGGTTCATTTGGACTGTTGATTTATGATGGGTCAACTTGGGCAAGCCCAAATCAACCCATTATCAAAATCACTCTTGTCCAAACCCATGAAACCACGGGCGGATTGGGCGGGTCATTTGGGTTTGGACTAATTTTTCCACCCCTACATACTGTATCTTTGTCCTCACACGACCACCACTATATCAATAGATATAAGAATTAGCCATAACTCACCTCATCCATCTTCATCTTAAGTCTGGGCTGCATTTGTTCAACTTTGGTTGTTATGATCACCTAAACAAAACACATAGGATATGAAATAAGGCTATTATATCGCATGAGTAAAGAAAATCATATCATACGACATAAATATGAAAATGTGGTTTGTAGAAGGTATGGATACTTAGATTTCATATCTTTTTCGGCCTCCTAAGTCATTTCTTCTATGTTTTTATTCCACCAAAGCACTTTCACAAAGGCAACCTCTTTTGTTCTCAATTTCCGTACATGGCGATCTAAAATAGCTATAGGAGTATCTTTATAGGATAAATTCTCGGTGATATGCACATCCTCTACGGGAGTAATGCGGGAGGGATCTCATATACACTTATGTAGCATCGATACATGGAATACCAGGTGAACTGCTTCTAATTCTGTGGGTAATTCAAGCTCATAGGCCACCCGGCCTATCCTGCGGATGATCTATATGGTCTGACATATTTGGGACTGAGTTTCTCCTTTTTACTAAATCTCATGACGCCTTTCATAGGAGAAACATTTAGGAATACCCAATCATCGACTACAAACTCCAAGCCACAACGTCAAATATCTGAATAAGATTGTTGCCGACTCTAGGCAAGTCAATAAGCACTCTTGGATTAGCTTTATCTTCTCCACTTCTTGTTGGACTAGGTTGGGTCCTAGAAACTCGGCTTCGCCCACCTCAAACTAGCCAATCAGAGACCTACATTTCCATCCATACAAGGCCTAATACGAGCCATTTTTACGCTAGAATGGTAGCTATTATTGTAAGCAAACTTGATAAGTGGGAGATGATCATCCCAGCTACCCTCGAAATCCAATACACAAGCTCGCAATATGTCTTCGAGCGTTTGAATTGTGCGCTCATCTTGGCCGTCATTTTGCGAATGAAAGGCAGTACTAAGGTTCACTTGGGTGCCCAAACCTTTTTGAAATTACTTCCAAAAGTTAGTCGTAAATTGAGCACCCCTATCGGATATAATGGAGACCAGAACTCCATGCAATCGAACTATTTCCTTGATATATAGCTTGGCATAATCTTCAGCTGAGAAAGTGGTGTGAAAGGGTAGGAAATGGGTTAATTTTGTAAGCATGTCGACAATAACCCAAATGGAATCAAATTTTTTATGGGTATGGGGAAAACCTGTGATGAAGTCCATATTAATCATTTCCCACTTCCAAGTTTGGATTTCAATATTCTGAATCAAGCCTCCAGGCTTCTGATGCTCGATCTTAACTTGATGATAATTCAGGCACTAAGATACAAATGTTGCAATATCCTTCTTCATATCATTCCACCAATAAACCTGTCAGAGATCATGGTACATCTTCATTGAACTAGGATGAATGGAATACTTGGACTGATGGATTTCAGCCATAATTTACTTTCGTAGACCTCCTATGTTTGTCACACATAGTCGACCTTGGTATCTAAGAACTCCATCTCCTACGAGCTCCAGTATCGACTTCTTCTGTAGAAGAATTCCTTCATCCTGACTAGCTCAGGGTCGTAAAACCGTCTTACCTTCACCTCTACTACTAGAGATGATTATGTGGTATCCTAAATCACCGCACCTCCATCATCCGTATCTAATAATCGCACATTCAAGCTAGCTAGGCGATATAATTCTTTGGTCATCTCCAACTTGTTGGCTTCAATACCATCCAAACTCTCCATAGACTTGCGGCTTAATACATCAGCTACGACATCCGCCTTGTCGAGGTGGTATAAAATATCAACATCATAATCCTTTAATAGTTCAAGCCACCTTCTTTGTCTCAAGTTCAACTCATTTTGCCGAAATATATATTGTAAACTCTTATGGTCTGTAAATATGTCAACATGAACTCCATATAAATAATGATGCCACATATTTAGGGAAAAGATCACCGCCGCCAATTCAAGATCATGGGTCGAGTAGATTAACTCATGTTTCCTTAACTACCTCGAAGCGTATGTTGTAACCTTCCCGTGTTGCATCAGGATGCAGCCTAGGCCAGTTCTGGAGGCGTCACAATAAACCACATACCCATCGGTACCTTTGGGAAGAGCCACCGATGCGGATGTCAACTTGTTCTTTAGTTCCTGGAAATTGTGCTCACACGCATTTGACCACTGGAACTTGGTTGCCTTGTGAGTAAGCTTTGTCAAAGGTGCAAAGATAAAAGAAAAGCCCTCTACAAATCTCTGATAATATCTTTCTAAGCCCAAGAAACTTCGTACTTCGATAGGAGTTGTATGCCTCGGCCAATTCTTTATGGCCTCAATCTTCTGATTATCCATTTTGATACCTTATGACGACACTATATAGACCATGAAGGCAATGGAGTTCAACCAGAACTCACACTTTGAAAACATGGCGTATATCTTACGATCTTGGAGCATCTGTAACACCGCTCAGAGATGGTCTACATGATCTGCCTCAGTCCGTGAGTATACCAAAATATCATCAATGAATACGATCATGAAGATATCGAAAAATGACTTGAAGACCTGATTCATCAGATCCATGAAGGTTGTTGGTGCATTAGTGAGTCCAAAGGACATCACTCTAAACTCAAAGTGACTATACCTAGTTTGAAATGCCGTCTTTGGGATATCTTTCTCTTTCACCCTTAACTGGTGGTATCCCGATCTTAAATCAATCTTTGAGAAATACTTGGCACCCTGCAACTGGTTGAATAAGTCAGCGATCCTTGAAAGTGGATATTTGTTTTTATGGTAACTTTATTCAATTGTCTATAATCGATACACATCCTTAGGGAACCGTCCTTCTTGCGAACAAACAATACTGGCGCGCCCCCATGGCGAAGTACTAGGCCTGATAAAACCTTTTTCCAATAAATTCTTCAATTGATCCATCAATTCCCTCAGCTCGGCAAGTGACATTTGATAAGAAGGGGTAGATATTAGCTGCGTATCTGGAAGTATGCCAATAGTAAAATCAATCTCTTGCTCTAGAAGGATGTCTAGAAGCTCATCCGAAATAAATCGGGAAACTCATTAATAACAGGGACAGACTGAAGGGTCGGAGGCTATGCATCTTCATCCCTGACCCGAACCAAATGATAAATATATCCCTTGGAAATCATTTTCTTGGCCTTCAAGTAGGAAATAAACCTGCCTTTAGGCGTAGCATAATTGCCTTTCCATTCAAGGGTCGGTTCGCTTGGAAAATGGAATTTAACAATCTTTGTTCGGAAATCCACAATCGCGTAACAAGAAGCTAACCAATTTATGACTATAATAATATTAAAGTCCACCATTGATAGCTCGGCTAGATCATCTAAGGTAGGATGATTACAAACTATTGCGGTACAATTTTCATAGACACACCTCGCCACAATCATCTCACCGACAGGTGTAGCCACTTCATATGGCTTAGACAATAACTCTGGTTCAAATCTAAACTTACTAGAAATGAAGGGTGTGACATACAAATTGTAACCTGGATCTATCAATGCATAAACATCATAGGTAAAGATGGATAGTATGACTATAACGACATCTGGATATGACTCCAAATCCTGATGACATAAAAAAGCATAGGTGCAGTTCTAAGCACCGCCTGAAATAGAGGCTCCTCCTCAGCCTCTACCCTTACCTACTGAGGTTTGCATCCCACCACTCTGTAGACATATACATGATGAAGATGTTGTTGTCGATCCCGTCGGCTGAGCTATATCACCTCTACCTCTGCTTGGACACTCACGCATATAATGACCATGACTCTTACACCAATAACACATATCAGAACCCTAACTACACTATCCCACATGTGTTCTACTACACTAGCTACATGGCAGCAATGGAGGCTTCATCTGCCCCGAACCTCCTTGTCTCTAAGAACCAGAACCTCTTGAACTCTGTCATGGTCGTGACTGAGCATATCTGTCATACCTCAGCTCCTGAAACTAAGATGGAGCACTATTAGTAAACTAAGGTAGACGTTTGGGAAATTACTGTCTGGATCTACCCACTGCCTCTCCAAAGAACCCAATTGATTTGGCCCTCTTAGTCAATTCCCTCTCTACACGTCTATCATCTTGAAGCTGATGTTTGGGGTCCTCAGCACTCTATGCATATGCATGTATCCTAGAAATATATTTATCTCTATTCAGCAAGGTTGTCATGCATTCTCCAATCAGATGCGGATCCAACCCTACTACAAATCGATGAACTCGAGTCCTCATTATGTGCACAGTATTCGGAGCATACCTATCTAGAGAATCAAACTGCAGACTATATTATCTTACACTCTTGACCTTCTGTTTGATGTTTAAGAAGTACTCCACCTTGGCCTCTGTACCTCTAATGGAAAGTAATGGTCAAGAAAGGCTACTAAAAACTCCTCTCATACAGCTGGAGGTGCGTCTGGTCCTCGGGACTGCTCCCAGGCCTCATACCATAGAATAGCCATGTATCGCAACCTGAAAGAGGCCAACTCTACCGCCTCTGTAGAGAATATGCATAAATCTCAATACTCACAACATCTTATCAATAAATCTGAGGGTCCGTATTTGGATCAGTCCCAGTGAATACTAGCATACTCAACCTGAGAAACTCTCAAGTCCTAGAACTCCCTATGCCGTCAAAATATCCAATGCCTGTGAAAGCCTTTATTTGTTGATGTTGTGTAGCTACTATTTATGCCAATAACCGCATGGCATTTTCCACTCCTTGTTTAGAAGGCTTAGTTGGAGAAACTAGAGGAACTGGATTTTGTGAAGCCGGAGGTACTATAGTCTGAGAAATTTGAGGTACTGTCTCTCCTCTAACCTCCTCCTACGGGGGTGGAATAGGTGATACATGAGAGCGCAACTCTCTATGTGCTTCAGCCCTATTGATCTGGTCGGGCGGGGCATTACTAGTACCTTCACCCCTTTCAGCGTCGACTTGATGACTGGCGGTAGCTTTCATAACTAGTATGACTGAAAAGGAAATAGATCACGCATTAGACTCAAAATCATGTAACTTAGCTCTATAGCACGATCTATGAGGTGAAAGAACAGTAACTATCCTCAAATGCCCGGCAGCCTCTTGTTTATTAGTGTGGTGCACAACACACCCATAAACAAGACTATACTAGATACGGCTCACAGACTCCCTAAGACTGACCTGCTCTGATATCAAGTTTTTCACACCCCAAAGTAGGAGGTGTGGCCGACACCCGGTACCATCCTGGCCCGAGCGTACCACTCAATAACCAGTCCCTATATGAATAGAACTTTCTCCCGACGAGGTCGTACTAAAACATAACATAAATAAGAATATCATAAAAGGGATGACAAGGCCAAATGTTGTAGGATAAGGATAAAACTCAACCTGTGAGGGTAACAAGAGGGGATCAAACCGACATATATACATAAGCAGGGCCGACTAGGCCGCAACATAAGTCAACAAAAGATAGCCAGGATGACAAGGTCATACATCAACAACTGTACATACTAGATAAGTCTATGAGCCTCTACGAGTACTTGTAGTGTCATATGGCTGGGATAGATCCAATACCTACCCATACTGTACATATCTATATATCTGACATACTCGACACCTGAGGCAGCTCCGGAAATGATAAAGCTTACCCACTACTGGCTGAACTCGACCGCTCCTACTGAGATGGTCTATCAGGCCCCCTATTAGAACCTGCGGCATAAAACACAGCGCCCCCAGTAAAAGGGACGTTAGTATGAAAGAAATGTATTGTAAGCATGAATAGCAATATAAAAGTATGAGCTGTAAAGAAGAGCATAAAAGCAATCTGATAACTTGTGTGCCATGTAGGGAAAATAATGAAACTCAAAAACTGAAATGAAACCTATCTATAGGCCTTATTATATACTTTGCCCTCGACTTATAGCCTTATGTGTATAATGTGTCACTGCCCTCAGGTAATATTTTGAGGTCTATGTATGGATGCATATATAAGGGTCTTCCCTACGGTTATATTCTGGGGTATGTATAATATACATGTACAACTACCCATTGATTATTCGCAACAGTGGTGCGAGTAATATATATGTATATATTGTAATAATAGCACTTAAGGCCTCTTTAGAACTCGGAACCCTTAGACTCTACTGTGAAATGACATTTGGTCGACTTGACGACTACTCTTTGGAAGTACTCCTTCTCGGAGATTTATGATACTTTGAATGAATAACAAATAAGCCAAAAATATAGAACACAATAACAACAACAAGAGAACTATTCTCGACAAGGGGCAATGATATACGAATAGAGTGAAGCTTTCAATATTTATTTTTTAAAATGATATTCACTTTCTATTTCATGCTTTTGAAATGAGGGGATAGCTTTACATACATGTTTTCGCTTAGTTAATAACGTCTCACGAATCTCCTATTTTCTTACGGGTGATTATCTACACGTTATAGAGGTTTTGGATTAAGATACAATCGACAAACTAAGAAGCAATTTGCTAGAATAATTCAACGAACACCTAGCATGCATACTCCTCTAGCTATCATGTTCATGGCTACCATCCATGCTATCTACTCCCCTTCAATACCACACCAATAATATCAACAACCACCACCAAACAAAAACCATAACAACAACAGCACAACCACAAGATCACAATACCTAATCCATCGCTTCTAACACAGTTTCCTTTAATTCAAGTTATGATCATCTTCAAGTTAACTTAGGAAAGGTTCATAAAAGTTATTTCATAGAGTTTTAACTCAACTATCACAAGTTTCCTTCATCCATAATTCCCAACAAGGCTATGAGAAGCTTAAGACTATCAAGAACACCAATAACTTACCTTAAATCAGCCGAAAGAAATTGCACCATATGTCACGCCCCGAACCATGGCCTGGGCGGAACACGGTACTCAGTGCCTTGTTGCATGTGACCGAGCGAACTATATGGCTTGCTTGTCAATATGGGCATCAAAACATGCTATAGTAATGATTTAAAACATGTAAAATATAATGTTGTATTTATAGTCTGAAATAGTCATAGCGAAAAAAATCTGAAAATATAATAACTCTGAAAATCAATGTTGACATGACATACTAAACTACTCTATGAAACCCCTAAACATGAGTCTGACTGTAAAACTATTTACTAAACTGGCACCCCGAATGAGATGGGGCTCACCGAAATAGCTGATACTGAAGTAGTCCTATTGAGCAAATTTGTTTTCCTGAAACTCGGCACCTGTACCGTGAAGTTAGGCCTCGTGCAAATGGACGTTAGTACATTTGAATTGTAACGTATGCAAAGCAACTGAAAGAATAAGCAGGAACATGAACTGAAACTGAAACTGAACATGAACATGAATAATAACATGTGTAAAATCTGAAAAACTGTATATATGTATATATGTATGTATATCTATGGGAGAGCATTAGCAAAACCGATATGAACCACCACGCGTGAACGTGGATTCTTATCTCTGCCCGATCAGCTAAGCCATCTCGTACTTTGCCAGAGTATGAGACATGAACATGAACATGATAGATCCAATAATCCCACGAGGGGTAATAAGAAGGTATCGTCCTCTGGCTGAGTGACCCTTATCCTATGTTGGCATATGTAGTTTCAAACTATATGAGCCTTCTCGGTAATCTGTGCAACTCCCAAAACATGTACTTAAAATAGTTGGCTTGAAAGCCCATGAATTACATGAAATAACTTGAAATCATAACTTGTAAATTTATAATTTAACATGTGAAGAAATACATAGTATAGCTTGTCTAAATCATGAGAAACATATATGACTTCATGAAATTGAGTGATAATCATCATAACTTATATTTAAGAACTCATGGAAATCAAGACATGTGTTCATGGATTACGGACGGGTTCATGACAGTCACAATATCATATCATGGATGTAAGTAATAAAGTCAAGACATAACACGAAATAAAATTATACATATATAGAAAGATTATCATGAACTTGGATAAAACCCTAGGTTATGGAAATTCGTGGTTTCATGGATAAATGTGGCTTGGGAAAAAACATTAATGTTCTCACACGTAGATAGAAGTTCTACATACCTTAATCGCTCTAAAACCTGTCTTAAAATCTAAACATGGAAGAAGAAACCCAAAGCTTGAACTTTAATTCCTTGAGTTGGGTTTTCATGAAAACCCTAGGTTAGAAATAGTGAATTCCGCTTAGGAATTGATAGTAATCGATTACAATTGCATGGAAATACATGGAAAGGACTTACCTTGGTGTAGGAAATGGTTGGGAAGAGGTTGACGATCCGTATAATCGGATCGTACTGTTATTTTTTAAATATTTGTAGAGAGTTGTGAAATCTGGAGTTTGGAGATGGTGAAGATTGACGGTATGTACAATTGACCAACAGGCCATCATTTACAATAGTGAAATTAAAGGTTCGCTTTTACGGGCCATCAAATATTTTACGATCTTTACAATATACAGTCTACCCGTCAATTTCAAAAGTGAAATTGACAGTTTGTTTGACACGCCATAAAATATTTACGGTCCGTATAATCTGCCGTCAAATTCTATTTGTAGAACTGAACCTGGTTTTTCAACTTAAACTTTCCATTTTGGTTTACTACACTCGTGGATCATGAATAAGGCTTAGTTTGAAGGTATGAGGTGTTACACCATAAACTTCTTTCCAAGCACCAACAGGATCCTTACTCCATCTTGCTTCTAAGAGGATCTCCAAGCTTTGTAGTGATTATCTATGGATTATTTGCCTTTGAATTGGTGTGGGTTGACTCCTTGATGACCTCAGAACCCTCAGGAGGTCTTTGAGAGTGTTTGGGAAATGTTTAGGTCGAAGTGGAGATGAAATGAGAAAGCTACCGCTTTGGGCTTTATATAGAACCTTTCACCGTCACTGATATGCAGTTGGTTCTGCATCATAAAACCCTATTTGTGGGCGCAGAACCCAACGCATATTGGGGTAGTGAGGTGAGGAAAATGAGGTTCTGATATGCGGCCCGATCTGCAAAACGAATCGGCTTCCGTGGGGCGGAATGCTTAGCGTATCACCTAATCTTCGCCAAACGTTATCGAGATGTACTTTCTTTAATCCAATTGAATTTCAACCTTCCGTATACCTCCGTAACATTCATATAAGTATTACGTGACCCTCGAGAAGGGTCACAAGTTATCGGAGCTTAAATTAACTAACTATACGCTCAATCGCACGAAGAATTATGAGGTGTGACAGACATGATCGAGCGACCGCAAGCTTCACAGCTGGGCCGGTCTACCTCATTTCTACTACACAAATGTGGGCCCCTACCCTGCAAATGCGTCCTATCTGGTGCCCCTCCTCATGAACGTGAGACCCCCTACGCAAAGGAGGAAACCAGATTTTTTGGTTCTTCCCCGAACTCGCCTAAACATGTGAACACACTTGAAACCTTTCGGACACAGCCAAATATGCAGACACATCATAAAGCGTGCTATGAACTCGCTCGCGCACTCGACTTTATTATAAGACCGAGTTGAAACACATTTCTTTAAGGAATCGTCCAAAATATTCAAATATCATAATGTCACAAATAAGGCCACAAAGTAGCTCTGATTACCTCGGGAAGCAAACCAATGTCTCACCAAGTCATAAGTGACCCTCCAGAACTACCGGAAGCAACGGAACTCGAAAATGGACTCATATAATCAAACGTCAACTTTGAGTTAAACTAATCAACTCTAAGATTCTTAATTTGGATTTTCATCCGAAACTCATATAAATTGACCTCGGGATCCGTGCCACCCATCCCCGCGCATCACGAACCCCACACAGAGACTACGGGAAGGATAAAATAGGTTAATAGTTATATTTAACTAAAAATGACCGGACGGGTCGTTACACCCTTGCTTGAATTTTTCCCAAATGAAAAGTGCAAAAGGGCTTTGGTCTGTTTGAAGTTGCGATGGGCCGGGTCGATCTGCCGTTGGATCAAGCTCGACCAAGAATAAAGGGTTCCGACCCAAATTTTTTAATAGGTCTTGAAATAAGAGATGGTCAATGTGCAAAATGTGCCCACGAGTTTAATTTTGAAAATAACCAAATCATTTCAACTATGACCCATTTGGTGTAAAAATCAATTTTGAGTTGTTCAATTGTGACCCACTAAAAATCCAATACAATTAAAGCTAAACAAATTATAAAATTGTGACGTAATTGATTATTTATTTAATTTATTCAAATTTCTTGACTTAACGAAGTAAAATACTTGTCGATTGATCATTGATTGTTTTAAACAATTATTTAAATAATTGTCTTTTACTATTTTGATTTTAAATTTTGATAATTATATTTGAAAATCTTAAAAATATACACAACATGAAATATGATATACTTGATGATATTTTTCCAAATAAAATGGCAAAATATCACCGAAACAATTTTGTAAAATTATTTTCGACTTGTAAAATGTATATTTCACTCTATTTGTAACTCAGAAAATTGAACTAATTAAATAAAATAATCCGAGGGCAAAAATTAGATGTCAATATATAGGTTGAACGAAAAATACGGTGATAGCTCCATGGGAAAGGATGATACCATAGAAGCCCAAAGAAGACCGTCGTCAAGGTCATAAGCTAAAGAGATGCAAGCCAAGGTTGCTCGGCTGCAATTGTAAATCAAAAAGATATTTATCATGGAAGAAAAGCCCAAGAATGAGTTCAAGAATTATGAACAAGAATGGGATAACTGCTATACATATTTTATGATTCAAGTCCAAGTCCAAGAAGATGGAGATTGGAGCATGTATGAATCCTCAAAGAGCTGAAAATCAAGCCCATAAAAGTGCTGAAATTCTGCCCAAAAATAGGCAGCAACTCACGTATGTAGTGCCCAAGAATTAGACAACTTTTTCCTATTTTGTTAGGGAATAGTTTTGGTATTATTTTTACATGCTTTCCTAGTTTAAAAGTTTTCTAATTAGGTTTTAGTTTAGTTATTTCCATAAAAGTAGATTCTATTCCCATTCTTTTTGGGATAAGTTTCCCCTATATGGCGTGAATTTTGTTTTTTTTCATTAGACAATATTATTATTATTTGAGAGTTTCTCTTCTTTACACCTTTGTGTGTGACTACTTTGAATTTATCTTGCAGCCTTATAAGAACAATTCTTCTAAGAGGTAAGACTAATTCATGCTTGATATCTTTGGTTTTTATTCATAAATTAAATAAGGTAATTAGTCTTATACTAATTATTGTCTCTAATTTATTTAAAATAGGGGTCTAGATTACCTTTTGATTTAAATTCTTGAATTGACTCTATTACCATAATTAGTTTTAATTGGCTAATTTTGAATACTAAGATAAATTAGGATTCTTAAAACTTAATCTTGAAATTTGGGGATTTTATTTTCGAATTTTGCATATCTTTAAATTCAGTCTTTAATCTTCGTAGTTTCGCTTTGCATTATTGTCATGTTTTTATTTAAGTAACTCGATTCTAATCAAGTGATATAAGAGCGGTTCTATCAAGGTTCCGTTCTTGATAATCTTGGGTGTTTTGTAGCAAAAAAAACTAAAAAAAACACAAAAAGAAAACTCTCTTTATTTTCAGTAGCTTAAAAGGTTTGACATAGCTGCAAAAAACAAAAAATATTGCTTGCAAATTAAGGAACTTCAAATTTATTGTGTTTCTTGTTTTCCAACATCAAGAAGGAAAACTAAGAAGAGGGAAAATTGGAAAAAAATTCTTATACAAATTGGTCTTTTTCTTGTCTCGTCAAACCCAATTCATCTAGGAGTTGGTAATTTTTTTTCTTTCTACATCTTACTTCTAAAGGATTGTTGTTACTAATAGGGTTTATATATAAATCTTAAAGGAACCAGCCAAAGGTAGTAATTGGAGTGGAAAAAGGCAAGCGAGGGTGAGATTAATAGAGGGAGAAAGCCAAATTTAGAGATATTTCTTATAAAAATAGAGATATCTCAAACAGGAAAGGAGAATGAAGCGACCATTCAAAACGACAACAACAAAGTTGAGATGCTTATAATGATTTCCACCAAAATTGAAGCGTTAGAGGTCACCCAAAATCCACTTAATCCGGTGAACATATCCGATTTAAGGAGAATCCAACAACACTTTATTCCTCCGGTCAGGAGACGTGCTATACGAGCTCCTCAATTTCAACAAGGTGGTGATCAGTTTGATATGATAAGGATGAGCTAGGGCTGAGGATGACAATCTTAGTACAATTAAGATGAAGATTCCTACTTTCAAGGGGACAAGAGATCTAGACTTATACCTTTATTGGGAGCGAAAAGTGGATTCCATCTTCGACTGTCACAACTACTCTGATGGAAAGAAGGATAAACTTGTTGTGGTTGAATTTTCTGACTATGATGCTAGTTAGTAGAAGAAATTTAGCAAAGATAGAGTAGACAATGAAGAACCACCCGTTGTGACATGGGACGAGATAAGGAGGTTTATGAGAAAGCGTTTTGTGCCATCACACTTTCAAAGAGTTCTGAAACAATGCCTTCAAACTCTTAGGGAAGGCTCTACGCTATGGATGATTATTTTAAGGCTATGGATATGACTATGATTCAAGCAAATTGTAATGAGGAAGAGGAGGCTGTTATGGCTAGGTTTATTAATGGTTTGAATAAGATATAGATGATGTAGTAGAATTGCAACAGTATATTAAATTTAGATGAGTTAGTGGAGTTGGCTATAAAAGTAGAAAAATAAATCAAAAGAAAGCAACAATCTAGCGCATGGAGAAATCGATATCCTACAACTTCAAGGAAGTCATGGCCAACATATGAGGAGAAAAATGCGCCTAAATCACAAAATGATAAGGGCAAGGTAAGTTGGAGGCTAAATATGGAGATAAAACGTTTAACACAAAAACTTCTACTCTTTCTATACCTTCTAGTGCTATACAATGTCATAAGTTTCAAGGGAGGGGACATAAGGCATTTGAATGTCCAAATAGAAGAGCTATCTTAATTAAAGATAGTTGGGAATATGAGAGTGAATAAAGTGAGGTAGGAGAAGAAGAGTGTTTTGGGAGTGAGGACGAGAGAGAGAGATGGCTCCTCATGATGAGCAAAACTTTTTGAGGGTACTTAGGCGTCTTATTAACATTAATATGGAAAAGCTTGATGAGACACGGAGAGAAAATATTTTTCATACACAATGTGGGATAAAGGGTAAAAAATTGCTCTATGATTATCAGCATTGCTAGTGAGCGCAAATCTGGTGAGCGCATATGTGGTGAATAAATTAGGGATTCCATGCATGAAACATAAGGTCAATTACAAGCTCCAATGGTTGAATGAATGTGGAGAACTCAAGGTGAGTAAACAATGTATGATTTCCTTTTCTATTGGGGAGTATTTTGATGAAGTTCTCTGTGATGTTGTACCAAAGCAAGCTTTTCATATTTTGTTGGGCCGACCTTGGCAATATGATAGATATGATTGCCATGATGGGAGGTGAAATAAGTACTCTCTTGAACATAAGGGTAAGAAGTATATTCTTTCACCTTTAACTCTTTCCCAAGTGTGTGAAGACCAACAACGATTGAAAGAAACAATGGGAAAACATGGGGAGGGATAAAAAAATGAGTGAGAAAAAAGAAAGAGAGGAAAAAAATCAAGTGAGGCGGGAGGAAATAGAGGGCAGGAACAAGAGAAATGCAAATGGTGGGAAGAGTGATAAAAAATAAAGAATTGGTGAGAGGAAAGAGGTTAAGGGTGAAAAAATAGTGAGTCTTGCAAAAGGCAAAGAGTGTTGACTTGCAAAAAAATAAAAAAGAGGTTTGCATTATCTTGCTTACTTATAGGGAAGTTATGATTAACACTAATGATTTAACTCCTTATTTACCTAATATTGTTTCAAAACTTCTGCAAACTTTTGGCGATGTCTTTTTTGAAAAATATCCCTAAGGGGTTACCTCCTTTAAGAGAACAAGAACATCAAATTGACTTTGTGCCTGGTTCTCAACTTCTGGATAGGCCCTCTTAGAGAAGAAATTCTGTTGAAATAACGGAACAACTAAGACAAGTAGAATAGTTGCTTGAAAAGGGAATTGTCAGAGAAAGCATGAGCCTATGCTTTGTTCCCGTGCTCTTGGTACCAAAGAAATATGAAACTTGGAAAATGTGTGTGAATTATCGCGCAATCAACAAAATAATGGTAAAGTATCGCCACCTTATTCTCCATCTAGATGATATGCTTGACCAATTGCATGGGTCAAATATTTTCTAAAATTGATTTAAAAAGTGGATACCATCAAATTTGAATTAATCCTGGAGATGAGTGAAAAGTTGCTTTTAAAACTAAGTATGGTTTGTATGAATGATTAGTGATGTCATTTGGCTTAACTAATGCACCTAGTACTTTCATGAGGTTAATAAATCATATATTTAAGGATTTTCATGGTAAATTTGTTGTACTCTATTTTGATGATATTCCGATCTTTTCTACCTCTCTTGAAGAACATGTGGAACACTCGAGGTTAGTTTTTGATGTGTTTAGGAAGCAACAATTGTATGCTAATCTGTCAAAGTGCACATTTTTTGTTGATAAGGTAATCTTTCTTGGTTTTATGGTTAGTTCAACAAATGTATAGGTGGATGAAGATAAAATTAAAGCAATTAAAGAATGGCCTACACCTAAGAGCGTGACGGAAGTTATGAATTTTAAAGGACTTGCTAGCTTCTATAGGAGATTGTGAGGGACTTAGTACAATTGATGCACCATTAACTAAAGTCATTAAAAGGGATAAGGTTTTTAACCGGGAAAAAGAACAAGAGCATGTATTTAATGTCTTAAAATATAGATTGTGTTCTGCTCCTTTGTTACAATTACCTGATTTTTCTAAATCATTTGAAATTGAATGTGATACTAGTGGAAAAGGTATAGGGGTTGTTTTTATGCAAAAGGTATAGGGGTTTTTCAATGCAAGATTCTAAGCTTGTTGCATATTTTAGTGAGAAATTGAGTGGAGCTATATTGAATTATTCTACTTATGATCGTGAGTTATACGTTTTGATAAGGGCTTTGGCTACTTGGCAATATTACTTGTGGCCGAGTGAGTTTGTGATAAAGACTAACCATGAATCATTGAAGTACTTGAAAGGCCAAGCTAAGTTGAGTAGACGACATGCCAAGTGGGTGGAGTTTTTTGAGACATTTCCTTATGTGATTTCATACAAGCAAGGTAAGGACAATATGGTGGCTGATGCATTTTTGCGAAGGTACGTTCTTGTCTCTACTCTTACTTTTAAATTAATGGGATTTGATCATATTAAGGGTTTGTATGTTGATGATTCAGATTTTGGAGTTGCTTATGCTTCATGTTTGAAGGGGCCTTTTGAGAAGTTCACTTTGCGTGATGGGTTTCTTTACAAGGAAAGTAAGTTGTGTGTGCCAATATGTTCATTGAATGACGTTTTGGTAAAAGAGACACATTGTAGGGGTCTTATGGGACACTTTTGAGTGCCAAAGACCTTAGATATACTTGCTGAAAATTTGTTTTGGCCTGGAATGCGCATGTAGAAAACTTTTGGGCATGATGTTTAGAATGTAAACATGCTAAATCTAGAGTTTTACCACATGGGTTGTACACGCCTTTACCTGTTCCAGTTTCACCTTGGATAGATATCTCTATGGATTTTTTCTTAGGTTTACCGAAAACAAAATATGGTAAAAATAGTGTGTTTGTTGTGGTGGATAGATTCTCTAAGATAGATCGTTTCTTTCCATGCTTAAAAACTAATGATGCTTCTCATGTGGCTGATTTGTTTGTTAAAGAACTTGTGAAATTACATGGCATACCTCTATTATTAGTGATATAGATGTTAAGTTTTTGAGCCACTTTTAGCGTGTTCTTTGGGAAAAGTTAGGGATCAAATTGTTGTTTTCTACTTCTTTCCATCCACAAACTGGTGGGCAAACTGAGGTAGTGAATAGAACTTTAGATAACATGTGGCGGGCTGTTTTGAAAGGTAAATTAACTTCTTGGGAGGAGCACTTGTCTTTGGTGGAAATGGAATTATCCATTCTTCTACTGGGTTCTCTCCTTTTGAAGTTGTTTATGATTTTAATTCCCTTACTCCCCTTGATTTAGTGTCATTGCCTACTAATGATGTTGCCAATCTTGATGGAAAAAATAAAATTGAGATGGTGAGGAAGATACATGAGCGAACTAAACTGGTCATTGAAAGGAGGAATGAGTAAGTTGCTTTGAGAAGAAATAAAAGGCAAAAAAAAAGTCATCTTTGAACCTGGAGACTCAGTTTGGGTTCACATGAGAAAAGAAAGGTTTCCTTCTAAAGGGAAGTATAAATTGCATCATAAAGGCGATGGACCCTTCAAAGTTCTCGAGCGAATTGGAGACAATGCTTACCAGTTGGATCTGCCTGGTGAGTATCAAGTAAGTGCTACTTTCAATATTGCTAACTTGTCCTTATATGATGATGTAGGATCAAATTCGAGGACGGATTCTTTTCAAGAAGAGGAGGATGATAGCTCCGTGGGCAAGGATGATACTATAGAAACCCAAAGAAGAGTGTCGTCAAGGTCACAAGCTAAAGAGATGCAAGTCAAGGTTGTTGGGCTTCAATTGAAAATAAAGAAGATATTTATCATGGAAGAAAAAGCCAAGAACGAATCCAAGAATTATGGAGAAGAATGGTATAAGTGCTATACATATTTTATGATTTAAGTCCAAGCCCAAGAAGAGATTGATTGGGGCCAGCATTGAGCCCCAAAGAGCTGAAATTCTGCCCAAAAATAGGCTGCAACTCACGTATGAAGTGCCCACGAATTAGGCAACTTTTTCCTATTTTGTTAGGGAATAATTTTGGTATTAGTTTTACATGGTTTCCTAATTTAAAAGTTTCCTAATTAGGTTTTAGTTTAGTTATTTCCATAAAAGTAGATTATATTCCCATTCTATTTGGGATAAGTTTCCCCTATATATAGGGGTGGATTTTGTTATTTTCATTTGACAACATTATTATTATTTTGAGAGTTTCTCTTCTTTACATCTTTGCGTGAGGCTATTTTGGATTTAGCTTGCAACCTTATAAGAACGATTCTTCTAAGAGGTAAGATTAATTCGTGTTTGATATCTTTGGTTCTTATTTGTAAATTAAAGAAGGTAATTAGTCGTATACTAATTATTAGAGAAATTTCTTCGAAACAAGGATCTAGTTCACTTTTTAATTTATGTTCTTGAATTGACTCTATTTGTATCATAATTATTTTTAATCCGCTAATTTTGAATACTAAGATCAATTAGGGTTCTTAACACTTAATTTTGAAATTTGGAGATTTTATTTTCGAATCTCACATATCTTTAAATTCCATTTTTAAGCTTCGTATTTTCGCTTCCGCATTATTGTCTTATTTTTATTCAAGTAACCCAATTTTTATCATACGGGCAGAGTTTGTTTTTCTATTTTCTATAGATGTATAGGAGTGTAGGTAGGTGATTAAACTTGTGTCGTAAGGCATAATTTGTTCAATACTCTTTGGGGTCTCAGTCTGTGTTATAGTATATTATTCCTTTATCATGCAGAGTTTGTTCTTTTCTTTTTTATATATGTGTAGGAGTGTAGGTAGTTGATTATACTTATATCTAAGACATAACTTATTTAAAATTATGTATAGTCAACAGAAATTAATATAGTTTCACATCTAACTCAACAAGCTTCGTATATTAACCAAAACGAACTTATAAACTGATCGAAATAGAAACAAAGCAATAAATCTGATCGATTCTATGTTGTTGAGTGAAATTATCAGGTGCAAAATTGAATTTCAACTGTCAGGTGCAAAATTGAACTTCAACTAAAAGTCAACGGGATATCAGTTGCTTCTGAACAATCATTGTATATTAAACAAATCGAAGATGATTGATTGTTATTTTCTAATAATAACAAAAATAAACTGATCTAAAGAGAATCTAAGCAATAAATTTGATCGATTAGATTTTGATTTGAATAACGTTCAACCAAAAGGCAAATCTCATATATTTACCTTTTCCGGAGCCAAAAACAATCACAACAATGTCGTCAGAAGGTTGTTCTTGCCGTAGAAACGTTGGAGAGGTTAGTGGGATCTGCAATTGGTTATGAGGTTCGTTGGGGATGTTGGTGGTTTTATATTCTTCAGTGTCAAGGGTAAAATCATTCTAGTATTATTGACTTAAATCGCTGAAGGGCGATAATTAAAGATCTCAGATTTGAAGGGCAAAATTTTAAAACCAAACCATTTGAAGGGTATTCATGCCAATTGCCCCCTAAGGACCGGCCCACTAAGAAGGGGTTGCGGGTATGTTCGATCTTCCCCTCCCCTCCCCACCCCAAGCTTCCCAATTCGGCCCCCTTAAGCCCCCATAACCCAGGCCCCCATTCCCAGGCGTTTTCTATATACATCAGTGATAATGTATTTTCATGTCAATGCCACTTGATCCTCGATTTTTGTTGGTCTAGTATAAATAGAAAGGGTAGGCAAATTTTATTATCTGTTAAATTGGTTTCTCAGAAAATGAGAAAGGCAGCATAAAATCTCATTTAAGGTTTCAAGTGCCAAATTATGAAAGTGGTTGAGGTGGTCAAGATTGCTCAGATTTGCTTCTCAATGTTGATTAGCTTCTTTTATGTTGGTATTCAAATTGATTTGACAACAATTATTTTTAATCCCTGCTAAAGGACAAAAGAACACTTGCCATGCAGATTCTTGATTCACATTACAGGATTTGCACCCTTCAAGTTATTCTGAGAATTGAAGGCTGCACAGCGCCTTAAAACTACAGAATCGAGATAAAAGAAATGAACAGATAATTCAAACAATTGGGTAATATGTTTGCATTTCCAGCAAATATAAACACATAATAAACAATGGAGTATCTTATTACAAAGAATAAATTTTATTCAATCTCGTGTGGAGACCATGAAATACAATACATATGTATTATATGTATTACCAAATCCACTAATGTCTTCTCTGAATGATAAAGAACATATGGTAATAACAGAACCCACCAATAGAAATACTAAAAGATGCTAAAAAAGATCCAGGAAACAGAGCGAATAATACACAAGATACCAAACTAATAGACAATCACCCACCACGATTTTGTCATATTTCACAGAATCTTATCTACATCAACAAGATCCACTACCACGGAACTCATCTGAAATGCTCAAGAAATTGACGCACCAGCTATGAATGATGACCCAGCAGAGCACCTTGCAAATTTTTGACAGCACTATCGTAGTTAACAAAACCCATAAACCAAAACTCATGATTGTCAACTGAGATAATCTGGATGTACTTCTCAGCTGGATTGACCTTGTTAGTTGATGGATTAACGGCTTTAAGTTGGTGTACTGGGAGAACCACCTGCAATAGAAAAAAGATCTCGGTTACAGGCTTACGAGTTTCCAGCAGTTAATGAAAAACAGTAGTCCTCTCTAATCAACAAGGGAATTGATCAAGAACAAGATGATCAAAAGCAAAGCAAGCAAACAAAAAGTATTTGAGAAGCTTAACAGCAAACGAGAAGGTTAAGTTAATATAAAGGTCTCCTAGAGGCGGCTGAATACATATGCGGCCCCTTAAACTTGCCCAAAATTGTCATTAAGGGTTGTATTTATTGAATACCTAATGTTAATAAAAAATGTGTCTATTTAACACCCAGTGCTAACATGCCACGCTGCATATTACATACTTCTCATGAGAGCGTGATATGCTGAAATGCCCAGGGACACGTGTCAACGGAGAAAAAAAAGATTTTTTAGGTTTTAGTTTTTCTCTTTCTTGTCTCCACTTTGGCCGTACCTCCCCATTCACATAGATGCGTCAGCTTCCATTTTCAAAACCAAAAAAGTTTCTCAATCCTATCATCACTCATCTTCCACCAAAATCTCTCACGTCAAACTCTAATTGCGAGTCTATACCACGCAGGACCTCTAACGATATAATCACATAATCACAGGATCGAGCGTATGGCTCCACAAATTCGTTTTCCGCTAAGAGCGACCCCGTATATAGATTATAGAATAGCTCAGAACCCTGCATATCCATTAAACGACTCCAATTTCGTTGAAAAATGGATTATGGAATAAGTATTGAAGAATCCATTTTTTCATTCTATTAAGGCTAGTATAGCGTCGGAAAAAAGGCTTGATTAGGGCCTCCATCAATTTGAGGACTTCATTTCAATTCTCATTCGCTCGCTTTGTGCTCACATAGCTTGCGCATTATGCAGATTTTGGAATTGTTTATGAAATGTTGTCACTGTAGCTAGATTTGGTGGTGGTGAGATGTTACACCTTTAGTCCTCTCCCACCTACACCTTCAAATTAGACCTCACTCGACGGACCCAACAAAATGATCTCATTTTCACTCATTTCTCCTTCTACACAACACCATGCTCTTTTCAGATGCAACTCGAACACCCAATGCTGACATGGCATATTGTTCCATACTTCTCATGAGAGCGTGAACTACCCTTGTTTTCTTTATATTGAAATGCCCAAGGACACGTGTCAATGGATAAAAAAAGAACATAACTATTTTATTTTTAATTCTCTTTCTCCTCTCCACTTTGGTCGTACCTCCATCAACATAATGCGCAAGCTTCCATTTTCACAACCAAAAGCTCGATTTTTCTCAATCCTATCATCTCCCTAATCTTCCACCATAATCTCTCACGTCAAACTCCAATTGCTAGTTTATACAACTACCCGTTAATATGTTGGTGGAATGCTCGTTCACTGATATGCAGATCTTGAATTGTTTAGGAAATGTTGTCACGGTAGCTAGGTTTGGTGGAATGTTCTTTCATTGATAGTCCTCCACCTACACCTTCAAATTAGACCTCACTCGACGGACCCAACAAATGATCCCATTTTCACCAATTTCTCCTTCTACACCACCCTCTTTTCACACGCAACTACAAGAAGCCAAACCCAAAAGTGAAGTCTCTAGGAAATTTCCCCAACCGACAGTCCAACAAGTCTTTCTGAATAGGAAGAGCAAGAAGCGAAATTAGAAAACTTTTTCTCTTTGCTGAAAGACCATAAATAAAAGTGAGTTCTCTAACAGATTAAGCTTTTAGATGAGATGGTCACACTACAACATGATATGAGAACGAACAGAGGTTCTAGGTTTGTGTCGCTGCCAATCATTATCAAAAAGAATTATCACGTGCTTAGCTCATGAAGAAGAATTAGGTTGCACGTGTGCGAGTGTGTTGAAAGGCATAATTAAATAAATAAAAGTGTTATCTCTAACAACTTAAGCTTTTGAATGAGATGACCACACTTCCACATTTTTTTATGAATAACCAATTCATTTTCAAATATAGCTTCTTCATTTTTATAATCATGGTGTCTGGGCCAGCTTACAAGCATCTCGACTAGTTCCACGGGTACTTGCCACCTCCCACCAGCAACTGGTACCAGGTAACTCGGTCCACCAAGGCTAAGATAGATGGAAAGAAATCACCTAGTGTTTTCGTCTCTGATGGGATTTGAACCTAAGACCTCATGGTTCTCAACCAACTTCACTAACCACTAGGTTGTGCCCTTGGGTGCCATTTTCAAATGCGATACTTTACCCAATAAATGGGTAAAAAATGGAATTGGAACATGGGAAAGATCTGATACCAATACGGAATCTTTTTCTTCAATGAAATATCTTTGAATGAAATGGAGAAAAAGTGGAAAAGAATGTATGAGTTGATTTGAAAAGCCAGTTGAAGAATATGGGTGGTTTTCTGAATGATCATTGTTTGGGAGTAAAGAATAAGAGAGACGAAATAAAAAAATGGAAAAAAGAAAGAACGATCATTTTATTTGTTTTTCTTTTTAATTTTTGTTGACACGTGTTATTGTATTACTTGTTTATTTCCACAAAGCGGCGTGTAAACTACACACTTAAAACTTTTCCAAAGACTTGGCAACTTCAAGTGTTCAATAGGTATAACCATTAGTTTGGGTGTCTAAATGCAGACATCGGGCACGTTCAAGGGGCCGCATATTTATGCAGGTCCCTAGAGGCTTAACATCATAAACTGCAGCACATAGTGCATGCCCATTACACCCAGGGTGTCTATTCAATGATTACAGAAAACAAGATATGAGAATCAGAACTGTGCAACCAGAAAGGAAAATTTGAAAGACTTTGTGCACAATATATATATATTGCCTATCATGTAGATATCAAAAGTACCATTGAAAATTCTGCCCAAATAAGTAGATCATAAAAAGTCCACGTGTTGTTCGGCAAAACATTGAGCTTCACTACAGATTAACCAGATGACAGATAGATACAACCATCCACATAATGCATAAATGAAGTTACATTCATAAAGAGATGTATCTCTTGAAATTCTATAAATCAAGACAATGATAAAAGATTTTGATCTAATAAATTTCGATCCGAAGGATTGCTTAAGCCTAGCTCTATCTTAACCTTATGATCCTAGTCAGCTCATACCTGTCTTGAGGCCAATAACCATGGAAAGAGAGTAAGGTAATTCATCATCAACCAAGGCAGGAAGAATAACATCCTACAACAGGACTATACAAAGCAGCGGACTAAAAGGGATCTGAAGAAAAAACCTTAAGACAAATTATGCACTGTATACTTAGTTACTCTCCTCAATAGTAGATAAGGCAACTTATAAATACAGTGAATGCGCAATTCTAAAGGATATCAAGATAATCAACAAGTGAACAGGGTTAAATTAGAACCATGCATGGGTTGGGTATAAATAAATACCCTGAAACGATTCAAGAATCTATATTTCCTTTCCTAGTCCTCAGAATCCTAATTTTAATGAAAGCAAACAAGATTACCACTTGTCAGAATACCATATAAAAGACAATGATCCTGTCTCCATTGGCAAGTAAACACAATGGCAACACCGAACTTACTATGAATTTCATTTACGGCATCTCTCCATATTCCTTTGATGTCCTCAGCTGACAAAAGATTAATTAATCAAAGCAAAACTTGCACCACCTCACCCCCCCAACCCCATCCTCATAACCATTATTAACTGCTCATTATCACATCACACAATGAGCCTCTACACCTCTCTTCACATCACAACCATATTCATCTTCAACAAAACTTTCAACCAGCTACCATTTTACACCAAGAGGCTGTCTTGACATTTAACAACCAGCAAAATAGAAAACATGGCACACTCGAGATAGGTTTATAAATATTAAAAAAAGGGCAGCCGGTGCACTAAGCTCCCGCTATGCGCGGGGTCCGGGGAAGGGCCGGACCACTAGGGTCTATTGTACACAACCTTACCTTGCATTTCTGCAGAAATATTAACATTTCACTTGTTTATAAAGAAAAATACTATTTCACTTGTGTATAAATATTAACATTTCACTTGTTTATAAAGAAAAATACTATTTGTTTGCTTTAAATACAGGCAGTTAACTTAACATAGAACTTTAGAAAAAGATAATACACTAAAAAGAGAGGAAGTGAAGAGCAGTAAAGGAGACCTACATAATTTTTAATTTTGTTCACCTTAGATATTGGTAGTTAACAACCAAAAGAAGAATAAATAATATTTTTCATAAAAAAAACATATAAACAGAACAAAGAATATATATTAAAAGAAAAAGAAGATAACAGGATGAAAAAGGCTTAATGGAGAGAAGTACAGACACTAACACGCTTTACATCAATGAAACTTGGCCCAAATAGATGTAGGTAAGAATGACAGTAGACCTTCAGAAGAGAACCAAAACAATTACTCTTAAATACTTAAAATTTATAGTAAATGAAGCCATGACCTACCACCAAGAAAACCAGTGTTCTCTCTCTTTCCATCAGTACCACAGTCTCACTTCCAAATGCCTTCTAACCAGCTCTCAGTATTGCCCACCACAACTAACAAAATAGAACCATGGCACACTAATACGTACATAAATGTTAATATTTTTATTTTTTATAAAGAAAAATTAATTGTTTTCCTTGAATACAAGCAGTTAAACTAAGACAGAACTTTGAAAAAAAGATAATAGGCTAAAAAGAGAAGTGAAGTGCAGTAAAGGAGACATACATGAATTTTAATTTTGTTCACCTTAGATATTGGTAGTTAATAACTTAAAATAGAGTAAAAAAAACATATACATTAAAAGAAATAGAAGATAACCGGACGAAAAAGGCAAAGTTGAGAGAAGTAAAGATACTAACATGTTTTTACATTAATGAAACTTGGCCCAAATAGAATATAGGTAAAAATGAATTTAGACCTTGAGGAGAGGACCAGAACAATTGCTCTTAAATTTTTAGAAATTGATAGTATAGTAAATGAAGCCATGATCCACACCACCAAGAAACCAGTGTTCTCTCTCTTTCCCATCAATACCACAGTCTCACTTCCAAACGTCTTCTAACCAGCTCTCAGTAATGCCCATCACAAGCAAACCATCACTAACTCACCTACCATCATTCTATTAGCAAATGCTCACACAGAATGAAAGAGCAAACATTACATGTCTGGGACTTCAAGAAAAAGGAATTATGCATACTAGGAAACAAATCAGAACACTCTGATATTCCAAATTAGTGATAGACCCACCCCACCCCCAAAATTTAGGATAGCGCATAGCAATTATTTTCCAGATGCATTACAGA
The DNA here is from genome assembly GCA_029783415.1 of Anisodus acutangulus. Taxonomy (NCBI): domain Eukaryota; kingdom Viridiplantae; phylum Streptophyta; class Magnoliopsida; order Solanales; family Solanaceae; genus Anisodus; species Anisodus acutangulus. The sequence continues at coordinate 25,455,584 of CM056508.1, forward strand.
CATGCAAAAGAAAAAGTTAAACTGTTAAAGATGTTTTGTTGATTTTTTTACAGATTAGAGGCTGCAAATTCAATATTACCAGGTGGCTACAGCATGTATTGTCTACTAATCGTAGAGTCATATAGTATTCAGTTTTCATATTTTTGGTGTCATGCACTACTTCATCTCAAAAAATACATAAATAATTTTTTTGTGCTATGCGCTATCTTCCTTTTTTTCCGATAACCATAGTGTTCGGACCATCTTGCATGCACCTGCACCTCAACTGATTCCATGAGCTACCTGCTACCTCCCTCCAGCACAGGTATCAGGTAACTAACTCTATCCACAAAGTTTGGACAGATAAGAAGAAATCGCCTAATCTGGGAATTGAACATGAGACTGCAAAATTTCAACTCACTTCATTGACCACTAGGTCACACCCTATGGTACCATGCACTATCAATAACACCCAATAGTTCTTCGATTTTAGAAGTTATGGACAAATAGCATAAACAGTATGTATAAACTATATGAGGCATGTTAGAGTTCACATGCCAACCAGAGGACCCGAGTCTTTTCACTTGGGAAACACTGATGTTCTAAAGTCCTCACACTGAACATTCACTAAGCCACTTGACTTAGTACCCCATACGAAAGACACTAACATCTTAGCAATGTCACTCATAAGATATGACATAATGATAGCATATTTCTAAATGACTCAACGAACATGATGTATTCAAGTAAGTGAATATAACTACAACAAAACAAGGGCATCGCATCTCTTCTCTTTCCACGGCTCTCATCAAGCGTGTGCCAACTACCCTTGACCTATACTAGGGTCGATCCAAGATTTAATTCGGAGATAGCAATTTGAGCATTGTCACATGAATATTCCTAATTAAACTTGAATTTTGTTTTGCAATTATTATAAACTATAATTAATGGCATATACGAGAAGGATCATAAGTAAATAACTATCATAATTAATTATAAACTATAATTAATAGCATATAAAATTAAAGCAAGCAAAATAATAAATAGCATATATGAAATGGATCATAAGTAAAAAATTCTCTTGCGTCGAATTTGTATCCTTGTTAGGGGTTGACTGAACCCCATTTCACTACACAATTATTCAGTAAGAGAATAAACAATTGCGTTGACATGCAAGCAACAAAAGAGTATTAATCCCAGAAGCCTTTAACTGAAACTTCTAACATGCATAGCATGATCTCTTCTCTATCTTTAGATATCTCCTTTGATCAGTAGAAGATTGACCTCTCCTCTTTCTACATATTAAGTTAACCATAAGGGCCCTTTGAACATTTCAAAGTCCTTTAAAACTAGCGTTTTTCGATTTGGTCTCCTCGGGTTGACAGTTTTGAAAGACATTCCAACCCCTCTAGAAGCAGCCTAGAAAGATTCTCTCTTCTAGTCATAGTATGATGTGCAGTATTCTTTTTCTTCTTTCTGGGAAGACCGAGAAATACAGAAGGTCAATGGTGCACAGTCCGAAACTCGGAGAGTAATAGGTCAATCCCTCCCCTCTATCCTTCTCCACTTAAATATCAGGTTTTTGTCTTTGTAGGGTTCAAACTTGTGATGTGCGTCAATCCACACATTACGCGTAATGCTTTTACCACTAGATCAATGATTCTTGTAATGTTCGGGCAATGATATTGCATTTGGGCAATCTTGCCACAGATGTCCTTGATTAGGCTCTCTATCATGCAACAATATTTACGGGTTTACTTTACTTGAATTTTTAAACTAGACCCTATGTTACCTATTACACATAAAATCGTCTGAGTGCAAAATCAATGTTGCATCCAAAGCTTGATGATGGTAGAAAATTGTAAATCGTTTACACCAAAAATCCATCTATGTCAGTCTTTGACCCTACCTACCTGGAGCATTTCTCAAGTCACATAGGCCCTTCTTCCTCTTTTCCCCATTTTTCTTCTGTAGCAGATCAATTTAGTATCTTAAAACTCAAAACCTAATAATGAACAGCGGATGGAAGCAGCTAAGAACAGCGCATAACTGATAACATCTATTTTATTGGTTTGATGGATCTTTTAATAGAAAGCACAGAATATGTAATGCATTTTCTTACACAACTACATGCTACAAGTGTACAAAAGCATGCTCAAGGTACACCAAAATTCAACAATAAAATAAATACCTAGGGCAACATCCGAGCAAATAAAATTTGCAAGGACAAAACTCTTTATTCATGGAAAACTATGGTTAACTCAAAATAACTCTCTACTTTCTACCATTATCAACTAAGAGATGAAGAGCATATAGACAACTAACAACGTTGAATATCAAATTCATATGCAGATGGGCCGATTATCCAGTTTCAGTGTAATCGGCCCATCTCCATAAAGGAGCAGCCCGGTGCACTAAGCTCCCGCTATGCGCGGGGTCCGGGGAAGGGCCGGACTACAACAGACCCTTGTGGTCCGGCCCTTCCCCAGCCCGGTGCCTCTTTATGCAGATGGGCCGATTACACTGAAACTGGATAATTATCTATCCCAGGGCTAAAAAATCTGGAAAGTTTCAGGGACTAGATCACTTCACTCTATTTATTTGTTTTCCTAGTGCAATCTTTCACACCAGCTAGCATACCCTGTAGTTTCTTTTTCTGGGGAGCAGGGGAAGGCGTACCTTGTAGTAGCTATATTCTGTCTCATCACCAACTTTGTAAGAAAGAGGATTATCGCTACAAAATGCTAGTTTGGCAGTGGATAAATACAGAACTCCCATGACTGGACCAGCAGAAGTAGATAAGTAGCATGCATATGACTTCAAAAGTTTTTCCTCAGGGACAGTCTCAAATGTTTGTCCAAAGACTTTCTCATAACCACCCTCTGCCAAGACCTTTGTGCCTTGAGCAATTCTTCCCATAGCGGCATCAGCCAAACTGGGGCTTGTTTTCACTGGTTCAGATGAAACAATTACAAGATCATCAGAATGTTGAACAATCAAGAGTGGGATACGCAGAATCCTCTGACTAGTATAAAAAACACAGAGAGAGAAAACAGCAGTGTCTTAGCAAACAACCACACTCGTACAAGTTAAAATAACACATGACATGGAAACAGAAAGATAAACATAAAACAATTGGCATACAGTGCTGCCACATATTCCCAGCAAGATCCTCAGCCCTCTTAGTTGCCTCGGCAGCCTTCTTTCCCCACTTTCCAAGGACACTCTTAACTGAATCCATTTTATCTGCAAAGACGCTCATAATCCAAGCAAAAACCATAAGCGGACAAAGTAATAGATGTATATAAAAGACATCTTCAAAAACATGCTTCATTTGCAATAGAAACAACACCCAAGGCTATTAAATAGCACTAGTTTAGTGGCAGATGTAAATTTTACACAAACATTTTTGCATTGGCTCAAATTATATTAGACGAATCTAGGATTTCTAGAACATGGGTGCACTACTAAAAATAGGAGAAAAATGCATTTAGTGGGAATTAATCCTTGTTCCTCTTATTAGTAAATAACTAAGCTTTTAACGAAGTGCACCATTAAGCCTTTTTGTAGCATGGGTGCCAACAGATAATATTAGATCAATTCCATAATATATGTACATAAAATAACTAGTTTTGCGAAAAGACCATGAGTTCACGTGCCCCAAAAATCACACATAAATTCGCCCAGATTATATACACAGAACTCTAAGTACACACACATGTACATATTGTCTGAATGTACACACACATGTACATATTGTCTGAATGTACACACATATAAACTGAGTTTACACCCTTTTTGTTACAAAGGAAAAGGGAAGCAGTAGTACCACTTAGTCTGTTTACTTAAACTTCTCAATCCGCCAATGCATTAGATATTCCTTTAAAAAAAGTTAACAATATCCTTTACAACACTTGCAAAGTATTATCCCATTTGATCTCCAGAATTTGTCAACTAAAAATACCTCACAAGGTAAAGATTCTCTATTACTTATTAAAAAACTCTTTGTATTGGTCTCTGCCTCAATCGGGGACATGTTTTTCATAGTTCAGCCAACAAAACAATCAAATATACCAATAAAACTAATATTTGACTCGTGAATAAAAAACGAAGGGGCTTACTCTTGACTAAAGAATCAGGGGGTTGAGCAGGGTCGGGGGTAACATAGGGATTAGACTCAGTAGACATAGTAGTTGCAGCGCTGGCAGATATAGGCGCAGGTCCTCCAGATACAGAAAGCTGTGGCTGCTGAGATGGAGGATTCGACCCGACAGTAACCGGAGTCCAGGTCTCAGATACCGGAACGACGTCATTTGGATCAAGCTTTGGGTATGGAGCGTAATCCGAAGAATGAGAAGAATGATCTGATGGAGGATTAGGGTTTGGGTTAGGGTTCATGGTCAAATGGAGGAGAAACTAAGAAATCGACAAAGGTTCTCTTCTATTGGATCGAAAGATTGAAACGGAGAAATCGAGAAGAATCTTTTGAATTTTGAGATATTATCACCAAGAAACCAAAGTTTTCAAAGGAAAAGTGGGGCAATTTTGAGAATTTTACTACCACAAATTTGTCTATGGTTGGTTGAGAATTTACTCGAGCCTTTTAGCCGTTACGTTTTGTTTGACAACGTTGAAGTCTCTTATTACCATATAGTGTATACACATTTACAGCTTGTTTTTCCATAAATATTGTAAAATTTGAAGAAAAAAAAAAGTTTTTGTTTTTAAAGTGAATAATGGTATTTATGTTATGTTATAAATAAATAAATATATATATATATATATGTTCTTATTTACTGTTCATCTCGTGAATGTTTTATGCTTATTCATTTCTTCCTTTGAACTGTTCATCTCTTCCTTTAAGCCTTACCTAAAAATGACAGTCGTCTTTAGCCACACCCAATTTTCAGGCCAACACTGTCCTTCAGCGGACATCAAAAGGCCATATTATCAATCACCGTTGACATAGAAATTTACAGGATAATCCATTGAGGTCATTATAGAGCTTAAAAGATAACCATATACTAAGTTCAAACAGATAACCATGTCCAAGCATATTGAGTTCATGATTCTAACAGTAATAATAACTTCATGATAACAGTAATAATAAATATAAACATATTTTCTGCAGAGTTTAAACTGCAAAACATATTCATTAATCAAACATAATTTACATGCTGAGCAGATAAACTACTGAAAGTAGACTTACATAATAAGAAGATACAGGGAGGTTTCCCTTTCGGGAAGCCCCGATAAGCTTTGCCGCTTACTGAAAGCAAAAACTAACCGCTATTGAAGATAAGGGGGAGTTTATACAAATGGGATGAAGAGAGGGGGTGAGAGATTTCTTGCATTTAGTTCTTGTGTTTTTTCCAATCTGTCTAACTCTTCTCTTGAGTCTGTTATTTATACTGTCTGGCGGACTTCAGCTTCGGACTTCAAAATGTAATAAGACTCTTTTGAGTTGTAGCCGGGTGCGTTGTGGGCCCCATCGTCACTTCAAACTTTTTCAAAAGTTTCTTTTTTATTTTGTCGTTTTCTGTTGCTGTCATGCTTTAGCATCTGCTTTTTTAAAGTGATTCTTTTTTCTGAGATGTTGTCTCTAATTATTGTCCTTGTTTGTCTGCTGCTTTATTTGTTGTCTTAGTCTGTTGCGATCTTCGTTTGTATACCGTGCTTTATTTGCGTCCTTCGAAACTGCCATGTATATTCTAGATGAGATTCTGGTTGTAATATCTTTTTCTTTGTATTGAATTGTTCTAACTTCTATTCTAGACCTTCATATTCTTCTGGTCTAATCTTTACATGTTTTATTAGATTAATTCCTTTGTTACTCATTAGTTCTACTACATCATTAATTTTTATTTTAAACTTTGTATCACTATTGTCTGTCATCTTTCCTAAGAATCCTAGGCATAATAGCAGATTATTTCCACTATGGTTAGTCATGCCATTTGGCTTAAAGACTGCCCCACCCATTTTTCAAAGAAAAATGGATTTTATTTTCGGGGATTATAAAAGATTCGTCCTAGTATACGTAGACGACATCCTAGTATTTAGTAATAATATTATCAACATCCTGGGACATTCTGAGGCAGTGTTTAGACTATTTGTCAGTAATGGAATTATAATAAGTAAAAAGAAAATGGAGTTATGTAAAAAATACATAAACTTCTCAGGAGTAGTTTTAGGAGAAGGAAAGGTAAAACTACAACCACATATAGCTAATAAAGTTTTAGATATGCCAGACAAGTTAGATAATACTAAAGACTTACAAAAATTCTTAGGAATCTTAAACTACGCTAGAAATTTTATAAAGGATTTAGGAAAAGTAACAGGTCTTCTATACTCTAAAACAGGTTCAACAGGACAAAAACACTTCAACAGTGAAGACATAAAAATAGTAAAACTACTAAAAGAACAAATTAAAAACATCCCAGACCTAAACATGCCTTTAGAAATCGACTACCCAATTATCGAAACCGATGGCAGTTTCGAAGGATGGGGAGCAGTGCTAAAAGCAAAGCAAAATAAGTATTGCAGTAAAACCACATAAAAAATATGCGCTTATCAAAGCGGTAAATATAAAGAAAAAGGTAATATGAGTAGTATAGACGCAGAAATTTTAGCGGTTATCTACGGTCTTAATGCCTTCAGACTATACATACTAAATAAACCAGAAACATTAGTCAGAACTGACTGTGAAGCCATAGTCAAGTTTCATCAAAAAATAAATGACAAAAATAGCAGTAGACGAAGATGGCTAAATTTCTTAGACACCATATCGATTTATAATTTGGTATTTGAACATATAAAAGGGAAAAACAATAATTTAGCAGACCAGCTCAGTAGATTAAAGATTACGTCAAACTAACAAGTTTGTTCTTTTTCAGCATGAGCTCGTCAAGGACAAATCCGACAGACAAGGGGAAAGGCCCAGCCATACCCCAAGAAGACTTCAGACAACGGGTATTGGGTAACTTAAAGTTTAAACCCATGACCGAACTCGAGACTCATAATATAGAGAGACTATATTTTGGAAAAAATAATTTAATTGCTTTTCCAAATTCTAATCTTACTTTTAAGATTTTACCAAACTATGTTGTAGATAGACAGCAAAAATGTTTAATAGACAATTTGTGGATTGTCCACAACAAAAAAGACACTAGTCACTTTGTGGCTACTTTAAATTGTACCTGTCAATATTTTACTGAGAAAAACCAGGACAAAAAATTTAAGTTTTACGTAGTTGTCCATGGAAAAGTAAATGGAATTTTTCAGACTTGGTTAGAAGTTATAGATTCAATTAAAGACATAAAGAAGCCTCTTTTTAAGGGTTTCAACGTATTCACAGAAGCATTAGATTATGCAAGAGGAGTACTTGGGCTAAATTACTTCATCTCTCCGGCCCTCAGACATAACCCAGATCATACTCCACAATATAACATCCAGAGAGACACAAATAAAGTTATCTTTTGCGATCATTGTACAACAATGACCGAGACTGTAAAACGCCTCAACCATACTAAAGACCTACTCATACAACAAAATACCCAGCTCACAGAAAAAATCAAGGCGTTAGAACAAAGACTCCATCAGACTCAAAGTTCTCCATCTCCTTTAAAAATGGATGAGATAGGTGTGCATTCCCTTCTGAATGCAAAGAGATCTACTGTACCAGATAAAGGTACAGCTAGTCCGGTTCAAACGGTGGCCGGTAAAGACTTATCAAACCCGTTTATGGCTGTCACTTTGCCAAAAAGTGAAGAAGAAGAAATTTCTTCAACCCCCAGACGAAAGCTCCCTCAGACTTTTTCTACAGGATCATCGTCCCGAGCACGGAGATCTTTGAAAAGGTTTAAACCATATTAATGAGATCTTTATCTTTTGTAAAAGAAATACTTTTTAATTATTGGCTAATAGATAGAGATATTAGCATCTTTTAGTAGAATCAATTAAAATTATTAAACCCTAAAACTCTATACAATACTAGATAATTTTCGTCAACAGCTCAGCTATATAGACATTATAGAGAAGAACATTTATCTGTATTAGGAAACACAACTAGAAATATAAGTTTAATAAGTTTAGAATCTCTAAAGCAGATAAAAAGAACCATATATATATATATATATATATTATCTAATTTCAACGTATGTTCATTGCACGTGCGAATAAATTAAAAATATATATGAAAAGAAATAAATTATGTAAAACAACAATGGACGTTAAAATAGATGCAACAACTCGTCTAATAATAATACCGATCTTTTCAAATATATCATTTTATTAATTGTGGAGGGAAACTAATATTCCCTATTAAGGAAATATCTCAATCAATATTATTCTTTCCAATGTTAGCTTTATTTATACATAAATTTATGTTATGATTATTGTTAATAAGGGAATAATAGATGGTGAACATTTTAAAGTCTTTATTGACAATCAACTTTCACTAATAGGCCCTATGACTTATGCATGAATATATATATATATATATATATATATATGATACCAAAATAAGCGTTAGTGATCACACAGAGAAGTACTGTAAGAGGTATTATTTACGGGTGAACAGTCATGGCAGGACCGTCTTAGCTCAAAACAGATTCAAAACACCCTAACGCCACCATGGCTCAACGGGTTACAACAGAATCATTAGCCTGAGTTTCAAATATTTCGCTTGAACTGTTCTCTGCCCAACCTTAGTACCTTCTCACATGAATCATTTACTATATTATAGCATTAGTACTATGATTCCAAGTAGTCTAGTACAACATAGGTTCAACACCAAGGAATTAGTCGCTCATGGGCTACTCCGATAAATATAATTGAATAATAAATTTAAAATACAAAAATTAAAATTACCTAAGATGAAGAGGTTGTGCTCAATACCGGAGGATGTAAAGCCAAACTTATGCTTTTATTTAAGAGAGTTTTTACAGAGAGTTTAGAGAGTTGTTGGCGAAAGCCTCCCTCTCTTCCTCACTTCTAAATCCTTTTATAATGGATTCTTACAATAAAGTCGTCTATTTGTGGCCGACAATTAAAAAGTAAACAGTGGCCTAAGTGGCCGACAACTAAAAAGTAAATAGTGGCCTAACAGGTGGCCGACAAACCTAAAAGATAAAAAGTAATAAAGTAAGACCAGCCAAAACTTATGGGCCCTACTAAAGTATAATAATTCATCTACTTTATTAAAGTAGATTCCATTTGTTCAGTGGCTTTTTATGACGGGTCCACCAGCTGCTTTATGTGTATTATACTTTTTCTTTCTCTTTGTTTTTTCCTGAGCTGGAGGATGCCTCCATCTTTTCCTGGAACTTCGAAACATATTTATGAATATCAAAATCCGCATCATAGGGGTCTTGGGAGTCTTTAATATCTTCCTCCTCTATATGAACGGATGACATAAAAGTATCTGAGGGGAATTCCTCATCCAGATTTTTCATTAAATCATTCTTTACTTCTGCCGTTGGAGGTTATACCAAATTAAAAGAAGATCAACCACAATCGGAAGTTAATATCCTATTCCAGCATATTGCCAGGAAAATCCAGCTTAAAAATGCGTAATATCAAAAGCGGAAATTATATCTTCTTATATGGCAGAAGTAAAGAGGGATTTAATAAAAAATCTGGATGAGAAATTCCCCTCAGATACTTCTATGGCATCCGTTCATACAGAGGATGAAGATATTCAGGACTCCCAATACCCCTATGATGCGGATTTTGATATTCATGAATATGTTTCAAAGTTCCAGGAAAAGATGGAGGAATCCTCCAGCTCAGGAAAAAACAAAGAGAAAGTATAATACACATAAAGCAGCCGGTGGACCCGTCATAAAAAGCCACCGAACAAATGGAATCTACTTTAATAAAGTAGATGAATTATTGTACTTTAGTAGGGCCCATAAGTTTTGGCTGGTCTTACTTTATTACTTTTTATCTTTTAGGTTTGTCGGCCACCTGTTAGGCCACTATTTACTTTTTAGTTGTCGGCCACTTAGGCCACTGTTTACTTTTTAATTGTCGAACACAAATAGGCGACTTTATTTGTAAGAATCCATTATAAAAGGTTCCAGAAGTGAGGAAGAGAGGGATGCTTTCGCCAACGACTCTCTAAACTCTTTGTAAAAACTCTCTTAAATAAAAGCATAAGTTTGGCTTTACATCCTCCGGTACTGAGCACAACCTCTTCATCTTAGGTAATTTTAATTTTTGTATTTTAAATTTATTATTCAATTATATTTATCGGAGTAGCCCATGAGCGACTAATTCCTTGGTGTTGAACCTATGTTGTACTAGACTAAAAGGCCGGGGCGCAGGCTCCCGAAGAGAGAAGCCCAACGAATGTAAGATGCTGAGCCATTCCCATCCCAAGTGGTGCCCACTCAAGATGATGAATGCCACAAGAGAGATAGAAGAAAGAAGTTATGTCTCGATTCTATTTATTATGAATCAAGACGAAAGGTCGGATGTACTTGTTCAGGTGTGCTTTAGCTTTTATTTAATAGAATACAAGGAAAGGAAAAACAAACAAAAGAAAGAAATAAAAAGAGCCTGCTTCCTTTATCATATATATGTTTGCCTAGAACCGAAGCTTACCGTTAGCTATCCGACCATGTGCCAGAAGTCTATACTGGCATTTCAATATGTCAAGCAAGTCCGTTCTTCATGCAAGTCTACTAGTTGATCGAGCTACTCTCCTTTGAAAAGTCCTCCCTTTATTCTCTTTATATTCGATTTTTTAGATTAGAGAATAGGGAATAGTAGGGAAGTACAGAAGGACTAAGCTAGGGTCAGATGATCCTCCCACCCCTGCTTCCGGATTTTGATCTACTACTCTATCCGCATTTGCCGATGGATGTGTATGAGACTACTAAGAAAGAAAAAAGAGTTGGCAAGTCCTGGCTCCATCTAGAAGGTTGGAATCTTCCGGGTAGTTGATGAAAGTTCCTTGAAATTTCTGTCAACAAGCCTGAACATCGACTAAATAGTTGTGGGGTGCTCGGGAAAAGGCAACCAAAATCAATAATTGAACAGAGCTGAAACTGAAAACTAATAACTGAACAAGAAAGCAAAGAATATGAATACTCCATGTACTGAAATAAAGAATCACATGTTTAATGAATAATAAATAACTATGGCCTTAGGCCCAATAAATGTGCACAAATCTGTGGCGTTAGGCCTAAGTATACGTATACATAAACTATGGCCTTGGTCCCAAAAAATAGGTGCTCAATATTAAACCATATATATATATATAAGAACTGAGAATCATCCTGAAAGATACAACACTGACATACTGAGCAATGATTCGCTGAGACATGTATTCATGAAACTGATTATGAGAACTGGAGCTTTAACTAGTTTACAAGCATGCTGAGAGTTCTAGGCTGAGACTCGTGGGTATCAATCCAAGTTTGTGTTGATTACGTAATGAGTCGACAATGACCAAAGTGATAATTATGAACAATCTACTAAGTTATAATCTTAAAGATATACGTTTTAGTCTTTTCATGAACTAGGGTAGAAATCCCAATTTAAGATGTAATTCACATTAATCTCGATAAATGAGGCGTGGGGAAGTGATGAAAGAAAGTGTCCGGACTTAGCTTCTCAATTTGAGTTATTGACCCAAGGATAGAGGTGGTCAAAGATTGGCCATCAACCCGCGGTTAAGGGCCGAGAATGGCATGGATTGTGGAGAGGATTAGGAGTCATAACTTAATGGCCTTCTAGTGACAAGTTTTATTCGGCCTTATGTGTTGGTCTTGGCCGAGACCTTGCATTTTATTTTGTTGTCTTTAATATCTAGCCTAGCTATTAGTCATCCTAGGACATATTAAAATCATGTAATAGTTCTTAGCTTATCGTAAGGACACATTCAATGCTTGTAAGGAAATGGTTAAGCCGAGAAGGTGACATGGCCAAGAATGCCAAGATGGCACGAACAAGAGGAGACTTGGTCGAGACAAGAAGCTTTCCAAGAAGATCATTCAAGATCCAAATAAGAAAGGTCAAGCTTGGCCTAGAGAAGTGGAAGAGTTGGCCCAGGACCACTCTATGGTGCAAGGAATGAAAGCTTCTATATTGATCCTAAGAAGATGAAGTCTAGAGAAGCCAAGATTCATTCTCCCTTCTACTCGGTTACTACAATGGAAGTGTGAAGAAGATTAAGTTTACCCTTGTCTTCAAGAAAACCCAAACTCGTTCACACCATGCTCACAATGACCGAAGGGCGACTTGGTTCCCAAGCCAACCATCCCCTTCCCTTGTTCACATTTCGACCGAATGGCCTTGTCTTTGTGTCCTTTTGTTTTCCTTCTAGAATGGTCTCTATAATACTATAAATAGGGCCTTAGGATATTGTAAATAATCATTTTGAGTTTAAGATTAAATCTAAAGTGTAATTTCAACTTGTGTGCTGAAGCATATCGATCCAGTGTGGGTCACCCCTCCCTTTAGTGTAAGTCTTGGTTAGGACTGTGTGACCTAATCAATACCCAAGCTCGAGGAACCCCCTTAGTAGTAAGCGAATGTTGGAACTGTGTGGACCAACCTAGCCTAAGTTTCGGGTTACCAAAGCGGCTTTTGATCACCCTCACTTGGCTAGTTCACGGGCATTACACTTAGCAAACCCCGATCTTGACCTTGTGGCATTGATCACCTTATCCTTGGTGTCGACTCGGGCAGTAAAACCCCCGTTTCTCTATCATTGGGCTCATCGACCATACTTCATTACAATCACAACCACTAAACACTTAAAGGATATCAACCAATAAACACTTAACCAAATCAAACATCCATCACCCGAGCTTACAGCTCATGTTCAATCTTCACCCAACCTACTATATACCAACTACCCTTACCTCCCACAGTACTTCATATACATTCCCACCAAAGGTCATCATCCGAAACAGCCCACAAATACCTGTCCAATCCCGATAACATCAAACAGTCCGCAAAACACACTTTACCGAGAACCTTACCGTTCTGTCATCCTGCCGTCTTCCAATCACCAAAGCCCGAATATCAAAACAACCCGAAATGTGTCCACAACAACCCCAGAAAATGACTTGACCCAACTTCCTTTAAATCTATCCGAAATAGCTATCAAACACCCTATTGTCCCGCCAAACTGAGAACCCGAAACCACCATTTTGACATCCATTTTCGGGTCAACCCGTATATCACCAACACCTGACCTATTTACACAATATCACCCCCTTACTTGCATCAGATTGGTATCAGAGCGAGGTAATCCCGTCCCACACTTTGACAATATGCCACTAGTAAGTGACGAACTTAGAAGGGCCTTGTCCAAAATGGTTGCGGACCAAGTAAGGAGAGAATTTGCCAATCGTGCCGTCATCAATGATGTCTAATCAGGGGAGGAGGTTGCTCAAAACAATCCCATACATATTGAAGATGATGCACAAGATACATCATGAATTGAAAAATGAGGTTACTAGACGTTACAATTCGACCTTCCAACATTTGAAGGAAACTTGGATCCTGTGGAGTTTCTCGAATGGCTAAGGGCCATAGAAAGACTCTTTGAATTCAAGAACTATGATGATCACCAACGCTATAATATTGCCACGTTAAAGCTTAAATATTTTGCCTCCGTGTATGAAAATTTGAAGACAAGCCGAAAGAGGCATGACAAGTCCAAGATCGATTCTTGGGAAAGGTTAAAGAAACATTAAAAAAGAAAATTCTTACCCCGAGACTATGAACATGATTTGTACCTTAAACTCACCAATCTTCGGCAAGGTGTTCTTAAGGTTGAAGAATACATCCGGAAATTAGAGAAGGGCACAATGTTGTGTGACTTAGAAGAGAAGGAGTCGCAACGCATTGCACGGTTCATTGGCGGACTAAGTGCGGCAATTCAAGAAAAAATGTAAATGTCCACTTACACAATATTTGAGGATGTGTGCCATTTGGCACTAAGGTTCGAACGACAATAAAAGAAGGTTGTCACAAGACCTTACATTAAGACCGCAAGTGTTAAGGAGAAGGTTGGCACATCCTATTCTAACCGCCTTATACAAAAAAGACTATGTAAACAAGGACAAGGGCCAAAAGGGCTTCGGGTTACCAAAAAGGCTTCCGATCACCCTCACTTGGCTAGTTCACGGGCATTGCACTTAGCAAACTCCGGTTTTGACCTTGTGGCATTTATCACCTTATCTTTGGTGTTGACTCGGGCAGTAAAACCCCCGTGTCTCTATCCTTGGGCTTATCGACGTACTTCACTACAACCACAACCATTAAACACTTAAACCATATCAACCAATAAACACTTAACCATATCAACCAACAAACACTTAACCAAATCAACTATCTTTTACCCAAGCTTACAACTCGTGTTCAATCTTCACCCAACCTACTATATACCAACTACCCTTACCTCCCACAATACTTCATATACACCCCCACCAAAGGTCACCATCCGAAACAACCCACAAATACCCGCCCAATCCCAATAACATCAAACAGTCCGCATAACACACTTTACCGAGAACCTTTTTATTTTGTCGTCCTGCCGTCATCCAACCACCAACAATCGAACATAAAAAAAACCGCAATGTGTCCACAACAACCCCATAAAATGCCTTGACCCAACTTCCTTTAAATGGACCCGAAATATCTATCAAACACCCCACTGTCCCGCCAAACTGAGAACCCGAAACCCCCATTTTGACATCTATTTTTGGGTCAACCCGTATATCACCAAGACCCGACCCACTTACACAATATCACCCCTCCTTACTTGCATCAGGAAGAACATGGATATTCTTGCATGTGGATAGAATCTCTACATACCTTATACACTCCAATACATGTCTTAAAAATCTGAACTTGGAAGGAGGAACCCAAAGCTTGAACCTTGAACCGTTGAATTGATTTTATCCTAAAACACATAGGTTAAGAACATTGGATTGTACTTAGAATTCATTAGGATTACGTTAGAATCACATGAAAAAGGCTTACCTTGGTGTAGAATATGATTGGGGAGGGAGAGACTTCGTTCTAGGGTTTGAGAGAAGTGAAATATGATTTTTAAATCTAAGTTGCGTATTTATATTGTTTGCTGTCGGAATGATTTGACGGTCAATATTGACGGACCATTAATATTTTTACAGTTGGGGACTGGGCCAGCAATAATTGTACGGCCCGTATAATCAGACCGTACTGTTTTTCTACAAAGTTCCAGAGAGTTGTGAAAGCTAAGGTTTTGAGATGGTTGGAATCGACGGGCCGTAACTTTTTATACGGTCCGTATATCCCACTTTATTCCATCAATTCCAAAAATAGAATTTACGGTTCAATTCGACGGACCGTTGATAATTCTATGATCCGTATAAGTTGGGCGTCAATTTGAATCTACAGAACTGAAATTGATTTTCAACTTTAAACTTCCGATTTTGGTTTCCTAAACCCATGAATCATAAACATGACTTAGTTTGGAGGTATGAGGTGTTATATCATGAGTACACACCGTACCCTCGTATGCATCATAGGCCGACAACGACAGAAGTTACGTAATAGACATAAACGTCAAGTTGACTCTCACATAAGCCCTATTCTAGGCAATTAAAAAAGTAATGTAAGTCACCAATTCACATGGGAATTCATAAACCATATAAATCACATAGTCCACATAAGGGTCAATCACGATCAAGTACACCTCAACTCATATAGGTCACATGGATCTTACCATTAATAACCACAGATTAATAAACTCTGTCTATGTCATGTTCGTACTTAACCCCACCTACATGAATTAACACATCCAATAGACAAGTTGACACTTAGTTTACAACATCATTGTTAAGAATGCTTTTCAATAGTATTACAATTAGGCTGAGCATAACGACATTAGCTCCTTTGTTATGTCTAACCTTTAAACTTCATTATGACTCCATACAGTTACGACACGACACATATTTATTCTTTAAAACGTCCTCGTTATATTCTAAATAAAAGTCTACGCCATACACCTTTTGACTAAGGAGGAAATTATACCCACACATAGCATACAAGTGAACAACTACCACAATGACACCTCGCAAGTTCCTTACTAAACACTTTACCAATTAACACTATCAACCACAAAACAATACATAAACACACATAGTTTTCTTTGATCTACTTGATAATTCTGGCAACCAAATATCACCGATCACATAACAGTTGACCTAGAATACTTAGACTCATAAGTTATAAATCATGGAACCAAATACACAGAGAATCAAGCCACACATGGCAACCAATCCAGTTTAATAGAGTCAATTCAATCATCCAAGTCCATTTAATCATGACAATCAGTCAAGTTTCAATAACCATTCCAATCACATCACAAAACAACAAGTAGTCAATGTATAATATATGTATGATATGAATGCAAATCCAAATGCAAATGGCAGATACCTTTCATTTCCAGTATACATGCGTTCAAATTCTATGAACTGCCACCCATGGGGGACCTGTGTCGTCCATATACTCATCCAGAATTTCTCAACGGATCCCAACTATTGGCTGTAATATCAATAATAGTATTTTCCATCAAACTTAGTGTTTCCATCTCATAGAGTAACTTACCTTTCCCGGTCTTATTGGACCCACAACATTCTCATACCACTCTCATTTCAATATCATCAGAACCATGAGTGTATGAATGCAAATAATAATACAAGGCAAGTAACCAGGATGTATGAGATGCAATCACGTATAAGAGATGAATATCATATGCTTTCAGAAAGTAATTAACACATAATCCACATAAATCAAGATATCATATTGGAAGCAATATGATGAATAAATACAACAATATAAACAATGGCGACACGCCCACATTACGATGACAAGCTTAAAAAATAGCAGTCAGAATCAACTTAAGGCTGATTTCCCAAATCATCCATCATCACAGTTCAAAAAAGGTACCTACCCAAGCGTTCATCACAACCGCTAAGGTGGGACCCCCAAACATGCTAAATACCCCTAAATATTTATAACTAATACGTACTTCTATCGAAGTCGACAAAAGAGAAACCGTAGCCTACCTCTTGGCCGGACAGGTTCCACAAACTATCATGCCAGGGCCTTGCCTTTTCGGAGAGCTGCAGAACGATCAAAGTCTATCAAATGATTAATCTATATTAGATTTTGAAGCTAACGATACCCATACTGTCATAGTTCCAAAACAAAATCAAACACAACCCTAAAAAGAGACACCGGGACCACAAGGGGAAAATATGGAAATTTACGTTGAAAACGGTTTACCCAAAGTATAGGGAGTCAAAATACCAAGTTCCATCACAAACTAATCCCAAAGAAATTACCCAAGCTTTATCAAGCCAAATACTAGGAAAAATCCACCTCCAAGCACCAAAGATTTGTTAAGAAAATCAATTTACTAACCTAGGGTTTTTAATCATGAAACCCTCTTTCAAAATAAGTTTCCCACCATGAAAACATTGAATAATCTATGATGGAATCATAAAATAAAGTTAGGGAACTTACCCCAAAGATCTATCTTGAGAAACCCTCCAATTTCCCCTTCTAATGAGTTGCTAGGTCCAAGTAATGAATTAGGAAGAATGAGGTTCGGAGTTGGAAAATATAGGTTTAAAAATAACATTCTGGTCCAATGTTTCCACTGTGGCGGCCCAATTTCCGCTTTGATGGCCACACCAAGAAACACCAATCCTCTCCGATACTAAAATGGGTATAATTCCCTCATACGATGTCAAAACCTGATGATTCTTTTGGGTATGGCTTTGTAATTACGATACGTATCAAACTGTTCAATCATAACACAAATCAAATGTCGTTTTCTCATTAAGGTGCTCTTTATGGCCAAAGAAGCAATGACGAAATTTTAAACACAAGCACGACGCAACCCCAAACTATTTAAAATTCAAACCAATGACCCGACTAAGTCAAAAATCACAATTCAGACCTAACAGAATCAACGGAAGTTTGAAAAAACTCATTTACTTAAAAGTCAACTATCGGACAACACGTTTTCACTTATTCAACTTAAAAGTTTCTAATTTCCTCAAAAACAACCAAGACTCACTCGATCTGGGGAACTGCTCTACACATCCCCGCAAGCTAAACACACTCTAATGATGCTAGGGGAAAGATCAACATAGGTAAAAGGGTAAAATACAAAAATGTCCAAATGAGTCATTACATTAGATACCAATTAAACAAACGTTCGTTCTCGAACGGAAAAAGGGAAATACGAAAACCGATGAGTAACCAAGGATCCTCCATTATAGCTTCATGAAAGCCTCAATATGTAAGAGTTATACCTGTAGTACCTCTTGTTCATTGTATCAGTCAAAACTACCTTCAACTTTACTCAAAACCCAAGTTTCTATTTCTTCATAACCAAAATTCCCTTCACAGTTGATTCTCGAATGTAAGAACTGTGTCCGCTAGAATTCAATGATTTGATCATAACCATATACGCGTCCGATTGATTCCACACTACCACCTTAAACTCTACAATCCTCTAGTTGTAGCCACAATAATTGTCCAACTGATACCGATAAAATAGTCTGATCCTACTAATCTTCTTTCACAACTATCAATGCCGTCCTTCATACCAAGATTCTTTAGGAATAGTTAGAAACATGTTGCACGCTCAAAACATGACTTCCTCTTCCTAAAAAATAATTCATTTGTCCTATTTGATACCATCATATACAATTTCATCAGAATTATCTTATCTAAGGCTGATTATGCCATTTCCAGTTCTGTTAGTTCCATAATTTGGAGTTGAAACCTCATAGTCAAAACCTATTGCCAAATCTGCTGAAGTCTTCAAATCACCATACTATATGCACACATATTGATTACCTTGTCATGCCCAATGTATAGAAAATCCACTAACCACACTCTAAACCTTCCATAATCAGTTGTACCTCTTCAATTCCCTACCAAGTACCGGGCAACCCATTAGAACTGTCGAATAGTTGCCATCCGTAAGAATTATCATCAATCTTACTTGCGAATTTTGATGAGATCCGACAACGCTTCCATACATCAATTCTGAACTAAAAGCATCGATTCCAAAAGTTGAATTCTATCCAAGTTGTTCACTTAGTAGCGAAGACTATACCTTATAATTGAAATCTTCATATTTCTTAACTTCCACCCGATACGCAAGTCTAATAGAACCCCATGAACTCTAAACACATCAGATCTTCCTTGTAACTCGCCTACAACTCTGAACATCTCATCGAACCCTTTATTGTAATATATCCATATGCCTTAACCATGCAAAATGTATCGAATGTCGTAATTTACCATCCTTGCCAAATTATAACGTATCAACCTTACAAACCATGCACCTTACCTTGCGCAATCACTTTCAAGTCTTTAATTACTGAAATACTCATTCATGCTATTAATCAACAATGCTTCGACACAGTCGACCACTAGTCGCCAATCACGAACCCCATAGAACATTCGTCATAACACTTAGTCAATTACCATAGACTTACTCATCTAAGCTTACTAAACAATTTTGCCCGATTTGAAAGATGCGAAAATAATGCCAACATAATCCTCACCTAACCCATGAATTTCCATCATTTCAATTTAAAGGTTTGAGTGAGGCGAGGGAAACTCTCTGTGTTTGGAAATGCAGTGTCATACTGTTTCTAGGATCCATCATTTATAGAATTCCTCCACTAGAAAGATACCGACCTACTCTGGTTACTCTAACAAAAAAAATCATTTAGTACCCAAACGATAACCCAAACCATCACCGAACTGGTCCATAATCCAAAAGTTGATCCTTAATTACCGAATATATAATCCTGCTAACATTCTCATATGTTTCATCGAAGTGCCCTTGCCAACAATCCCTACCTGAAATAATCCTTCTTTTATAAGTTACTAACCCGATCATCGGTACCCTAAGCTTTTCATAACTAGAATTAGTTCGAACCGCCATCAATATGTTATCGTAAATATCCCCATTGTCCAATACCTCATTCGAGTGTCCTAAATGATGCTCACCCATGAAAAACCACTTCATGCCTTAATTGCCAAACCAGAGCACCTTCGACGCATCGCATGACTATTCATCTTAGTGAGTCCACTTCGCAACATCATACCACCCCTAACTGTAGAAACCTTTCAAATATTACCCTTATATACCATGCCCACAAATCTTATCCAGGAACTAGATGCAACACCCGGTAACTCCTTAGAATAGAACTTCACTCTTGTCCAACACTAAAGTTATTCCTATTAGTCGATAACTTGCTCTCATTAGCCTACGACGTAGTCCAATGTACCAACTCATATACGACCTCTTACACTTACTCTATACTAAACCGTCGTGAAATAACTCACAAATCAACAAAATTTGGTTTTAACAATCCTTTTTTATCACTAACCTGGAAACACCAAGCGACCCTACAAGCACACTCTTTATTTGAAGAAACGTGATTGTCCATTTCCATAAGCTTCACTCGTCACAAGTAAACTTGCCACCTGACCTATAATAGATAGTCATTCCCTAAAGAAACCCACAACCACTAGTTCTCACTTCACTACTACATTTCTACCACGTCGGAGCCCTACTTAACTTTTCATAACCCTATACGACATTCACCCTCGTTTGGGCTGGCAATGGATTGGAGGTGGATCGGGTGGAGCTCAATCTGCCTCCACTCCCGCCAACCATCCATCCACCACCCGACCCATCCATCACCCTATTTTTTCTTCATCCACATCCGATCCACCCATCATCCACAGGTGAATCGGGTGGATCGGGTGCTTCGCGGATGAAAATTATAGCACAATCAGTTTGGTACTTTTGGTTTATTTTTCAGTTTTCATACTATCTTGCTTTACCATTATAATTTGATCTTGATACCATTGTAATATTCCTCAACCTATTATATTGCTAACAATTATAGTCATATATAGAGTGATGTTCAACATAGAAAATGTCAATTATGTATAACGTAGTACAAAAATAACATTTTTGATACTAGGAATCATCGTTATTGTCATGTTGAAATTGAAAAAGAATTTCCATTCACTTTAGAAAAATAAAGACAACTATTGGAAATAAAACCAAGTACTAGTAACAACATGAGTCAGGGGTATGTTATCACTGAACTACACAAAAAATAACTAATTTATAAACATGTGGATGGATGGGTCGGGTGGTGGATTGGGTGGTGGGTTGGATGTATGTCCACCCGAATACGACTCGATCTGTCACTCGATTCATCCGTCACCCGATTAAAATCTATGTTTTGTCGATTTTTCATCTATATAATCGGGTCGGGTGGATCGGATATCCATCGGGTTAGGGTGAAATTGCCAGCCCTAACCCTCGTACATCTTGCAACCTTATCCTGATGAACACGTTAGATACTATTTTTTCCTCTGTATAGCAGAGATTTATCCATTCAAATTATTTTCCTTGCACCTCTATATTATCATTCCCACCTCCCAAGGATATCACCGAACTGAGGGATCCCACACATAACCCCAATCAACTGCACCTTCAAATCATAGCTTAAGACTGAACTTGGGCACACATCTATATCACGATATCACATCTTATACCATACCACGCGATGTCATATCAAACCACTAATGCACTAATTTAATAGTGTGTTCCCACCATCGATAATAGAATAGGAAGAAGAAATTTAAGATACCAATTTGAACAAAGTAGCGCGATAGAATGAAATAAGAGAAGATTTCCTAAATGTCTTATAGCCTCTCGAGGATGGGTACGAATGCCTATGTACCTATCCGCAAGACTCTACTAAATACTGTCTTTGTACTTCTGAGATTGGTGAACCTAGAGCTCTGATACCAACATTGTCACGACCCAAATTACGAGCATTGTGGTAGCACTTACACTATCCCCCGGTAGGCGAACCATCCCCAAAATCCTTTAACACGAATTAAAATATTCCAGAATATAAATGAAGAATTTACAAAGATATACGATTCTCATTCAAATTACTAAATGTGAAATCCCTTTACATAACACTTTCCCAAAATCTGGTATAACTTGTACAAGGACTCTTAGATACAAAGTAATCAAAGAAATAAACAACAATACCGCCTTGAATGAATAAAGGTGGTCTGACCAAGATGAAGACCAAGGCTGCCAAGGATGAGTAGCATGCCTTAACCTCCCCGTGCTCTAAGCTGCGACTTTTATCGACTGAATACCTGTATTCATGTAAAAGATGCAGCAAGCATAGCATGAGTACACAACGTACCCCATAGGTATCATAGACCGACAATGATGGAAGTTACGTAACAGGCATAAACGCCAAGTTGAGTCTCACATAAGTCCTATTCTAGGCAATTCTAACAGTTATGTAAGTCACCTATTCACATAGGATTTCATAAACAATATACATCAATGAGTCCACATAAGGGTCTATCACGGTCAAGTACACTTAAACTCATATAGCACACATAGATCTAACAATTAATATCCACATATTAATAAACTTTTTCTATGTCATGTTCGTATTTAACTCCACCTACCCGAATTAACACATCCAATACACAAGTTGACACTTAGTTTACAACATCATTGTTAAGAATGCTTTCCAATAGTATTACAATTAAGATGAACATAACAACATTATCTCATTTGTTATCTCTAACCTTTAAACTTTATTACTAAATGACACATATTAATTCATTAAAATGTCCGTATTATATTCCAAGTAAAAGTCTATGCCATACACCCTTTGGCTAAGAAGGAAATTATACCCACACATAACATACAAGTCAACAACTACCACAAGGATACCTCACAAGTTCCTTACTAGACACTTTACCAAATACCGCTATCAACCACCAAACAATACATAGACACACATAGTTTTCTTTAATCTACTTGAGAATTTCGGCAACCAGACATCATCGACCACAATAACAGTTGACCTCGAATACTTAGACTCATATGTTGTAAATCACATAACCAAATACATAGAGAATCAAGCCACGTATGAAAACCAATCTAGTTCAATAGTCAATCCAATCATCCAAGTCCATTTAATCACGTCAATCAGTCAAGTTCCAATAACTATTCCAATCATATCATGAAATAATAAGTAGTCAATGTATAATGTATGTATGATATGAATGCAAATGAAAATGCCAGGTACCTTTTATTTCCAGTATACATGCATTCAAATTCTATGAATGGCCATCCATGGGGGACCCGCACCGTCCATGTACTAATTCAAAATTTCTCAACGGATCCAGTTCTTGGATGTAATATCAATATCAATATTTTGCATCACCTCAGTGTTTCCAACCATCTCATAGAGTAATATAACTTTCTTGGTCTCAATTGGACCCACAACATTCTCAGATCGATCTCATTTTAATATCATCAGAACCATGAGTGTATGAGTGTAAATGACAATACAAGACAAGTAATCAGGATATATGAGATGCAGTCATTGAGTGATGAATAAACACAATAACATCAACAATGGCGATAAGCCCACATAATGGCGACAAGCCCAGAAAACAGCAGTCGTAATTAGCTTAAGGCTAATTTCTTAAATCACCCATCATCATAATTCAACATCGTACCCACCTAAGCATTCATCACAACAGCTAAGGTGGGCCCCCCAAACACACCCAATACCCCACAATATTTATAACATACACATACTTCTATCGAAGTCTACAAAAGAGAAACCATAGCCTACCTCTTGGTCGAATAGGTGCCACAAACTATCACTCCTGGGCCTTGCCTTTCTAGAGAGCCACAGAACAATCTAAGTCTATCAATTAATTAATCTACATTTGATTTCTAAGCTAACGATATATATAATGCCTTAGTTTTAAAACAAAATCAAACACAACCCTAAAGAGGGACGTCGAGCCCACAAGGGAAAAATATGGAAATTTATGTTGAAAACGATTTATCCAAAGTCTAGGGAGTCAAAATAACAAGTTCTATCACAAACTATTCCCAAAGAATCTTAATTTCATCAATTTAGTAAAACACTCAATTTTGGAGAAAACACAAGAATTTAATCTCTTGAAAACCATTTAAAATATCAAACTTTGAATTGGAAGAAATTACCCAAGATTTATAAGGCCAAATACTAGAAAAATCCACCTCCAAGCACCAAAGATTTGTTAAGAAAATCAAATTACTAACCTAGGATTTTTAATCACGAAATCCTTTTTCAAAACAAGTTTCCCACCATGAAAACATTGAATAATCTAGGATGGAATCATAAATAAAGTTAGGAAACTTATCCCAAGGAAACTTATCCCATTCTAATGAGCTACTAGGTCCAAGAAATGAATTAGGAAGAATGAGGTTCGAAGTTGGAAAAGATAGGTTTAAAAATAACATTCTGGTTCAGCTTTCCGCTTTGGCGGCTAATTTTCCATTACCGCTTTGGCGGCCTAATTTCCGCTTAAGTGGCTTTGGCGGCCACACCAGAAACAACAATCCTTTCCGATACTAAAATGGACATAACTCCCTCATACGATGTCGAAACTTGACAATTCTTTTTGCTATGGCTTCATAATTAAGATACGCCTTTCTGTCTTTTGTTGAATCACTCGATAGAGAATTTGATAAGCCAATGATTTTTTCTGTGTTTCTGAATACAATAAATAAAAGGTCGCTTACTCAATAAGGTGCTCTTTATGGCCAAATAAACAATGTCAAAACTTTAAACACGAGTGTGATGCAAACACAAACTATTCAAAACCCGAACCAATGACCCGAATAAGTCATAAATCACAATCTGGACCTAATAAACTCAATGAAACTTCGAAAAAGACCCATTTAATGATGCTAGGGGAAAGCTCAATAGGGATAAAAGGGTACATATGCCTAAATGACCAAATGGGTCGTTACAGAAACAATGATACCAGAAGGTCTCATCGAGAAAATGGAACACCTCGAGAATGAATGGAAACCCAACCTGGACAAAATCAAAGTAATCGACTTGGGGTTCGAGGGGTCGATTAAAGAGACAAGAATCAGTAAGCATCTAACGTCATCTCAGAAAGAGGAATTAATTGGTCTATTGAAAGAGTATGTGGACATACGTGCTCATACGCTGATATGCCCGGCTTGACCACATACATCATAGCATATAAATTGTTAATCAATCCTGGTTTTGCTCTAGTAAAGCAGGAAATCAGACGTTTCAAGCCTGATTTGAGCATGTGAATCAAAGACGAAGTTGAAAATAAAATCGCATTACGAGTAGTAGAGGTAACCTCATGGTTGACCAACATTATACTAGTATCGAAAAAGGATGGAAAGATTCGAATCTGTGTCAATTACCGGGACCTCTACAAAGAAAGTCCTAAGGATAACTTTCTACTCCAAAGCATTCATATCCTCATTAATAACTGCACCAAGCGTGAATTATAGTCATTTGTCGATTATTTCACCAGATATCATCAGATTTGGATGGAAAATAAGACGCAATAAAAAATAGCTTTCATCACACATTAGGGAATACCGTTTGGTCTCAAGAACGTCAACTCTACTTACATGAGAGCCACG
The DNA here is from genome assembly GCA_029783415.1 of Anisodus acutangulus. Classification (NCBI taxonomy): domain Eukaryota; kingdom Viridiplantae; phylum Streptophyta; class Magnoliopsida; order Solanales; family Solanaceae; genus Anisodus; species Anisodus acutangulus. The sequence continues at coordinate 25,481,142 of CM056508.1, forward strand.
ACCACCATTTTTTACGACATGATTCATAAATAAATCGAAGTATATGTGGACAATGTCATCATCAAGTCAAAATAAAGTGCAGATCATATCACGCATTTGCGAAAGTTCTTCGACAGACACCTGAAATTTTATTTGAAATTAAACTCAGACAAATGTGCATTTAGAGTGCCCTCCAAAACATTGCTCGGGTTCATAGTCAACCAGAGGGGCATAGAGCTAGACCCATCAAAAATCAAGGCCATACCAGACTTGCCCCCTCTGAAGACCAATAAGGAGGTCATGAGTTTCTTGGGAAGGCTGAATTACATCAGTCGCTTCATAGATCGGTCCATAGTGATTGTTGAGCCTATACTCAAGCTGCTGAAGAAAGACACACCAATAAATTAGAACGACGAATGTTAACAAGCGGTTGACACCATAAAAATTATCTCTCCAATCTTCTCGTTTTGGTTCCCCTGAGGCTAGGAAGTCTACTGATGTTATACTTATAAGTATCGGACAACACCTTAAGGTGTGTGTTAAGACAACACGATGAAGCAGGAAAGAAGGAACACACCATCTATTACCTAAGCAAGAAGTTCACAGCTTGCGAGACACGTTATACTTTGGTGGAAAAAATATGTTGTGCATTAACATGAGTGGTCTAGAAGCTGAGACATTATCTGTCATCTTATACTACTCACCTCATCTTCATAATGGATCCATTAAAGTACATCTTTTGTCAGCCCATGCCGGTAGGAAAGTTGGCCAAATGGAAAATGCTTTTAAGTGAATTCGACATTGGTTACGTGGTTCAAAAATCTGTAAAGGGCCAAGCATTGGCTAATTATCTCGACGAAAGCCCGGTGGAGGATGATGACAAACAACTCAGAACATATTTCCCTGATGAAGAGGTGCTCATGTTAGACGAAGAAGTCAAACCCTACCCAGGTTGGAGAATATTCTTCAATGGTGTAGTCAATCACAAAGGTTCTGGAATTGGAGCAATATTGGTATTAGAAATAGGGCAACACTATCCAATGGCCGCCAAGCTCACATTCCAGTGTACCAATAATATGACAGAATATGAAGACTACATTTTGGGCCTCCGAATGGCATTAAACATCGGTATAAACGCGTTATTGGTGATAGGCAATTCAGAACTTCTAATTCACCAGGTACAAGATCATGCCATACGTGCATTTCGTCAAAAGATTGAGTAAGAGATTCAAAAGAATTGAGTTCAAGTACACGCCAAAGGCACATAATGAGTTCACAGATGCCCTCGCTATTATAGTACATCCAGAAAACAATCATATTAGTCCATTTGAGATAAGATTGAAAGAAGAACATGCTTACTGCTCTCATATGGAAGCAGAGCCTGACGACAAGCCATGGTATGATGACATAAAAACTTATTTGAAAAAGAGAGAATATCCTAAGAGTACTACAAGCAACCAGAAGAAAACCCTCCAGAGAATGGCCAACAATTTCTTTCTGAGCAAAGACATGCTCTATAGCAAAATTCCTGACCTCGGGTTACACAAATGTGTGGACACCACAGAGGCCAAACTACTGGAAGAAGTGCACGTTGGGACCTATGGGCCTCATATGAATGAGTTCATCATGGCAAATAATATTCTACAGACAGGTTACTACTGGATGACTATGGAGACCGGTTGTGGGACATTCGTGCAGAAATGTCACCAAGAAAAATACATGGGGATTTGATTAAAGTCCTACCAAACGAGCTTAACGCTATGTGTTCACTTTGGCTATTCGTTGCTTGGGGCATGTATGCCATTAGAACTATTGAGCCAGCCGCCTCCAATGAGCATCGATTTATTTTGGTCGCCATAGATTACTTCACCACATGGGTCGAAGCTACCTCACACGAGTCAATAACGATAAAGTGGTAGCTGATTTTATAAGGAACATCATCTGCCGATTCGACATCCCATAATATATCATAATAGATAATGGAGCGAATATGAATATCTATCTGATGAAAGTCATTTGTCAACAATTTCGTATAACTCAGTGAAATTCCACAACATACATGCCTTAGATGAATGAAGCCATGGAAGCTGCTAACAAGAATATCAAATGGATACTATGAAAGATGATAGATAATTAAAAGTGTTGGCATGAAAAGTTTCCCTACACACTGTTGGAGTATCGAACAATGACCAAGACTTCGACAGGAGCTACGCCATACCTACTTGTTTACAGTACAGAAGCAGTCATCCCGGCCGAGGTAGAAATACCATCACTCTAAATCATTCGAAAAGCATAACTGGATAATGCAGAATGGGTCTGAAAATGATGTAAGCAGATGGCCCTGATTGATGAGAAAAAGATGATTGTTATATGCCACGACCAGATATAATGACCCTAACTTTCAATAAAAGGGCCAGGATCCGATGTTTCCATGTAGGACAATTGGTGCTCTAATGTGTGTTTCCACACTAGGATATAAAGAGAGGTTTGCACCAAATTGAAAAGGTCCTTATATGATCCGTAAGGTACTCTTTGTAGGAGCCAAAATGGAAGGTCAAAAGAGTGGCCCAAAGTCATCAATTCCGATGCAATCAAGAGATACTATGCATGAAGACACACTTTTCAATTTGTAATTGTACTTTTCCTTGTAATCACTACACCAAGACCTATCTCTTATAGCAAGGATACATAGAAAAATGCCTATCGGGTTTCAGTCTTTTTCTCTTGTAATAGAAGAACCAAATGATGTTCCTTGTAATATGAACTATGTGATGATCTAATTTCCCAAGGTAGGTTATGTAGATAGTCCATATAGGACTCAGTCACATTATTATGAAACTTAATTATTTTGTTCGTAACTACATTTGACATGATTTCTGCTGTGACAGAATACGTAGGCGCTCTCTTAGCTCGGTTGCACCAATAGAAAAACTAAAGATACTCTTCGGAAGCCAGAGGGACAAATTTTTTTAGAGGGTCTAAAAATTCCAGAATATCAGAGTTGATGCTGACACAACCTCAACTAGAGCAGAATTTTAGATAAGATCTTAAAAATTCCTTTCATTAAAGCTCAGCAAAAATCAACCGACAAAGATCACGCAACTGCGACAATTTTTTTTAGAAGATCTCAAAAATTCCTTCTTCACAAGATGACACGAAAGTTCAATGGTATGAGCTTCAAACTGGGTAGAATTTTGCAGGACAAAGCCAAGACAGAACACTACGAGAGTCAGAATAGAGTCTCACTCCAAAACGCGCATGTAATGACAATAACATATAGTTCTTTAAAAATCTTCCTTTATTTTTTTCTGATCAACAATACTTTATTTTTATAATTAATATTTTTGAAATTTTTTACTCTGTTCCAAAACTTCATCTCTTACGCTACCGAGTTAGAAGTCAAGATGGGGCAAAAGCCACCACCCAACAAAGAAGGAGCGGAATAATCGATGACATGAGCTGACTTTATTAAAAACTAACAATTTTTCTATGGACGCAGGTTCTGAATGCCATTAGGAGGATGACAATCTATTTTGCTAACACATTTGTTCATAATGTCAAACAAGATAGACATATCTCATCGCGAGGATTTATTGACCCTTCTAAAGGGATAAAGCGCACAAGGGCGCCACAGGGTAGTCGAGAAAGAACAAAGCACCATGAGGGTCGCACAATCAAGTCAAGAGGGTTGTATAAGTGATCAAAAAGGTAATCTGACCAAAAGCGTCACAACCAACACTAAAGGACAAAATGGAAATCCAACTAAGAGGGTCATATCCAACAAATGGATAAAATGGCAATCTGACTGAGAGGGTCACATCCGAAATAAAGGACGAAAGAAAGACAATTCAGCCAAGAGGGCATACTTGTTCATTTGCATGTGGAGAGGCTCATTCATACAAACATTGTCGAGAGGACCATTCATAAAAATATTACCGAGAGGGCCATTCATATAAATATTACCGAGAGGATCATTCGTACAAACACTGCTGAGAGGGTCATTCGTACAAACATTATTGTGAGGGTCATTCGTACAAACATTATCGAGAGGGCCATTCATACAAACAATGTCGAGAGGGACATTCATCCAAATATTGCTTAGAGGGTCATTCATACAAATATTGTCAAGAGGGCCATTAAAAGAAACATTGCCGAGAAGGTCATTCATAACAAATATTGTCGAGAGGGCCATTTATTTAAACAAACAATGCAGAGAGAGCCATACATTTAGACAAAAATAATGGGAGGGACATTCATTTATTACAAGGTCAAAAGAAGTCATTCTTCACATTCACGGGAAGAAAGTACGAGCCAAGCAGTGTCGACACGACACCCGCTCGAAAAATCAATCCTGAAGTATATAATGACAATACCACACACAATACACCACAATGTTACCAAGCAAATGGAAAATAGGTTCGGAGCTGCTGAACGCGCAAGCCAGATAAAGCAGACCTAGACGCATAAATAGAAAATGTGGAACTTTTTCTTAGGTAGCCGGTCGAGACAGGGTGCTAGCAAGAGTCAGGCTCTCTGGACAGGAGTTGAGAACCCCTCCAGGCCATGCTCAGCCACAATTATTTTTCTGCTTTATCAAGCAAAGGTGTTCCCACATAAGAGATAACCTTTTCAGTCCGTAGAGTGAACTACACCTGACCTAATTCCTAAAATCGGAGATATGTAGGCGGACTCAATAGCAGAGAACCAGTCACATTCCAACAAGATTCATTCATGATTTTATCCATACTGACACAAAAAGATCTAGAATTTTATTTTATTTGAATCAATTTGTTTCAAGACCTTTGAGTCGAACTACAAGTGGCCTGAGTTCTCATATAGCCTAAGATTTGTAGGAAATCCAGAAACCAAGGTCCAACCACAATTTTGAATTGCCTAAAAATCGAGAAGCATTTTGATTTGGTTAGCCAAAAGTCAGGTTTGTCAAATCTCGCTGATCAGGGATGGTCCCGCCATCCCCGAAAAATAGTTGTTAATACCTAATTTTTACCCTCCAATAATTTTGTTTAATTATCCAAAGTTCTTGAATCGCAAATGGAGTGAAATATATTTCTTACAAGGTGAAACTGATTTTACAAAATTATCTCGGTGACATTTTGCCATTTCATTGGGCAAAATATCATCAAGTTTTATTCCATATCAATTTCTTGAAATATTTTTATCATGAGAATAATTATTCAATTAATTTTTTTTAAAAATCATCTGATAGACAATTGATAAATATTGTATTAATTTAATCACGAAAATTGATTAATTAAGTAAAATGACAAATTGCATCTCAAATTTCATGGCATTTGATTTAACCATGAAATGATTTTACATCTGATGTTACCTTTGCAATAAAGTGTTAAATTTACTTTCTTTTAAAACAATTTTATGCAAATCTGGGCTATTTTGAATTGATTTCCCTTTAATACGGCCAATTTGGAAATGTCTTATGGCTATAATGTAAATTCAAGCAAAATTTCCATTTCTCCTTATCCCTTCATTTACTGATTTGGGCCTTAATTTTCTCTCTTTATTCGGCCAGGTCCAGTCCAAAATGTACCCGACCCGACCCAACGCAATGCTAAAAGGGCAAAAGCCCTATCCCTTGCTTCATTTTGCGAAGACAGGGGTTGAAAACCCTAGCGCCGCATATCACTCTCTGCTCCCTTCGTCAACTTCCATTCCTTTAATGGCAATGTTTCCACACATGCATTGCTATCCAGGCCTTGTGTGTCCATTCGGGGCAAGAGCAATTAATGCTCTTGCCTCTCTACCAGTTTGCCACCCTCTGTCTTGATTTTTCTGCGCACCAGTATAGATCCTTACTGGATTTTGTCCATCTCGACGAATCACAGCCTTTGACTTGATATTCTTTGGATTTCAAACGAATTTGAAATCTGAATCCAAAGTCCCACATCGACGTTGGGTTTGATTTTTAGGACTTTGGGGTTCTATATAAATAGCCCCACCCTTGACCTTTGTCGAAACCCTAACTGATTTACTCATTTTTTCTGAGGTTTATTAGTCTAAATTTCATTTTATTTTCTTTATGTAGCTGAGTGAGGGTCAGTCAGAGGAGGAACAAGTCTCAACTTCGGATCTCGAAATGGCTGCCTCGAAAAAGGGTAAGAGTTCTATCCTTCTCAGTTTTTTATGATTAATGCCTAGTGTGATGTGGTTTGTTAAGTATAACATGCTGTGTGTGCTATTTTAGTATCTATTTTAGTGAAATTACTATGTAGATTAGTTAATAATTAGTATGATAAAAATGTGATGCTTATTTTACTTTGAGATTACATGAGTAGTAGAACCTAAGTTCAGTATTGATGATTTACAAAATGTGCTTGTGAATCTATATATACGAATTTAGAATAGTTAAACGTGAAAGATGAGAGAAAGTATTGTGTATGTGTGGGGTTTCTGAATACTTGTTGATCATATTAGACTTAGATAGTGCTGAGTCATGCCTTATCTTGCTAAGTTTGTTAACTAGTTCACCCCTAGTTGGGTATTAGTATTTATTAGATGTGAAATGCCAAATTTGTTAACTTGTCATATGCTTTACTATGTCTGATGATTAACATGATCTAGTTCATGTGTTTATTTTAGCTTACATATAAGGTACCCCTACATATTTGAGTGACCTTGTGGGTATTTATGTGCTCATTTCTGTGTCTCTTAATGCTCACGTAACTGGTAATCCCATATGTTTTGTATATTGAATGGTTGAATGGTTGAATGGTATCTGCATTAGCATGTTACATCTCGTGAACTATCTTATGCCATGTCAAGTTGTAGTCTCTGTTTCATTTCACACTTAAATGATAATCACGCCTCATGTAGTAGGATTTGTACAGGGTGCAATTTGGTGTTGAAACTGTCTAAATATGAATGAAAGAACCTAGTAAATGACTTGAATAGGCCTCACTTGGGATATAAAAGTGCCTTTGCCTCTTGTTAGTTGTACACACATGCTTAAAATGTCTACTTAGGATTCTTGTGTTTATGGCTTTATGAATATGTGAGAATGCCTAGTACTTTACATCAAGTAAGTTGTTGAACATAAGATATGTTGGAAATGATCCAAGCTTTGTTGTGTCACTATTGTCCAGTCTCCTTGATGTATGTTGAGTTATTAGAGTTATCCTGGGTCAATCCCCTCTCTTGTAATTGTGTGGAAATCTAGAAAAAAGTATTGAAACTTCCCCTTTTCTGTCTTTGATTGAAAGCATGAACTTGGATCTTTAGGAGGGCAGTTTGCACTCATCTTCCTTCATGAAAATTTATATGTGAACTTGGTTTTGCTCGTCTTCTAAATATGTGCAAACTGGACCTTTCTTTCTAGTTCTTGTCTGAATTTTGAGATCATAAAGTATGCTATCCATGTCCTAGTGTGTTGCTGATTCTTTATGAACTAGTTAAACCTGCCTGTGTTTGTTTCAAGTGTACTGTAAAGGTATGTTCATGTTGTGCCTGTTTTGGCTGATGCTGTTGCTTGAATCGTGTTAAGATTGACCATGTAGTGTGTCTTCTCTTGTTGGTATATGGATCTGCCCCTATGGCTTGTCATCTCATCTTTTCTATCTGATTTGTTGTGTATGTGGTATGGTATACCTCAAGAGTATACAAGGTATACAGATATTAGTAAACACCAAATGTATACAAGAGTCGTATATCGTTGTATACCTTGAGGTATATCAGATATACTTTGAATATCACGAGTATACCAGCTTTCATGTGTGTGTAAAGTGCATAGGGACTGTATATGTAATATGTATATTAGAGATAGTCTTGTATGCTTGTATGTGAACATGTGGACTGTTGTTTGGGCCTGATCTGCTTTCTGGGCTGGTGTGTTTATATGAACCATTGTGTGTGATTACTTTAATTTCACATCGGTATTTATTTATTTACTTGGGTTTAATAAGCTTCAGTATTTTCCAACTTTCATTTGCTTTTTACCTTCTCTTTTGCATGACCTCGGGGCTTGGTGGGCCTTTCCTTTTTCGCGAATTTCCTTGCCTGTTGAGCTTGAGGCCCAACTTTCTCCTATTTTCATCGAGTCCTGAAGCAGTATAAAAGGCCCACCCATGGGTGAAAATAACATTTGCATATTAATTGGTGGGCCCAGTATGCCCACCAGCCTGACCCGCTCCTCTTTATTTTTATTTCTCTATTTGTAATTTTAAATTATTGGAACCTTAGGTTAGAAAATATTTTAAAATAGTTTAGATACGATACTGATATTGTTAGAACTAATTGGATCAGTTTTTGTAATTGTTGACCCGAGACAGTAATAAAATTATATTATTTCCTTTTCTGAACTTCGTCTGCTATGATTTATCTTTCATAATGTGTTTAAAATGATTTCCTTAAAGAATTTGCAAATGGTTTAATCAACTTAAAATGCCTTTCATTTAACAAAAAAAGAATTGAGATTTTCTTTTTGCACGAAAGGATTTTCATTTATAACTTGGCTTTTACAAAAATTGAAAAATGTTTTTAATCTCTTAAGTGATAAATAAAGCCTGTTTAGAAAAAAAATGGCTTTTAAAATTGTGAAAACAAGTCTTTATTTACTTCTTAAAAAATGGACTTCTTAAAATAAAGTTCTTTTATCTAATGCTTTGAGTTTGGGAAAGGTTAAAGAAGACGGTTGACCTTAAAAAATAAAATGTCCCTTTTTGTACAAATTTATAGCCTTTGCTAATTCTTTTAAATTAAAAGACATGAGTATTATTTATAAAATCAATGATTTTTTACTGTTTTGATAAAAAATAAAAGATTTCTATTCAAAGGAAAGTTTCAAATGGTTATTCTTCTTACTTCGAGAAGAAAAAGTGTTTTGTTAAAGAGTTATTTTTGACGAAAAATAATTTTTAGTGCTATGATTATATATATAGTATCACACACTTTTAGACAAATAAAAAGCAAATTCTTATTTCCGAAACCCGAAGGTCAACTGCATTTTGCGGATTCTTAACATCGGGGCGTCTAACACCTTTTTCGGAAAATCACATGAACCTTTACCAAACTCCAGTTTTCTAAAAGATTTTTCTTTTGTTTGAAAAAACTCTAATATCCCTATAAATTAAGTGGCAACCTTGAAAAATAAATAAATTCAAGAGTCCACGAGTTATATAGTACGTTTTATGCCTCGCGTAAAAGCGAACCGTAACATTGAGTATACAAGTTCATTTTTGAGTTTTGTCACTTTCGGAAGGTCTGAAACATCATTTGTGACTTTGTGGAGTCTTTGGTTTGCTTCCCGAGGCGTTTGGATGTGTTTTGAGTGTTTATTTGTTAATTTGTGGAATTTGGAAAATTTGGGTGGATTTGTAGAAAAGTGGACATTTGCTTGGTCGTATGAGTATTCTGAGTGTGCGAGCAAGTTTGTAGCGTCGTTTGCACTTGAGTAGCATGTTTGGTTTGTGTTTGTGAGATCTTGGTTGAGTTTCGGGTATTGGATGAAAGTTTGTGATTTTTGCTATAGTTGCTGGTTCAGGTGCAATTGCACCAGCAAGTACTGGCCGTACTTGTGGAGCTGCTTCTGTGGAAGTTGGTCCGCATATGCGAGCCCAGAGAAAGTCTGGGAAGGACCGCCTTTGCGGAAATTCTGTGCGCAGAGGCAAACCACTTTTGCGGTATCATTTCCGCCTTTGCTGATCTCGGTGCATTAAGTTAGGCTGCTTCTACGGTAATTTTTTCGCAGAAAGTGAGGTCGCTCATGGGAGAAAAATTCCGCAGGAGCAAAATTGCTATATCAAAACCAAATAAACGACCCTTATTTCGATTTTACTTTCTATATCTCACTCTTCACAATTCTAAGCTTGGTTCGGGGAGAAAATCAAGGTTTTTCATTCCTTCCAACTAATATGAACTAGAAGTTACACAAGATAGGAGTCAGGTGATTCATTTTTTCAACCAAGCAAAAACATATCAGAAACCTTGACATATAACTAGCAAGTATACATGCATTTTTTTTAGTTAACACAAGACCAAACAAAATATTCATTAGCTAGGTGGGCATCAGACATTGTAGGCAAGTACAAACAGGTGTAGAAAGTTAACTTGACCAAGTACCCAAGTTAGTAATATATTCCTACTAGACAAGGGCACCGAATGATATGATACAGAATGACACAAGAGTGATTATGAGAGATAGGATTCGTCGTGGAGCTCGGGTTCAAGACAATGATGATTCATGGAGCACATTCACTACATTTGATGAGCTTTATAGGGCCTCAAACATGCATCTTCACACCTCACACCTCTTAATGATAGAGGATGAGCCTGTGAAGGCCATTAAAGACCTATGTGTGAAGATGATCAAGCTATGTGAAATAGCATGGAAGGACCATACACGACTCACTCAAGTTCCTTCACCCGAGACTATGCCGAGGAGCTCTAAGTTTTGCAAGCCATGTTGATGCATATGGATGCTTTGGAGAACCTTTAGGGACCACACAAAGGAGAATATGACATTTGGATGATCGCGTGAACTAAAGAGGAGCCCGAAGCTGGACCTGTCACAGTCTGCGGTTGATGCGTAACTCACATACATGACCTACAATGTCATATGCGAATCATTGATGATGATGCCGAGTGAAACTTTGCCCATTTGGGTTAGTTTTGCAAATTTAAGGCTTTGTCACTTTTGGACCAAGCTTGTAATAATGCTTAGTATAAATAGGGTGCTTAGTCTAATTTCATACTTAGGTTTGATGAATTGAGATGATTACTCTAAATGAGTGTTAGTTTATTTGGTAGGATTAATGTAGTTAATATAGTGATAGATTATTGGCTGTTGAAACCATTATCCCTTGATTTCATATGAGAGTTGCTCATTTATGGATTCAATTGAGTCTCTTGTTTGATTTCAATTAGTATAGGTTCTTTTGGTTGAATTCAATTGGGAGGGTTTGAATTTCATATATCCTTACCGATAATTCACTACCAATTGGATCTTGCTTCTATTCTCATCCCCTTTTCTTCTCTTATCATATTTCAATTTCTTGTTATCTTTAATTCTGCGTATTTGTTGTTTGAATCTGTCTTCCACAAGCCGGATTGTATCACAAAAAAGGATCTATATAGGCAAGATGGATCTTAATATATGTGTGAGAGGTGAACATGTGGAAATACCAGCTAACAATGTTAAACAATTAATAATTTTGTCACACAGTAAATTAGAGGAGTAAACATGTTGACATGAACCAACTCAATGCTTGCATTTAACGGATCTAGGACAAGCAAAATTGAATTCTCCCTAGGGACTGTCAAATTACCTAATCCTAGGTTCAAATTAACCTTTTAAGTGAACAAAGATTGATCATGTTTTTCATTTTGTAGGTGATCAACAGTTCAACAGATTTAATTCACTTCCCAACAAATCAAGATAAATATTAACTACAGAGAAGGCTCAAATACCATACACGAGGATAAGGAATGCAAAAGATCATCATATTCCAGGAGATTAACCGCAACAACAAGAGAATGTAGTAAAACAATACTGCATTATTACAACCATAATCATGCATATAATTTGTAATGAATGTATTGTTGGATTAGTCACAATGTGTGGTATTAACATGTTTTCATGCTCATTCTGTTGTAACTCATCCAAAGGTATATTAATTGGAAATTTACTATGAAAAATTGCAACCAATAGTTAGAGTTAGTCAATGTTACAAAAGCTGAACCTGAGGAGATGTAAGAAGAATTCTGCTCCATCCTTGAAGCCTGAAGTTCACTTCACTAGATTTTTGATCTATATCACCTGGTGAGAGGTCTGTAGATGTGTGAGATGGTATCAAGTAAAGGCCATAGGATATGCAGTAGACAAGCTTTTTGTAATTCTTATGATTAATTTTCATTGTTTCCAATGATTTTTATTGGATTCTACTTTTCGTTTTTCTTTTTGTTCTTTTGTGCTGAAATTTTGATTTTAATAAAGCATCACCAAACACTCAGTTTGGTGATTTTGATTAAAAAAATCATGCATACTCATCCTAACATTTCAACAGATAGCCAGTCTCATCACCTTGTTTTATCATGGAAAAGGAGAGTAGCTAATCACACATTAAGCTAAACTGGACATACAAACTCAATAGATAGCCTACTCAGGTTTAAAGTAACATTTTGAACTTGAACAATCACTTATGTGGTTATGATTTTAACAAAATCATTATGAATACACATCAAAAGAACTGTCACTAAAAAAAACATTCATGTCATATAGATCTTAAGTCTTTCCAATACAAACTGGTGCAGTAAACAGATGGTTCAACATGGATTTAAATCACAAGGAAGTGAATATGGCATAAATACATGGCATTTAACCTATGTAGGTGACTTAAGGTACACAAATAGAATCCAAAGAAGCATGATAGAGTCTCAGTTAATAGATAAATGATTTAGTCTAAGGCTATCCACTATAAATCTTAACCAAGATATAGACAAAGCTCAAACATGTTCAGTAAATGATCATACATGATTCCAAGATAACACATGTGCATTTTTGGCCAAAAGAGGTTGTAATGACCCGTTCAGTCGTTATGAATTTTCCTTCTGATTTCCTAAAATATCCCTCATCTGGGTACTCACTGATAACTGTTACGCATGGAATTTATGGGTAAGAGTAACCTTTAACCATTTTAGAAGGAAGTCAAGTCTTCGCTTCAGCAAGAACACATTCAACGGGGTTTGTACGCCCCAACGGAGGTGCTAGGTGCGCATCTGCAGAATTTTTCCCGCTTCTGCACTGAGGCGAGGTGTCAAGTAACCACGCCTCACCGGACTCCTTTTCTGCCAAAGTGAGATCGCGCCTGAGAAGTCGAATCCGCAGGAGCGGAATAGCTGTTCAGCCATTCTGGATAAATGCCCTAAAAACAATTTCATTTTTTCAAAATGTCATATCTCAAAACTAGGGCTGGTCTAGAGGGAATTTCTTGAAGTTGGTGCTTAAAATTCTTCATGGTAGATAAATTCTTCACCTTTTTTTTTTTTTTTTTACTATATTTCATATTTTAAGGTCTCTAATCCTAATCTAGACTTTATTTGGGTAAAGATGCATTCTAAGTTTCTTGGTTACATAAGAGGGGATGAATCTTTGATTAAAGGATGTAATATGAATTAGTTCATCTTGATATTGTGAATAAGTATTAGATTTTGATAGATGAACATGTTGTAGTATTTAATTTGAATATGGAAATCCTTTTCAATTTGGGGAAAATCTAGGATTTGTAAATTGAGACTTTTTAAATGCCTAAAATATACCCCAACCTTTGCCCAAATTTGTTGTAACGTACCTAACCTTTACGGGTGTCCTAATACCCCCTGGATATATTTTTAAAGAATTTCTTTAGCATTTATCCAGTGAGATGGATAGCAATTTAAACACGTGCTGAAGAAAAGGCCATGAAACAAAGGAGTTTCCTCATTTTCAGGTCATTTCACTCTTCGAAGAAAATAAAAAATTAGAATTCTGTCCTTCACTCTTAATTTTTTCATGGAGAAAATAGATGATTCTCTTTGAACTTGATCTTTTGAATCACTATATTCTTTCATAATTGAGTCTTGGTTTGCGTCGCATTGGATTTTGATTCAATTTTCCAGATAAAGGACAAAGAAATGATTTAAAAATATATTCATGGGGTAATAGAACCACCGTAAAGGTTAGGTGTGTTATAACAAATCCGGACAAAGGTTGGGGTGTATTTTAGGCATTTTTCCATCATGCAATTGAAGGTAAAATTGAGCTTCGGTTTCCAATTAACTTAAAGATATAACTAGTTAACATATTTTAAAACCTTTTGGGTAATAAAGTTCGGATTTTGACACCGTAGGCCCGGGGTGGATATTAATTATCTTTTGTATGGTTAAGGACTAAGTCCTTTGTATGTGTATTAGCATGGAATTAACATATAGTATATGCGTCGCTATGAAAAGGCAAGGCGTGTGTAGAGGAGTGACCGTTCGTGGCTCCTACTCCCCTTTAAGGTAGGCTACTATTTCTTGTTATTAGACTTCGATAGAAGTACGTAATTAGTTATAAATGTTGAGGGGTATTGGCCATATTTAGGGGTCCCATCCAAGCGGTTGTGATGAACGTTTGGATGCGTACCAGTGTTGAACTGTGATGATGGGTGACTTGGGAAATCAGCCTTAAGTTGATTCTGACTGGTGTTGATTGGCCTTGTCGCCATTATGTGAGCTCGTAGCCATACTTGCTATTGTTGTGTTTATTCATCACATATGCTTTCTATATGATATTCTGATTGTACTTGGATTATGTATTATTGAATTCTTGAAAGCATGTGATATTCATCTCTTACTTAGTTGCATCTCATTACATCTTGATTTCTTGTCTTGTATTGCCATTTGCATTCATACACTCATGGTTTAGATGATATTGATATGAGAGTAGTATAGAAATATTGTGAGTCCAAGAGACCAGGAAGGTAAGAACATTTACGATACTATTGGAAACATTAAGATTATGTTGATACGCATGGGAATGGGTTGCATACTTGCAACAATTATTATTTAGCCAAGAGTTGGGCTTTGTTAAGAAATTTTGAAGGGGTATATAGACTTTGCAGATCCTCCATGGATGTGCAATTCATAGAATTTGAACGCATGTATACTGGAGATGAAAGGTACCTGCCATTGCATCACTTGGACAAAATTAAGTTGATTATAATGGACGGAATTGGTTGCCATGTTGATTGATTTCTTGAGTATGTGGTTCGGCAATTATAACTCTTGAGTCATTTTAAAGTGATGTCTTACTATTGCTTTTGACTAGTATTGCCTAGTGTCATAACAATCCCGTGAATGAAGAGGGGATACGTACGTCTATGTGTTATTTGGTGGCTAGTAGCTTGCATTATAATATGCCTGGTAGTGATAGTTAAGATGTTGTTGTTTAATTATTGATTTGTATGTCGTAAGTGTGTAGGATCTCTGTATTAGTAGAAGGGTATGGGGTAGTGGTAATTACTTAGAATATAAATGAGGAAGCCTAATGAACCAATATGTACCTTGTACGTGATTGTTGGGGTCTAAATGAAGGTTTAAAGACCGAGGATAATAAAGGAGTTAATATTGCATGTCAACCCTGGTGTCATGTTCTTTGAAAGCTTTTAAAAGAAATGGAGTTGGGAGCTAAGTGTCAATTTAGCTAATGGGTTTGTTAAACCGGTATGTGGGGTTAAACATGAATTTTAATTATAAACTTTTAGGTAACTTGGGTTATATAATAGATAAGCATTATATGATTTAGGTGATTTCTATGAATGTTAAACCCTTATGTGAATTGTATAATGGGTGAACCTTACTTGCTTGAATTAATTTGTATGAGTTCATGATTTCCTATGTGAATAGATAACCTATATGACTACTTGTACTACTAGATAGAACCTATATGTGTGAGTCAACTTAATGTTTATCTCTATTTACGCAACTTCTGTCGTCGTCAACCTATGATGCCTACGAGTGTATGTTGTGTACTCA
Organism: Anisodus acutangulus; assembly: GCA_029783415.1. Classification (NCBI taxonomy): domain Eukaryota; kingdom Viridiplantae; phylum Streptophyta; class Magnoliopsida; order Solanales; family Solanaceae; genus Anisodus; species Anisodus acutangulus. Next base: position 25,496,643 of record CM056508.1, read on the forward strand.
TGCTAGGTTTGCTTTATCTTTTACATGAATGCAGGTATTCAGTCTATTCATGTTGCAGTTTGGAGCACAGAGAGATTAACGGAGGCTACTCATTTCTGGCGGCCTTGGCTTCAATCTTAGATAGACTGTCCTTATTCATTCATGGCGGCTTATTCTACTTTCAGTTATCATGTTGTACTCTAGACTCCTTGTATAAAGTCAGACAAGGTTTTGGAAAAGAAGGTTATTTTGTAAGAATTGGTTATTAAATTATGTTTAACGAAAATGATATCGTATATTGTATTTTTCATTCTCTTCCGCATTTTCTTAGCCTTCTTGTTGTAACTATTTGGGATTGGTTCGCCTACCGGGGATAGTGTATGTGCCACCATGACGTCCATGATTTGGGTCGTGATAAATTGATATTAGAGCTCTAGGTTCACCAGTCTCACGAGCACAAGGACATTTTTTGGTAGTCTCGCGGATAGGTATGTAGACGTCTATACCCATCCTCGAGAGTCTATAAGAAATCTTAGGAACTCTTCACTTCTTTCACTCATATCATGCTCCCTCATTCATTTTGGTATCTAGTTGAGTCAAACTAGTATCTATTCGATTCCAATTGGTATATAATCTTAGCACTCATTTAGAGTGGATTGTCTGTATAAATCATGTCTGAAAGTTATCGAGAAAAATCAGAGTTGGTGCCATAGAGTCCTAGTTATGTGATATAACACCATTTATGGTCGTTGTTATGGGTCCTCGAGAAGAATCCCTCGTGGGGCCATGTCCTTAATCCTTACCAATTTTTTGAGAATTCCTTCCCCCGACTCTCCGTTGAGGATGCACGTTTGTTTGATTAGTATCTGATGTAGCAACCCATTAGGTCGTAATAAACTTTCCTTCTGATTTCCTAAAATATCCCTCGTCCAGGTACTCATCGATAACTGTTATCCGTGGAGTTTATAGGTAAGAGAAACCTTTAACCATTTTAGAAGGAAGATTAATTGATGTGAAAAGTACCGAAAGTCCAGTCATCACTTCAGCGAGATAGTGTCACTTCAGTGAGAATGCTCCAGCGAGGTTTTGTCCGCTCCAGTGGATGTGCTAGGTACACATCTACATAATATTTCCCACTTTTGCGCTGAGGCAAGGTGTCAAGTAACCGCGCCTCAGTGGACTCTTTTTCCGTCAAAGCGAGACAGCGCCTGCGTAGTTGAATCCACAAGAGTAGAATCATTGTTCAGTCAGTCTTGTTAAATGACCTAAAAATGATTTCATTTTTACAAAATGTCATATCACCTGAACCCTTATGTTGAACTCAGGTTAATTAGGATTTTCGTTTAAAATTTAAAAACCCTTTTTACTTTGTTTTCCTAATTTTGTCTATAAATTAGATGGAGACTCTAAAAAAATAAAATAATCCAAGAGTCCACAAGTTATGAACTAGTCTTTATGTCTCGCGTAAAAGTGAACTGTAACACATGGTGACTCTACTGGGGATATTTCAATTAGGTTCTAACCATAAGGGTTCTAATAATGAATTTTCTTTATTTTCTTAATTTTTTACTTTATTGCAAATATAAATTGTCATTCTTGCATATCATTTTTCTCCAAATGGCAATCACACCCACACTCGCATCAGTACACAAAGACAATCATGTGGTATCACAATCGTCCTCCAGTAAAGAACTAAATATTTTTCTTGGAACTCGTTGGAGACGTAGTTGGTTCGTTTTCGTTGAACATTCAACAACTATTCATCCTGGGCAGTCCACTCGGTTTCCCAAGTCATTTGAAAAGCCCACTCTAGTCAACTTAGGGTAGAGCGAAGTCAAATCTCTATTGATTAGCATGAATCGACCCAGGAATGCCTTTGAACATTTTAGATGTATTTGAATCCCATTAGAAGACTACTTTTCATATACATATGGTCTTTCACTCGAGGATACCTCATCCAACTATGTGCTAACTGCAAATATGCTTTGCGTCATATGTGTTAAACCAATGCCCAGTGGATGAGGGTTAACCGTGCTTTTCCTGTTTAGATGGCTACCAATCTCCAGTTCGATATGGTTCTCAATACACCTGACATGTTGAAACTAGGGTGGGCAGAATTAGATGCAAAAGAGGGTTACTAGCTGCTTAGGTCATTTACCCTCCTTTATTTCCATGAAGGGTTGTAAAGCACTTATTGATGTTTTGACCGAATATTGGGACAATGATAGAATAACGTTTAGGTTCGGGGAGATAAAGATGACCTCGACATCGGAAGAAATCCGAGATTGAATAGATAGAAATGTGACCTATATGAGAAGGAGGAACAAACCATATCACAACCTTCTAGTCCCAAACAAACCAGTCCAGCCGAAAGCATGAAAATGCTTTCCTTAGCCCAAGTTTCCTGGATTACCGGAACCTCAGTAGCCTTCAGGGATCTATACTGACGTTTTGGGATGAAAGAGGGGTTTATATAGCATTCCTTGGAATTCCAAACTTTCAAAGACTGGGAAGCTACCCGAACTTTAGCCGTCGCTATTTGCCTATCGGGGCTCATGGTGTTCCCCCAAAACATACACCTTGCCATGGACACCCGAGTTGTCTTAGTCACCCATGCCATTTTCTACGGCATAACCATAGATGGAGAAACCAAATACTTTGACCTATTCCCAGTCATCCTCGTCAATATGTATCGAGTCTTAGGTAGATGAAGAAACCAACTTAGGTATTTCCAAGGGTGACCTGTTGCTACAATGGTGGATCCTAAAGCATCTAAGAAAGTCTGAGGGACCTTCATGTCTACCCGGTGATAGTAGGAAACATGATCTTAAGGTCCATTGCCTGGATTCCGGTCATAGAACCAAACAAGAATGGTATATTTTATTCTCGGGTCTCAAAGAAGAAAATATTCAATGGAGGTTTGCAGACTTCATCTCAGAATGGGTCACTATTTGAAGAAGAAAGTGTCTATTTCTACCGCTCATGGGTATTCGAAGGGTCCGCCCTTATGCGCCAACATGGGCCTTATGACAGCACGAGCCTCAGACTACCAAAGCTCCACTTCCCCAAAATATACCCCTCTTACCTAACCCATTTGTCCCTCCAAGAGAATTTGACTTGCTAAGATGGATGCCCAATGCAGCTCAAGCACCAACATGCATGTCGTCAACTTAAGTAGTAGAGAAGAGAGTGAAGATTCGCTCAGGGAAAAGATTAATAGTTTGGAGAAGAAGATCAATCTAGTTAATTCAAAAATCAAAGAACCTAACTACCTTTTTGATTTGGTAATGGATCCCCCAATGGAATCACCCCTGCGATATACTACAACAACAACCTCCCGGAAGAGGTGAAAGGAATGGTGAAGAACTATGTACCCCTCTCAGGAAGTCCGGGAACATCAAGGAATAAGATGTTTAAGGAGGAATCTAAGAGCCAACTATCCCAAAAGTCCACTACCGCAGCCTCCACCGCTGTTCCTGAGAGCGATGTGACTCTAGTGACACTAAGCCAAATATCTTCCCTAATATGGTGGGCGATTTCTCTCAAGGCCTATGTATGTCCTTTTCGGGTCACCCAAATACCCGTGCTTTGTTCAAAAATTTATGAGACAATGAGGGCAATAAGTCCAGACACTCTAGTGATGTAAGAATCCCTCCGTGCGCTCCACCTTATGCGCACAAGATATGCATGTTCCATATGAATCAGCCTGTACACACTGCTGATGAATGCATAGCTCTGAGAATAAGGATAGTAATGCTGATTGATAATGGAGTAATCCGTCATATTTGGGGACCACACTCCATGTTGGTACATGGACCTAATCACTTCAATTTTGAGCTAGAGCATCTTGTCAGCAATGCGGAGATCCGGGTAGTTCTCCCTCTCCTCTACTTAGAAGTTTGGGCCAAGAGCCGAATGCGTGGTTTAAGGGTGAAAACTAACCATGTCTTCAAGGAGAAGTCATCTTTTGGGTAGATTTAGGCACCCCTATGAATCAAATGTTATCCCTTTCCTTTTATTATGAAAGAAACTGCGTCCGACCTGATGTCGCAAGGAGGGTTATGCAGGAAGCCCTTATATGTCTTAGTCTAGAGAATTTTGGGCAAGAAATCAGCAGAGGAAGGATATTTATCTTATGTAAATTAAACTACGGATGGTATTGACTTCCTACGGCGGGATACATAGGCAGTCTACATAAGACTCGGTGCTTATATTATATAAATATATGTCCCCCCATATCTCTCTCTCTTTCTTCGAAGAAATTGAGTCAAGATGGGGTACCAATCGTCTGGGTTATTGTATGAAACAAGTCAACCAACATCAATTGTAAATTACCAAAAAAGCCCAAAACGCACGAAACAAAAAATTGATTATTGTATTGAAATGTGTGAACTTATGTGCTTATCTGTAAATTGTATGTTTATTTCCGCATTATGATTATTATCGAATAACGTACTGACGTCATACGACTTTGAGTTTTTCTTTTCTTAAGGAGGATGTTGGTTCGTGTCATGACGTTGGCGTATGTCACAAGGTCTAAAGAAGCGACAACATCCCTGTCAGAACAAAGTCAAAGAAAGGAAACAATGGTTGGTACTTCGGATGATGAACACAATACTGGAAACTCAAGGTCTCACGAACTGTCGGACGCAATGCATCACGAAGATGTGATCACAGTCCTATTTGAGAAAGTTAAGGATCTCCAAGAAAAGACTACGAAAATGGAGAAGGCACAGGCTGCCATAGAAAAGCAAACTGAGGAAAGAAGTCCTCCACCACCTTTTCCGTCCCTGTCCTATCCAGAGCCGGAACATTTCCCCAACTACCCTATGGGGACGAAACTCTTCACCCACAATCCATCTAATTTCCACCCGCACCATGTGGGTACCTCATACCATACTCCTCCACTATCAAATACCACTCAAATACCCGGAACCACTCACACCATCCCAGATCCATTACCCATCAACCCTACTACACACCAAAACACCACTACCAACATCCCCATAAAAAACCCAACACGACTAGATATGTCCTTCCATACCCTAGTCACTCAAAACCACCTTTCCCCAAATGATGCTAAACTGTACCACTTCGAAAAGATGGAGAATGCCTAGAAAGCCAAGCAGAGTAAGCTTGTAGAACAAATGAAACTAGAGATAGCCGAAGACATGGACAAAAAGTTGAAAGAAATGGTCGCGAACATCGTGGGTGCCTCTCGAAAAGCTACTGGGTTGAGTTATGACGATCTCCGCATACACCTAGAGCTGGACTTGTCTATGGGATTTAAAGTGCCCAAGTTCAAAATGTTCAATGGATAGGGAAACCCGAGAGCTCATCTAGGTTCTTACTGACCAATTGGTGGGAGTCAGAAATAATCCCACCCTGATTATGAGGCTGTTTAGCCAAAGATTAATTGGAGAAGCCTCCGAATGGTTTGTTGCGCAAGATATATACCAATAGATTACCTAGGAGGATATTTCTGAATCTTTCATTGAACGATCCCAATTCAATGTCGAGACCGTGCTTGACCAATATTACATGGAAAAAATTAGGCAGAAATCTACAGAGAATTATCGGGAATACGCAAGCAGGTGGAGTTTAGAAACTGCTCGAGTGTAACCACCTATGAAGGAGAAAGAATTGGTCTTCGCTTTCATCCGATCCCAAGAACATGAATTTTATGACAGATTGCTCTCTATGGCCGAACGACTATTCTCAGAACTAGCTGAGATAGGAGAAGCCATAAAAGATGGCCTCAAATCTAGCAATATAACTAGTGTAACCAATAGAGGTTCTCAGTCAGACACCACAGGGGTCATATGAAAGAAAACATAGGACGTGGTAAATGTAACCCACACGTCCAGCCCCAAACCAAAGAAATAGGAAAAATCTCACTCACCCATGGAAGTGTATCAACCACCCCCCATTAGCCGCTACTTAACCCCACTATAGAGTGTAATACCCATCTACTATGCCCAACGAAGCTACCAAACAACTCCAATTTTCAAATTTCTCCACCCAACCAACAAATGGCCTCCCCGGTTTTTCAAACCCCAGCACCCGCTCCCCGAGCACCACAAAACTACTAAGCCCCAAATTACCAAAACCATCCACCCCTAGCCTCATATGATTCACCACGTCCAAAGAATAAAAAGAAACCAGGTCAGATGTTCACACCTTCGATTGAAACACGCGACTATTTGAAAAGCTATGTGCCACCGGTATAATCCCAACAGTTCCGCCAAAGAAAGTTGACTCGGGGAATCGCTTTTATTGGGCCTACCAAACCTGCGCCTATCACTCTAGCGTGGCCAGACTCAGGATTGAAGATTGCATTTCTTGATTGATAAAAGGGAGATTATCTTACAAACAACCACTCCTAATGTAATCACAAACCTGCTGCCAAACTTCCATCCATACTATCAAAATAGAGAAAGACTAGATGGTCTATAAGCCTCTAAGTCAAGTACCATCAACAATATCGAGCAAACTGTGGCATCTTTGACTCATTTAATCAGGAAGAACTACCCAATGAGGGAATAATGCACAGTAAAGCATTGTACATCATTTTTATTGTAGAGGTAAGATCATAGCACACGTCCTCATAGACAATGGAGTCGGTCTTAACATTTGCTAGAAATCCATATTAGAACAACTATGATAAGATATTGGGAAGATAAGAAAGAGCCACACTTATGTGAGGGAATTTACTGGAGCTCGACGTGACCCGGTTGGAGAGGTTGACATTTGTATCTATACGGGACCCATCGAATTCACCACTGAGTGAGTTCATGTCTTTGCTGGCAACTACAACTTGCCGCTAGGAAGACCCTGGATTCATGCGGCCAGAGCAATGCCATCATTGTTGCATCAGTCCTTGAAATTTGTCTGGGAAATACACGAGGTTGTAATACATGGGGAAGGAATTATTCAAAATTATCACAATAACTCTGTGTCAGTAATTGAAGAAACCCCCAAAGGAACATATTTTCATATGGTCGAACTGGTATGGGACGCATATGAACAAGTTGTGTCACATATCCCAATGATAGTCGTGTATCGAATGGTTGCTTTAACTATGCTATAAAATGTTTTTAAACTAGGAAAGGGTCTCGGGAAGGATCTACATGACATAACAGAGCCGATCAAAATTCCTGAAAACTACTTCTGTTATGATCTCGGGTGTGTTCCCAGCTCTAAAGAGGCCTATGAAGAAGTTAAAAGGATGAAGAATTTCCCAAAGTTGCAAAAGCCAATTATGAACTTGTTCTAGTCATTCCCAGTTAGGATGCCGATGTTGAATGCAGATGATGCTGAAGAAGGGATATGGATGTTGTTCCAAGAGTAAGAATGCCTTGTGGTCTTGGAAGAATGCACTGAGGCACCCACTATTCGCAATGGTAATCCGAGTGAGCAGCTTTCCGACTGGAACTCTACTGCACTCTTTGTTCCTCGGTAGAAATGATGAATTTTTCAAGTTTTCTAAAAAGTCGGTATAATTTGGTTGAGGCCCGAATACTCACCATTTACTTATTTTCCTCGTGATGTTCGTTGAAAAAATGGGAATGACTCAATGTTGATCCGAGTCAGTATCATAGTTTGTATTTACTTTCACAAATTGCTGAAGCCTCGATTTATCCAAATATGTTTTTCAATTATTTTTAACTTTGTATTACTAATTGTGCTTTGCCTTGCTTTTCAGGAATAATAATAAACCAACTCTTAATGTCATGACATGTCATGAAATGAGTAAGTCAAGTATTGGAAAAAAAGTGTGAGAAATACGATGAGGAAACAATGATAACAGAAGGTCTCATATAGGAAATGGACCACCTCAAGAATTAATAGAAACCTAACCTAGATGAAATCGAAGTGATCAACTTGGGGTGTGAAGGGCCAGTCAAAGAGATGCGGATCAGTGTGCACCTAGGGTCATCTCAAAAAGATGAGTTGATTAATAGGCTGAAAGAATAGATAAACATTTTTGCATGGCCGTATGCTGATATGACTGGCCTGAGCACATATATAGTAGCACATAAACTACCAATCAATCCTGGTTTTATGCCAGTAAAGCAAAAGATCAGATAGTTGAAGCCCAAGTTGAGCATGCTAATTAATTGTGAGGTCGAGAAAGAAATCGAATCGGGAATGGTAGAAGTAACCTCGTACCCCACGTGGGTAGCCAACATCATTCCAGTACTGAAAAAGGACAGAAAGGACAGAAAGGTCAGAATTTGTATGGATTATTGGGACCTCAACAAAGTCAGTTCCAAGTATAATTTTCCACTCCTAAATATTCATATCCTCATTGAAACAACACCAAGCACGAGTTGCAGTCATTCATCGATTGTTTAGCTAGATATAACCAAATTCTGATGGAAAATGATGATGTAAAACACATCTTTCATCACACAATCGGGAGTGTATCAATATCGCGTAATGCAATTCGGCCTCAAGAATGTCAGCGCTACCTATATGAGAGCTGTGACCACTATTTTCATGACATGATATACAAGGAAATTGAAGTATATGTGGATGACGTCATCATAAAATCAAAGGAAAATGTAGATCATATCACACACTTGTGGCAATTCTTTGATAGACTCCGAAAATACAATTTGAAGTTGAACCCGGCTAAGTATGCATTTGGGGAACCCGTCAGAAAACTGCTCGGGTTCATAGTCAGCCAGAGGGGTATAGACTTGGATCCGTAAAAAATCAAGGCCATACAGGATTTCCCCCCTCCACAGATTAAAAAGGAAGTCATGAGTTTCATGGGAGGTTTACATCGGTCTCTTCATAGCTCAGTCTACGGTGATCGTCAAATCCATACTGAAGCTGCTAAAGGAAGAAGCGTCAATAAAGTTTAACGACGAATGTCAGAAGGCATTTGATACTATCAAGATGTATCTCTCTAATCCTCCCATTTTGGTCCCACCAAGGCCATGAAGTCCCTTGCTGCTGTATTTACCAGTATCGAACAATGCTTTCAAATGCATGTTAGGACAACACGACGAAGTTGCAAAGAAGGAACATGCCATCTACTACCTGTGCAAGAAGTTTATAGCCTACGAAGCACGGTATACCCTGGTAGAAAAGACGTGTTGTGCATTGACATGGGTAGTCCGGAAGCTAAGACACTATCTATCATCCTACACTACCCACATCATCTCTACAATAGATCTGTTAAAACATATATTTCGCCAGCCTATGCCTATAGGAAATCTGACCAAATGGCAGATGCTGTTAAGTGAATTCCACATCGTGTATATGGTTCACAAAGTTGTGAAAAGTCAAGCTTTGGCCAATTTTTCCCTGAATGCCCAGTATATTATGATGCAGAACCATTTAGAATGTACTTCTCTGATGAAGAGGTAATCATGATAGACGAAGGCGAAGGCGAAGTCGAACCTAATTCAGGTTGGAAAATGTTCTTCGACTGTGTAGTTAATTATCAAGGTTCGGGAATCAAAGCGGTGTTAGTATAAAAAATAGGACAACATTATCCAATGGACACCAAGCTCACATTCCAGTGTACCAATAACATGCCAGAGTATGAAGCCTGCATTTTGGGTCTCCGAATGGCACTGGACAAAGACATAGATGAGTTATTAGTGATAGGTGATTCAGACATATTAATTCACCAAGTACAAAGAGAATGAGTCACAAAGAACGCCAAGATCATGTCATATGTCAATTTTGTCCAAAGATTGAGAAAGAGGTTCAAGAAAATTGAGTTAAAACACACGCCAAAGGCAAAGAATGAGTTCGAAAATGCTCTCGCTACTATAGCATCCATGATTCATCATCTAGAAAATAGCCATATCAACCCTTTTCAGATAAGTTTTGAAGAAGAGCATACTTACCATTCTCATGTGGAGCTAGAGCCTTATGTCAAGCCATGGTACGTCGATCTGAAAGCTTACTTGGAAAATAGATAATATCCCGAGGGTACTACAAGTAATCAGAAGAAGAATCTCTAAAGGATAGCCAACGGTTTTTTTCTGAGCAAGGATACACTCTACATGAGAATGCCTAATATTGGGCTACTCAAATATGTGGATGATGCAGAGGCCACCAAGCTACTGGAAGAAGTGCACGTCGAGTCCTGTAGACCTCATATGAATGAGTTTGTCTTGGCAAAGAAGATTCTACGAACCGGTTACTACTGGATGTGTATGGGGACCGATTGCGTAAGATTCCTGCAAAGGTGTGACCAATGCCAGATACATGGAGATTTGATTAGAGTCCCACCAAATAATCTCAACTCTATGAGTTCACCTTGGCCATTCGTTGCTTGGGGCATGGACATTATCGGACCCATTGAGCCATCAACCTCAAATGGGCATCTATTTATTCTGGTCTCAATAGACTACTTCACCAATTGGGTCGAAGCCACCTCACATAAATCATTATCGAAGAAGGTGGTATCTAATTTTCTAAGGAACAACATCATTTGCCAATTCGGCATCCTAGAGTCTATCATAATAGACAACGGAGCGAATTTAAATAGTCATCTGATGAAAGATATTTGTGATAAATTCCATATATAGATCATCAAAATTCTATGGCGTACATGCCCCACAGATGAATGGAGCACTAGAAGCCACCATCAAGAATATCAAAAGTATACTGCGAAAGATGACAGATAACTACAAAGGTTTGCATGAACAGTTGCATTATGCATTGCTTGGGTACAGAACGACAACCAAAACTTCGACAGAAGCTATGTTGTACTTGCTTGTTTACAACACGAAAGTAGTCATCTCAGCCAAGGTCAGGATACCATCACTCCAGATTATTCAACAAAATAAAGCTAGACAACACAGAATGGGTCCAAAAGTGCTATGAGCAATTGGCCCTAATTGGCGAGAAAAGATGATCATCGTTTTCCATGGTCAGTTGTATCATCAAAGAATGACCCGAGCATTCAACAAAAGGGTCAGGATTTGACATTTCCTAGTGGGACAGCTGGTACTCAAGTGGGTATTTCCTCACCAGGACAAGTACAGGGGAAAGATCGCACTAAATTGGCAAGGTCCATACATGGTTCACAAGGTACTCTCCGAAGAAGTAGTGATCTTAGTTAAAATGGATGGTCAAGAATGGCCTAAAACTATCAATTCCGATGTTATCAAGAGATACTACGTGTGAGATCGCGTTTTCAATTTGTAATCGCATTTCTTTGCCTGTAATCACTACACCAAGACCTATCTTTTACTGTAGAGATATGGAGAGAAATCCTGTCGAGTTTCAGCCTTTTCCTTGTAATAGAAAAAAATCCAAATGATATTTTCTTGTAATATGAACTATGGGATGACATGATTTCCCAAGGTGGGATACGTAGACAGTCCATTAAGGACTCAGTTACATTTTTAGAAAAATCAATCATATTTTTATTTCAAACTATATTTGACTTTAATGTATATAAGGAGGGGATTGTATGGTTAGGTTGGTCGGAGTTGGTTTGGGCCTGGACGGACACAAATATGGGAGTCAAATGGAGGTTGATGGAATAGGATGGTTTTCAGACAGTTTATGTTTGTGGGAGGTGTACGGGTGCCCTTAGGTGGTTTGGGGCTAAGGCGTTTGAATAGGATGAACTAGACACATTGTAGGTTATGTTGGTAGTTGGATGGTGGTAAGGTGACAGAAATTGGTCAGGACAGTAAGGTACGAAGGTTGAACCCAGTGAGTATGGTGGAGTAGTTGATGGGTCCTCGAGTGTTTTTGGGAGGAGTTGGTTAACAACATTTTTGGTATAGGTTGGGAAAGTGTTGTAGTGTATTGGGGTGAAAGGGATTAGGCAGTTTGGACAATGATTGGGCACAAAATTGATAAACAAGTTTGGGTACGGGTAGGCCGAGATGACCTTCTAATGTGTTTGTAACAAAGTAACCTGATAGAACCTTGACTTGGGTATAATTAGATCACAAAAGTTCAAAGTGTCTTTACACCTAGGGTTTGGACCACAAAAGGACCAAGGGTTGGACCACAAAAGGACCAACTAAGATAACAACACAAAAGTTGAATAACATAGCAAAGTTTGAGAAAACTCAAATATATTTCATAAAAATTCAATGTCTCCTTTCATCAACTACATCCCCTATTTATACTACTTCTAAACCTTCTAGAAAAGGTAACAAGATAGACATAAAAATGCATCTAGGCCGAATGGGAAAGGGGGAGGGGTTTGGGAGTAAGGCTGGCCAGTGGGCCGAGTCGGCCCGGTCCCGCCCCGACACCGCCTCGACCTGATATTTAAAAAAATTGCGATATTGGGGCTCAAACCGAGATGGGACATGGTCTCGTCCCGGCACGCCCCAGTCCCGCCAGGCCCGACCGGTCTGGTTCCACCCCCGATCCCGCCCTAAACCCCTCTTTGCACAAATAACCATTGCACCAATGACCATTTTATATTTTGGCCATTGTGCAACAACCAATTTTGGCCTTCCCTACCCCCTTAATATTTATTTTAACACATAAGTTATTATATTTATATTTTAACCCAATTTCCCAACTATAAATACCTCATTTTCTCATAAATCTTTCTACAATCTCTCTAATCTCTCAATCTATCTCTATACAAGTCTACATTGTCTACTAAATATTGAATTTCATGTATTCATTTGGGAGTGAAGTTGGCAACTAGCTTGAGGATCTTCCATCGAGCAAAGTTTCAATTTTCAACCTCTCGATTACACGTCGACGTTACTTCGGCGTTTGATACATTCGTTCCTTCATAAAATTATTATTGTTTGTTTATTTTATTTAGTGCACTTAATTTCATTTACTTTAATTATTTATTAGTATAATTATAATGGAAGGATTTAAACGTATGCGTACGGGTAAGGGTCATGCTTCTTCTAGTAGGGGCAACAAGGGCAAAGGTACTTCTTCTAGTCATCCTATTCCTACACATGATGATTTTGTTGATACTGAACATTTTCCTACAATACCATTAGATTTAGACGAGGAGCTATTTTCTGGAACTCAAGAAGACTTTAATTTAGATGATGATCTAGATGATACACCCACTAATGTAGATGATAACACACCCACTAGTGCACCTTCAACTGAAATGCCTCTTATTCCCCCTAGTATGAGATGAGGTCCAGCAAAATGATCATTAAAATCAAATGCATGGACATTTTTTGATAGGGACGTAGAGAATCAAGTAGCTAGATGTAAAATTTGTAAAGATGTTTTAAAATTTAAAACGGAAAAAGGTCACGGTGGGACGGGGGTTTAATGAGACATGTAGCAAGGGCTCATCCAGCTAGGTATGCCCAATACGAGGCTTTAAAACCGGGTGTGCAAATGCCCGCTCCATCAGGACAAGGTTCACATACTATCCCGGATCAAGTACAGGGTCAAATTAACCCCACGACGGGGGGAATTGTTGGCCCTAATTACAATAAACATAGATATAGAGAAGCAATAGCAAAATTAGTTGATGTGGGGGGTTTGCCTTTTTCATTTCCTTCATCTCCTGATTTTATTCATTACATTAGAGAAATGTATAATCCTGCTTTTAGCGGTTTTCCTAGATCAACAGTTAAGAGAGATATATTTTAATTTGCACATGAATATCAACAGTATTTACGTTATTCATTATATCATTTTAATGGCAAAGTGGCTATCACTTCTGATATAGGCTGTAGTACTAACGACCATGATTATTTAACGGTAACCTGTCATTGGATAGATTATAAATGGTCTATGCAAAAACGTATCTTAGCGTATAGATATATAGATGATAGGCACACTGGTACTTTTATTGCAGAAAATATTTATCAAGTGTGCGATTATTACGGAATAACTGATAAAATTATGACTATTACATTAGATAACGCTTCTTCTAACAATTATGCTATTACAATTTTAAAAAATAGCTTAACTCCATCTTTTCCAGATCATTTTCATATAAAATATGGGTGTCATATAAATAACTTAGTTGTAAAGGATGGTCTATTACTTTTTGAAGACATTCTTAGTAAAATACAATTTGCTATAAACTTTATTTTTAAAAATAATAGAATACAATGAAAAAAAGAATATAAAAACTTGTCACGATTGTCAACTACCTTATAGAAAAATTTCAGAAGAAGTACCCACTAGGTGAAATTATTTATACGAGCAACTATTTGTTCCTTATGACTATAGAAAACCTATAACTTTAGTTTTTAACTCTCATAATCAAAATTCAGCTGATATGGTTGTAGATAGCGATTTGGGAAAAAAATTCAAACTTTTTGTATTTCTAGAGAGATTTTTTCAAGCAACAAAAGAATTTTTCGGTATATATTATCCTACTATTTCAACTATGTTGTTTTATATAGCTCTAATATTTTTACTGCTAAATGAATATATGGATAAACTAGCTTATAAGGCAGCTATTAAAAAAATATTTATAAAAATAAAAAAATATTTATAAAAATAAAAAAATATTTTATTCCTATTTCCACTATTTATATTATTGGTGCTGTATTAAATCCGACTATTAAAATACACCTCCAAGTCCCAAAAATCCAAATCAACTACCACCTCCAAGACCCAAAAAATCCAAATCACATACCACCTATTGAACAAACTAAAGAAGAAGTGTTGTCTAGCGTAGAAGACGAATGCAAAAAAGTATATATGTTTTACCAACAAGAAAGTGCTAGCAACCTACCGACTTCCATACCATCTTCTTCTTCTTCTTCAACACAACTCACAAAAGACATGTTGTTTTTGCGGCTAGTATTGAAAGCCTCAAAAATAGAATGTGCGGTCGTAACGCTACTAACCAAATTAACGAGTTTGATATTTTTGTTTTGCAGGGTTCTGTACAGTACCAAGTAGTTCTCAATGAAGAAGGACATGAAGACTTGCTGAAATACTGGAGGGGGAATGAGAAGACCTTTTCGACACTTCAATGATGGCCCGAGATATTTTGAACATTCAAGTGTTATTAACGGCGTCTGAAAGCGCTTTTTCTGCCGGCAGATATCAAATAGGAAGCACAGACACTCATTAGTTGGAGACAGCTTGGAGATTGCAGTATTATTCAGAGATTGGATACGAGCGGAGCAGAGAAGGTGCGGTCAACAGGAGATCAACGAAGAAGAAGACGAAAACTACAATGAAATCTTATCCGAAGATGGTGGAAGCGACGTGGAGCAATTTCACCAACAAATACCAATTCCAACCGAAGAACTACAAGAAATTATCAAGAAACTAGAACATGTTTTTTTCAAAATGTAATTTTTTAATTGCAATTTTACTATATAATTTACAACTTTTGAATAACACCACAAAGTTGCAATTTTAACAATTGTATTTGTATTACAAAAAAAATCATATGTCTATTAAATAATATAAGAGGCACAAAAACAGCCTTGAGATATTTTTATTACACTATCTTGTTCAATTATTGAGTTTTTTATATATGTTATTTTTTAAATTAAGTTCAAAAAAGCAAAAACCGCCACGACCCGATCCCGCCAAACCCACCCCGACTCATCCCGGCCCGGCCCGTTGGCCACCCCTATTTGGGAGTAGGGAAAAGACCCAACCCTTCATGTTCTCTAGGCCATCCTTTTGTTTCATCCATGTAGATAAATGCATGAACTAGCTAGTTCATGAATTACCTCCTTGAGGAACGTTGGAAGCTTCTCCTTCTAGACGGTTCTCGGCTTGGTCATCTTATCTTATTACATGACATAGTAATTAAGCTATAAGGAGATCTAGTAATTAAGCTAGGAATTAAAATAAGCTAAAAGGTGGTCTCAGCCAAGATCTACATAAAAGCCGGAAAAAAATGTTTCCTACTTGGATCTTCAAATCTTGTCTTCAACTCCACTCTACACTCCACTCCACTCCACATTAAGCATGTCACCATAGGACGGTTGGCAATCTTTGGCACTCCTAGCAAATCACCTCACGGCTCATGTTGGAAACATAAGTTTACAGACTTCTTTTCATCATACTCCCCTTCTTTAATAGAATTTGCCCTCAAATTCTCATCATCTATGTATGGTGATAAGTCTTCAACATTAAACGTAGAACTAATACCTCTATATTCATCCGGAAGTTCTACCTTGTAGGTGCTTTCCCTGAACCTGGCCAATATCTTGAAAGGACCATCCAACCTCGGCATTAGCTTGTTCTTTCTCATGTTGGGAAATCTTTCCTTCCTTAGGTGTAGCCAAACCAAATCTCCGGGATGGAATTCTGGTTGAGTCCTTGACTTGTTCGCATCAATTTTGTACTTGGTATTGGCCTTCTGAATTTGTGCTCAAATTTGATCATGTATCTTCTTGAAGGCCTCAATTCGATCTTTAGCCATGAAGCTTAGGATTTCTTTCTTTGGGATTGAAACTAGATCAATAGGTAAAAATAGGTTAGTGTCATAAACAATTCCAAATGGAGCTTTACCCATTGTACGAGATTGACTCCGATTATAAGCAAATTTCACATGTGCCAATTTGATGTCCCAATCCTTGGTGGTCTTGCTCACAAATCTTCTTAATAATGTGCCAAGAGTTCTATTAGTCACTTCCATTTAGCCATCCGTTTGAGGATGATGGGAGGTACTAAATTGCAACTTGGTACCAAGAAGTCTCCATAGTGTTTTCCAGAAATAACTTAGGAACTTCACATCCCTATCAGACACAATAGTCTTAGGAATGCCATGCAATCTCACTACTTCCTTCAAATACAAGTCTGCAATATGTGTTGCATCATCGATCTTATGACAAGCAATGAAGTGAGCCATCTATGAGAATCTATCCACAACTACCATGATAGAGTCCTTGCCCCGTTGTGTTCTTGGTAAGACAAGGATGAAATCCAAGCTTACACCTTCCTATGGTCGCTCCGAAACCAGTAAAGGACTATACAATCCTTTGTGGAAGAAACTTTTAGCCTTTTGACAAGTGGAACACCTACTTACCACTCCATTTACATCTTTATCCATATGTGGCCAGTAAAAGTGTTCTTGTAGAATCTCCAAACTCTTAACTACCCCAAAATGTCCAGCTAGTCCACCCGAATGCACTTGTACAAGTAATTCCCTCATGGAACATTTGGGCACACACAATTTGCTCCATTTGAAAAGGAAACCTTCTACTATGGAATAAGAACTATGAACTCCATTATAACATTCTATCATTACGTCTTTGAACTCGGGATCTCGTTCATAGAATTCCTTTAGCATTTCAAATCCCATAAGTTTTTGTCCAAGTATGGTCAACATTACGTGCCTCCGGAAAAGTGCATCCGCCAATATGTTGGACTTGCCATCTTTGTGCACTGTAAAGAATGTGAAATTTTGCAAGTATGCTACCCACTTAGCATGCCTTAGATTCAACTTTCTTTGCCTAGGTAATACTTCAAGGATTCATGATCTGAATATAAGACAAAAGGTTTTGGCCTC
The DNA here is from genome assembly GCA_029783415.1 of Anisodus acutangulus. Lineage (NCBI taxonomy): Eukaryota > Viridiplantae > Streptophyta > Magnoliopsida > Solanales > Solanaceae > Anisodus > Anisodus acutangulus. The sequence continues at coordinate 25,514,047 of CM056508.1, forward strand.
AAATAATGTTCACATTGGACCAAGGATCTCACAATAGTATAAAACTCCTTGTCATAAGTAGAATAATTGAGCCGTGCACCACCAATTTTTTCACTAAAGAAAGTAATAGGTCATTTGTCTTGAATCATGACGACACCAACACCAACCCCACTAGCATCACATTCAACTTCAAATAGTTTCTCAAAGTTCGGAATAGATAGAACCGGTGCTTCACATAACCTTTCCTTCAAGGTTTCAAAAGCTCTTTGTGCTCATTCGGACCATTTAAACTCACCCTTTTTCATTAGTTCAGTGATAAGGGCAGTAAGGGTACTAAAATCTCACATGAAATGATGATAAAAAGAAGCCAAACCATAGAAACTTCTTACCTCACTTACATTTGTAGGCTCGGGCCAACTCCAGATAGCTTCCACCTTGGATGGATCCACATGAATGCCCTCAGATGATACTGTTAAAGGTTTCCTAATAGCTGATGCAATTGAGAATACAGATTCTCTTGCAAAACTGTTTAGAGGCAGATCAGGAAAACTGATCCAAGCTATAGTTAGTGAAGTCTCCTCCTCTGGATTAGACCAAAGGTCCCAAATTAATGGTCTCATATAATAGTATTTGTCATGCATCTAATAGATAATATGCAGGGTAGACATTATCTCCTACCCTTCATGTTCACCAAGTAAAAGGATTGGCCTTGGAAACTATTTCAAAGGATTTACAAGAGTTGATATAGAAGGCAATATTCTCATAGTCTCCTGGAACTATTGGAACTCAACCTATTTTATCTTACTCATTCAATACCACATTAAAATTACACCCAACTAGCCAAAGAAGATTCATATTACTAGCCAGCTAATAAATATTGTTCCATAATAAAACCCTCTCATTGGCATAACATTTTGCATATATCAAAGTAGTAATCAATAATCTATTGTGCTCCTGAATAAACAACCTTAAGGTTATCTGCTGTTCTGAGACTGATAAAACTTTCACATATTCATTTTCCTCCAAAAAAACCTATATCTTTCTATTACAATTTTCTCCTACTCGATTCATCCTCAATCTCTTTTTATATTTGTGAATATGTTTGGCTTGTTAAAATCTCCATCACATCAATCATCAAGAATTTATGATACTTATGTAACATCTGAAGCCTATGAAATACTTATTGAGTCTGTACTGATCTAATGTTCCAAATAAATGTTTTGATTATAATTTCTGATTGGATTATTTAGTAACTATTGTCTTTAGAACAATCCTTGTAGGTTGTTGAGCTTCATTTGAACTTTGTTTCCCCCCTCTTTTCTCCCTTGACCTTAGATTTTGGAGAAATATCAGCTTGCTTAGCCACTTGATTAAAATTCTTTTCAATTGTCTCCTCAACATTGATGCTGATATTTTCCTTATAATTTAATACCCCTTCTTTCATAATATTGTAAGACACTAGATTATAAAGCTTTTTCATTGAAGAATCCTTCCTCAACATAGATATCTGAGATGCTTGACAATTGGGGTACTTAAAACAATGGCTTTTTGAGTACTTGCCTCCTCTATACTTGTTTTTTCTTCGTCCACAATGGGAGAATATGAGTTCACAGCACCTGCATTATCCTCCTTCTCCACCTATATGCTTTCTTTATTATTTTCGATAATTGTTTCCCTTGCTAGTTCTACAGGTATGGCATTGGATTTCTCAACTTAAATATGGACCCCTTCATCTTGTTTTGTGCTTTCTCCTTTTCTAATTCAACTTATATTCCTTGATCCTCTTTCTTTTGCTTCTGTTCCACCACCATTACATCAGTACTAGTTTCTTTGTTTACAGGACTGTTTTCTAGTGACTAGAAAGCTTCATTGTCTTCTTCCTACATAAAACTGTCTCCACATTCATTCTCCTTCTCATATTCCTTTTGTTGTTCCACTATATCTCTCTACTTTTTGGAGGGAGATTGTGCTAAAGACTTATTTCCTGAAGACGGAGCACTATCTTGCTTTGTAAATGATCATTCAACCCAATCTTTGGTATTTTGAACCTAATGATCCTTGTGAACCTGTTCCACTGTATTCATGTGTATATCCTTGTTACTTCCCATATCAGCATTGTCTCTAATTTCCTTTGTGCCTGTTGTTGTTGCTTCTTGATGTTTGACATTATTAGATTATTTTAACACTTCCTTACTTGTGCAACCTATACTTGCTTGCTCCTTATTGATCTCTCCATTCACCACAACATTTGATATTGCCTCAAATGCTTTTTTGTTTGTAACATCCTTGCTACTGTTCTTTGGCACTCCTACCACTTTATCATTTTTATTGTTATGGCTCTCATTCCCTTCTGTTAGAGCATCGAATTTGTTCTGCTTTTGAACAACATCCTCAGCCACATTCTCATTTATTGGTTTACCATCTATGAACTTTCCATGATTCTTGTCCATGGTAGACACTCTTTTATCCTTTTTAGTATTCTAGTTACCAGGATCACCAACTTTTCCACCTGATAAAATACGCGCTTGAAATTTAGGATACCTTCTCATGTTCTTTTGTTAATTCTAATTTTAATTTTCAGCAGGAGATTCACTTTTCGCCTGAACAATTCTCAACTCCAGATACAAAATTCTACAACCATCTTCATTTTGCCCTTCTATCTTGAATTTCTTAAAATATTTAGGCAATGCATCATATAGAATTTTCACTCTTTCTAAACGAATCTCACTATTTTTTTATCTATGATCTCAATGTTCCCACCTTAGGTAAATCAGCAACAAGATCAACTAAAACTATGACTCTAGCACAATTAGGCCTTGTTTTATTGATCATAGCCATATCCAATTGTAGGGATTTACCTGCTGAAGTGAACAATGATTCATTCACAAAGAAAGTTGGCAATAGATTTGGAAAGAAAATCCATGTCATGGCCATAGTAGTTTCCTCATCAATCTTAAATTTCGTAATAAATCAAAGGTCTCATCTGGTATGTCCCTCCGTCTTTAGATTTAGTGTATTAAGAACCATTTGACATAATATTCACGTAATCTTCTAATAGTTCAAATCTCATGAGAATATGTCGCTTCTTGAATAATCCAATATGACAATCTCTTTTGATTCCACATTGTAATGGAATCTGCTTCCTAAGTTCATCTAGTTCTGACCATCCGTAAAAAACTTACCAACCACAACGTATTGAAGCTTCTCGATGATATTCATATGTTGCACTTCTGCCACAATCCACTTTACTAATGTATCTTCATCCATGAACACCACTGCCTTGATAGGGATGGATTCAACTTTTGTATTCTTCGTCTGTATGGAGTCACGGTCATTAGGGTTCACCATTAGCATAGTTCAACGTCATACTTTTCTTTTTTGGTAACGATTGGATTGTAGATAGTAAGTAGGTTAGAGTTTGGCTGTGAGGGTTTTGTGATATGTTCGCAAACATGTGGGTAATGGTGGGTGGTGGTGTGATAGCTAAGGGTGGGAATTGGTGTAAGGAGGAGATAGCCAAGGGTTGGCCAGCTGCCGACGACGACTGACCTGTGGCCGATATAGCCATGGGTGACTAGCTTAGGGTTAAGGTTTGCATCATTTTAGGAGAGAGAAAAATTTATTGCTAGAATAAAACTAAACCATTAGGTCATGACCTAATTCTGATATGTGCTAGCATTTTACTGTATAGCTTTTTGTGGTCTCTAGTAAGCATGGTATAACACAAGATTAGTATTTCCTTTGAGTTACTAAAATTGGAAAATAGTTGGATTGCAAATTATTATGGTCTCTTCCTAGTTTATAATAGTATCATGGTCAGTTAGTTTCCAAGGAAATGTTTTTACCAGAAAAATGAGTTGGATAAGTGCAACAATCTTCAATAATCAAGATAGCAGAGTGCAAGTTTAGAAAGTCAAGATGGCATTTTTGGGAAAATCTTGGGAGTCACTGGCAGAGTCAAGATTTTTACTAAGGAGTTCAAAATATGGTGAAGTAAATACACAAAAAAATTAAGGGGATTCAACATCTACTATATATATAAAATAATTTTAATATTGTATATACAATAAAATTTCTGCCAAAGGGGATTCGGTCCTTGCTCCTACCTGGCTCTGCCCCTGTTGAGAGGTGTTGATGGCGAAGCCCTAATTCTTGTTTCTTTTTCACTTAGACAAATGTGTCAGCTATATCTACAGATTTTCTCCTCCACTATCATGAAATTGCATGATTGAAGCTTTAGAAAGTTCTATTGTTAGCTACATTTGTGATCCTTGGTCATATTACTAATCATGAGCTAATGTTAAATATGTTGCATATTTTGTGGTTTGCTTTGTGTTCCTTCTATACATGTGAAATTCCCTTTATGATGTATACAGTTCAACGAATTTTCACCTGTTCACCAGCAAAATGAATATGGTCGTAAAACAATACATTGGATTTATAAAAGCCACATTGTTGATCACAATGTTTAAGTCATAAAAATAGCAAATTCCATTCATTTTTTTCACTAGTAAAGATGAACAAGAACCAAAACCTGATTATTCCCCGTGGAATCTAAACTGACACCTTGACAAAAGACTTTGTTAACTCTAACATCAGGGAGACATTCCTTTATCCCGAGTCATCTTGTCAACACATAGTGCCGTCTTTAGATAATACCTCCATATAGTTTCATTATGAAGCTAAAACAACACGACAAATGGTTTCTCAGATACAAATTTTCTTGTGGATGAGGGTTTTATCAGGTTGGAAACGTGTCTCAAGTGATGTGTTGGTTGTAGCAGAAAAGCTAAAGTTTCTTGAGTTTTAAGCTGATGCTGATATTCGTAGAGAAGTACAAGTCTTGAGAAATGTCCACAACAGGAATGTTGGCAACTGCTTGGTTAGGCACACTGGGCAGGTGAAGATTATTAGTAAAAGAGATTATGTGCAATATTTGTGGGATCTCATCTGCATGCTACCCTTTTTTTTAAACTTTTATTTGCAAACTTTCCTGCTATCCAACATATCACACAACTGTTCCTTTTGTTAGAATTGATGTACAAGCACCAGGTTTAAAATTTTCCTTTTGAAAAAACTCGATCGTGTCAGTATAGAAAAGAACTTACTAATTCTCGGTATTTACACCAACTTAATGAATGGAAGACATTTCTCTTTAGTACGGACATTTATCACTTATTCATGGTTATGTGATATGTATTTTTGTTTTATTTTCAATAAATAGGACTTAAAGTGAGACAAAAGAAAGTATGAAAAGATAGAGATAAAGAGGGATGGTCAGGGAGGGTGTGATTTTGCAGTTAGGAATGTTGTTTACTTAATAACAAGAGAAAATAACTGAATTTGAGATGAGATAAACAATTACTTTGATTCCCTGATTTTCTTACCATAATTGGTTTCCCTCTCTTGGAATTTGAAGAAATGCCAACATGGAAGGAGTATGGACTCCTATAAATGGATGTCTTTTCTTCGCTTTTAACATTTTTTTTAATGTGAGAAAGTTCATGAACAAAGAGCTATTAGATAGAAATAGAAAGGCTAACAGTTGGGGAAAAACTTGTGTGATCCTGTCTCACAGGCGTGACAGTAGACATGCAGATGATCGGGAAAACACTTGTGTGAACCTCTTTCACAGGCGTGATAATAGACAGGCTAATAATTGGGGAAACACTTGTGTGAAACTCTTCCACGGGCGTGACATAAATCTCTGTACATTTATTTTACCATACTTCTTTGCATACTCTTATTAGGAGAATCTTTTTATTTAACGATGCGCATAGACATTACCTTTTGAGAATCTTATTCACCAGAATCAACATCCTCGGTGTGTCGAAGGTCGGAATATAATTTTTTTTTTATTTAACAACGCTTGTTCTTAGGAGAAATCATTGAATGAGACTTGGGAGTGGTGGATGACAATCCAGTTATCGATCACTTCTAAGTACTGTAAAGAATGGATCTTAGGTCTAGCTTAACCCCAAAAGTTAGCTTGTACGGTGAGGATTGTCCAAATCTATATAAGGAGTCCATGTTCCCATTCCATATCTGATGTGGAAATCTTAACACTCCTCCACATGCCCAAACCTTGTTAACTGGAGCATGGATAATATAATTTGGAGGCTCAATATTGATGAACAAAGAATTGGAATGGGTCTGGCTCTGATACCATGTAAAGAGTGAATCTTGGGTCTAACTCAACCCCAAAAGCTAGTTTGTAGGGTGATGATTGTCTAAGTCCATATAAGGAGTCTATGTTCCCATTCCATATCCGACGTGGGATGTAAAGATTGGATCTTGGGCCTATCTCAACCCCAAAAACTAGCTTGTAGGGTGAGGATTGTCCAAGTCCATATAAGGAGTCCATGTTCCCATTACATATCCGATGTGGGACTCTTAACACTCCCCCGCACGCCCAGACCTTGTTAACTGGAGCGTGGATAATATAATTTGGGGGGCCAACATCGATGAACAAAGAATTGGAATGAGTCTGGCTCTGATACCATATAAAGAATGGATCTTGGGCCTAACTCAATCTCAAAAGCTAGTTTGTAGGGTGATGATTGTCTAAGTCCATATAAGGAGTCTATGTTCTCATTCCATATCCGACGTGGGATGTAAAGATTGGATCTTGGGCCTATCTCAACCCCAAAAACTAGCTTGTAGGGTGAGGATTGTCCAAGTCCATATAAGAAGTCCATATTCCTATTCCATATCTGATGTGAGACTCTTAACACTCCCCCACATGCCCAGACCATGTTAACTGGAGCGTGGATAATATAATTTGCCATGCACGAGATTTTTTGGCCCAAGCGTCATTTTAATCTAACATCCTCGGTCCAACCATCACCAGTTCTGAAAAATCCAAAAGCTGCCCTATCTGACCCGAGCTTCCATATTGTATGAAATTAATGTTCTTATTAAAAATAAGATGTGGGAGTTGGTGCCCCGTCCTTCTAATGTGAACATATTACGCTATGTGGATTTTTTGTCGCAAAAATAAATCTTATGGTTCCTTTGAATGGCACAAAGTGCATCTTGGTTGGAGTAGATTATGATGAAACGTTTAGCCCAGTGGTTAAACCAGCAACCATTCAGACAGTTCTCAGCCTGGCTCTATCAAAATTATAATCCATTCACCAGTTGGATATCAAGAATGCTTTTGTACATGGTCACATACAGGAAACTGTTTACATGCACCAACCATTGGGGTTCCGAGATCCTATTCATCCTGATTATGTTTGCTTGTTGAAGAAATCTTTATATGGTCTAAAACACGGCCCCCGAGCATGGTATAACAAATTTGCTGGATTTGTTTCTACACTGGGATTCTCACATAGAAAATCTGATCAGTCATTGTTCATTTATCAGAAAGGGAATGACATGACATACATTCTTCTCTATATGGATGACATCATCCTTACAACATCATCTGTCTCTCTTCATCAGTCCATAATTTCCCTGCTTGCATCTGAATTTGTTATGAAGGATTTGGGTCCTTTGAACTATTTTTTGGGCATTGCTGTCACTCAATATGCAGGTGGTCTATTTCTTTCCCAAAGAAAATATGCTGAGGAGATCATTGACATAGCCGGCATGTCTTCATGTAAACCGTCACCAACACCAGTGGATACCAAGGCTAAGTTGAGTAACTCTTCAGGGTCTCCCTACGGTGATCCGACACATGTAATCCTTATATGGACTTGGACAAAGTGTTAAAAGTCCCACATCGGATATGGAATGGGAACATGGACTCCTTATATGAACTTGGATAATCATCACCCTACAATCTAGCTTTTGGGGTTGAGTTAGGCCCAAGATCCATTCTTTCATGGTATCAGAGCCAGACCCGCCCCAATTCATTGTTTTCGATGTTGGGCCCCTTCTTATATTGTCCACGCTCCAGATGTTCAGCTCTGGATGTGAGCCGGGGTGTTAAATTTTGCATATTGAAAGGAAGCGTAGAGAAACGTGACCAATGGAATGAGTTCTCCCACATCGGTGTGGGATAAGTGGTTCTTGATATCCTTATATGGCTTGGGCAATTTGAACTAGCTTTTGAGGTTAAATCAGGCTCAAGATCCATTCGTACTATTACCGTCAATATTTTGGGAACATAAAGAGTATGTCAAAACCAAGTTGTAGCATGGGAAGAATAACCAAGTTGTAGAGGTTTCAACCGACATGCTTACACAAGTGGAAGATTCAACATTTAGACATTGTATGTTTTTAGCGGAGAGAGTGAGTTTTCAAAGATATACTTAATTTTATCTTACATATTGTTTGCACAGATATGAGGTCCGTGAAAGAAATAATCCCCTTGATTATTTTCATTAATTGAATAGATATATATACAAGTTAAAATAGGAGAATCCTATTCCTAATATATTCCTAAAACCTTATTCTACCATAATTCTAACTCTACAATTATGGTAGGTGTATAACACTAATTATTGTAATGAATATACTACAATATACACACAATATACTTTCCTTAATATACAAATATTTGCCCACTGTTTTATTTGATCTTCTTTGGAGCTACCGAGAGGCATTTCTTTGAAATTTGTTGCCCTCTTGAGTGTAGAGAGAGGCTAGGCGTGTTCTTTGGCCAATATACATGTGATATATATTCAGTGTATATCACATGTATATTGCGTCGTTTAACACACCCCCGCAGTCATAGCGGGCGGTTTTCGAACGCTGAGACTGTCCCTAAAATCTTCAAGGAGAACCGCTGGTAGACCCTTTGTAAATATGTCTGCAATTTGATAACGAGACGGGACATGGCATACACGAACTTAACCCTTTGCAACCTTTTCACGGACAAAGTGAATGTCCATTTCGATATGCTTGGTGCGTTGATGTTGAACTGGGTTACCTAAAAGGTAGATGGCACTAATGTTATCGCAATATACCAAGGTTGCCTTCTGAATGGGACAATGAAGCTCCAAAAGCAAATTACGTAGCCAACATGACTCGGAGACCACATTCGCTACCCCTCGATATTCTGCCTCTGCACTGGAGCTTGACAGAGTTGCTTGACGTTTTGCCGACCATGAGACCAAGTTGTTGCCAAGGAACATGCTGATGGCAGTCGACCGTCTGGTGTCGGGACAACCACCCCAATCAGCATCCGTGTAAGAGACAAGTGTGGATGTAGATGAAGGATACAAGTGCAACCCATAGTCCAGTGTCCCCTGTATATACCTAATGATGCGTTTGATTGCATTCATGTGCTCAACTCTGGGATTATGCATGAATAAACACACCTGCTGAACCGCATATGTAATATCCGGTCTGGTAAATGTAAGATACTGGAGGGCCCCTGCAAGACTGCGATAGCAGGTCGGGTCCTCGTATGGTGCACCTGCTGCGGCACTTAGCTTTGGGTTTGCATCAACCGGTGTGGAAGTGGACTTACAGGATGACATCCCAGCCCTCTCTATGATCTCAGCAGCATACTTCCGTTGAGACAGAAACAAGCCACCTGAATGACGTTTGACTGCAATCCCCAAAAAATAACTCAACGGCCCTAAGTCCTTCATAGCAAATTCAGAACTGAGCATGGCCATGATAGACTGACGCAAAGCATCGGAGGAGGCAGTCAAGATGATATCATCTACATATAACAGAATATAGGCCAATGACGAACCACGGCGGTAGATGAACAAAGAATTGTCTGACCTGCTGTGTGTGAACCCAATAGTCGAAACAAAATCAGCAAATCGTGTATACCAGGCACGTGGGGACTGCTTAAGCCCATATAATGACTTCTTCAACAAACAGACATGATGAGGTCGGTTGGGATCCCTGAAACCCAACGGCTGATGCATATAGACTGTTTCCTTGAGATCTCCATGTAAAAAAGCATTCTTGACATCTAACTGATGAATCGGCCAAGTCTTTGAAAGAGCCAAGCTAAGTACAGTGCGAATGGTAGCCGGTTTGACCACCGGACTAAACGTCTCACCACAATCAATACCAACCTGCAGAGTCTTACCATCACCAACAAGTCGCGCCTTATGCCGAGCAAATGACCCATCTGAATTCTCCTTATGAGCAAAAATCCACATAGACCTGATAATATTAATACCATATGGACGGGGCACCAACTCCCACGTTTTATTATCAATAAGAGCATTATATTCATCAGTCATAGCAATTTTCCAATTATGGTCATTTAATGCGTACACAGGATTGCGGGGCAAGGGGGATTTAGAGACATCAGAATGTAAATTAAAATGTCGTTTAGGTGTAAAAATACCCCGCTGACTACGAGTGACCGGTCTATGACTCGAGGAAGAAGTGATGGATTTTTGGGAATTTTCTGGGCTCGGGGCGGGTGGCGTGACGATGGGCTTTCTTGGCCCAAATCGGATAAGTTGGAATCCGATTGGAGTACTTCGAGTGGTGGGTTCTGGACCAGATTCGATGTTAAATTTGGGTCGCCCAATATGGAATCATTCGATGGCTGGAAACAGGGGCGACAGATCTTGTGGGACCCGGTAGGCGATGGGCCATTTGGGGGTTTGGGCACGGGAGTTGTCCGAAAAATTCCGAATAATATACGGGGATATTTGGTCATCCAAAAAATTATACGACTTAGGCTCGGGAGTATGAACTTTCGTAAAAGGGAATTGGGTTTCATAAAAAATGACATGACGATTTATAATGATTTTCTTGGAGGATAAATCAAAACACTTATAACCGCGATGATTCGACGGATAACCCAAAAATACACACGGAGTAGACCGAGCCTGAAGTTTGTTAATTGTGGTGGATGGGAATAACGGATAACACAAGCACCCAAAAATTCGAAGATGAGAATAAGACGGGTTTTTATTATATAATATTTTGAGAGGGGATGAATATGTCAGACCTTTAGATGGAATTATGTTAAGAAGGTAAGTGGCCATTTGTAGAGCATGATGCCAAAAATACGGAGGTATGGAGGCATGGATTAGGAGAGTTCGGACAATGTTATTTATGGAACGAATTTTGCGTTCGGCTTTCCCATTTTGTGAAGATGTATGAGGGCATGAAAACCAAAAATTTATCCCATGAGTAGCACAAAATTCTCGAAACTCCCTATTGTCATACTCTTTCCCATTATCACATTGAATATTTTTTATTTCTCTTTCGAATTGAGTACGAATGAACACCCTAAATTTTATGAAGACGGAAAACACTTGTGATTTATTCGCAATTGGAAACGTCCACAAAAATCTAGAATAATCATCTAAGAAGAGAACATAATAACGATGACCCATTGAACTAAGAACAGGAGATGTCCATAAGTCGCTATGAATAATGTCAAATGACATAGAAGTATGAGAATTGGAGTCTACAAATGGCAACTTAACAATTTTTCCTAATGAACAAGACTGACAACTTGGAGTACGACTCGTACCCTTACAAGAAATAAAACTATTTTTATCTAAAACTGATAAAATAGAAGATCCCGGATGACCCAAACGAGCATGCCACATGGAAGGAGAGATGGCTGCAAAAGGCGATGGCAAATTTGGACTCGATGGTGAAACCGGGCATGATAGGATATAGATCCCCTACTATCACACCTCATGAGATGACTCCCGTCTTGAAATCCTTCACAGAGAAACCGAAAGGATCAAATTCAATGTAAATGTAATTGTCATTTGTGAATTTACTGGACAGACACTAAATTTTTAATCAATTTAGGAGCATGTAACGTATTTTTCAAGAGGAGTGGTGGATTGGGGAGACAACGTTACGACCATACCCTAGAATTGGAATAGAGCGCCATTACCAATGATTATCCCAGGGTGCTCAAATTGGAATAAGATGAGAGAGTACCAGTCGGAAGTCATGTGAGTAGTGGCCGGTGTCCATGTACCAATTTTGGTTCGGTTGAGTTAATCCCAACGTGTGCATCGCGGCCTCGATATCGGTGCGAGTAGGGCTCTTTGCATGATGGTCTTGCGGAGGTCGGGGCCCAAGAACTCTGGCCGTCTTGGACTGGCCCAGAATCGCTACCATTCTGCCATTTGTTGGGCGGCTGGCGATGGGCGCCTGCTGGGCATTGGGCCTGGATTGTTGGCCAGCCCACCGGCCGCTGGAATTTCCTGCTACCTGCTGGTATGGGCTGCTGGCCCACGGTCCCATCGCCATGGGCCCCATCTTTGGGCCCATGGGGTGGTGGGCCTTGTTCATTGGATGGGACCCACCGAGGTTTTGCCGACTCAGGAACCTCCACCATTACCACCGCGTTTGCCCGCGGTTTTATTATTCTTACGATTATTCTTGCCGCCACCATTATTATGGTTTTGGCCCGAATTATTAACAAAATCGACGGATTAGGAGAGGACGCCATCATGACAAGCTGGACTTGCTCGGTAGTCGCCTTTTTAGCCAAACCGGCTTCTTCTAACGTAAGCATGGAGCGGGCTTGATGGAAGTCGGGAAGAGGGTTGCTTTGGCGAAGGAGAGTGCCAACACCATTATAGGCCTCAGAAGACCGCAACCAAGCGTAGAACGAGGCGATTATTTGTTCTTGGTGCGCCAACGTTACGGAGTTGATCCGCCAATTCCTTTAGTTTCTTGCAATATGCGTAAACGTTGAAATCGTCCATTCGAGCGAGAGAATTCCTGCTCGAGTGTGACGATACGGGAATGTTGGTTGTCTTGGAATATGTCACGCAATCTATTCCATGCAGCCATAGCCGTGGTATCGGGCTCCATAATCGTCTGTAGAAGGTCTACTGAAATAGTGGCGTATATCCACCGAAGAACGGTAGCATCAAGTGTAATCCATACCTCATTATCCTCCGCAGGAAGGGGTCTAGCGGGAGGAATTATGTGATGAAGAACTTGATAAGAGATAGTGTGAATTTTAAACAACTCCGCCCACAATGCATATTGAACGTTTTCCATCTCAAGGACAATTGGGACACTGAGCTTGATATTGGAAACCGTGAGGGCAGGGTGAAAATTGTTCTTCGACATATTTGGAAGAACAAAGAAGGAGGATAAATTTAAGAGAGGTTTTTTTTTTTAGAGCGGAAGACGAGATATTTGGAGAGAAAAACCCGAGGGAGGGGGGGGGGGGGTTCTCGGCCAAAGAGGAGGCAAAAGTTTGAGAGAAGAAAACTTTTGTTTAGACCTAGTCTCTTGATACCATGAAAGAAATAATCCCCATGATTATTTTCATTAATTGAATAGATATATATACAAGTTAAAATAGGAGAATCCTATTCCTAATATATTCCTAAAACCTTATTCTACCATAATTCTAACTTTACAATTATGGTAGGTGTATAACACTAATTATGGTAATGAATATACTACAATATACACACAATATACTTTCCTTAATATACAAATATTTGCCCACTTTGTTTTATTTAGTCTTCTTTGGGCTACCGAGAGGCCTTCTTTGAAATTTGTTGCCCTCTTGGGCTGCCGAGAGGCTAAGGCGTGTTCTTTGGCCAATATACATGTGATATATATTCAGTGTATATCACATGTATATTGCGTCGTTTAACAGTCCGAACTCACAAACCGATCTGCCACTATTTTACCATATGATAAAAGATGTTTTAGTAATTTTTAATAACTGGTCAATGGTAAGATGTCTGATTTTTCAAACAAACTTAAATATATTTAGAATTTAGCCGGGAGTGGCGTCAGACTTCTCTTTGCAAAGGACATGATCTACCTACCCTTTGTCAACAACAACATTGTAATCTGTAATCTTTGTTAATTTTACTATTAGACTAACGAAATAATAAAGAATATGAAGTATAACTATGTAGATATGAACATATATATTGCAAAAACAATTAATTTATACAGATCAATCCCCTATCAATCGATTCAATACTACAATGAATGTTCATAGTATTATTCAAATAATAAAAAGAAATAAAAATAACTTAATTCATCCATCCAATTCCATACCTTCAATTATGCAGGAGTCATTGGCCAAAACTTTACTCACCGTAATGTCATGTATCACTTATAATTACAGAAGAATAATTAATCCCTTTACTGAAACATTGCCATTGGCAACCATTATGAATCAATATTTGGCAGATTGGACTGAATCCCAAGAGACATTATCTCCCTGCATATTATTCTGCATCATCATAGGTGCCTTCTCTGAGACACTCCAAACCTTCACTGACTTATCAAGACTTCCACTATAAACCACCCATTTCTGATCACTTCCAGTGGACTCTTTGTCCTCCTCAACTGCTAGACATTTCACAGGCCCATTATGACCAGTTAAAACAGATAGCAATGTGTGTACAGACTTGTCCCTTCTCCAAACACATATAGTTTTGTCAGCTGATCCACTCAGCACCAAATTCCCAGCAGCTGCAAGGCATAATATTGCCAATTTGTGTTCCTTGAGGACTCCACCATGTGACAATTGCTTCTCGCGCTCCCAGAAATTCACAACACCATCAGATGAACCGCAGTAAACCACTGAACCAGATTTGCTAACAGCCAATGCTGTCACTGCACATTCTTGATTCAGAAGTGTCTGCACAAATATATGTTTTGGGTGTTTTCCAGTGCTTTCCCTCTGCCAAACCTTCACTGTTCCATCAGCTGATCCTGTATACACTATGCCTTCCACGCTCGTCACCACAGAGTTCACAGCATCATCGTGTGCTTTCACTGATTCTATGCATTTCGAGTTTTCAACATTCCATACCTTAAACACGGCAGACAAATGCATGTTAGGCCAAGCAGTCGTTATTATTACTAAATAATATGCAAAAGAATTTTACACTGATAATATAAAATGGTCAGGCATGTTATTACCTGATATAGGTTGGATTCGAATATCAATACGTAGGTTTGCAAATTTTGTCTCGTTGCTAATCAAACCATGACATTGTATTTGAAATAGTTAATCCAATTCCTTAAGATATTCAACTGAAATAGGTTTTTGCTAATGATAGAAAAGGGATTGTATGTGGGGTTGTTCTAATTTTATCAGCAGAATTTGAATTAATTAGCTCCTATGCATATTTATCGAAATAAAAGAAAAGAGCGGCAATTTGTATTTATTTTCTCGGAGCTGTCACCTAAATTAAAAAAAAAATCTTCTGATAGGTCATTCCCGGTAAAATATATAATGAAATAACCTTTCCTTTCTTTCCGTCTCTCAAATACAATTCGCATAAATCAATGGGCCAAAGCCTTGTCATAAAAACTGTAAATGATAAGATGATGTTATTATAGTAACCTGATTATTTATTTAAGTGTCACAATTATGCATAGGCCACTAACCTTAAATGTTCTGTCCCATGAAGCAGAATAGAGAAGGCCATGACTTTGATCCATGCTCAAGCATGATATGGCGTCAACATGCTTGATCCATAAACCACTCCTATTACGCTTGACTTCCACGTAATTGCTAGGCTTAATGGATGCCTTAAAAATATCAAAGAAACTCGGCAAAGTCCCTGCACGTTTGTAGCTACCTGGATTCTTTGCTTGGATCTTCCAAACACGAACTTTCCCGTCTTGATGACCTGTGAATATTTTCTCTCCTGAGATAATGATGGCTTTGACAAGGCCACTATTTGATTTAAAAGCTGCAAATTCCTTGAGGTTCTTCCATACACGTATGTTCTTGCTATCGGAGCCTGTGTAGAGAAGATCGTTTTTGGTAGCCAAAGAATAAATGTGACCCTCTTCACGTACAAGTGAACCACTAAGGCCATTTTTAGGGATATTTTGGGAATTACAACCATCTTGGTCATCAAATTTGGACCAAGGGGATCCTTGGTTCCATGGGGACATCATCATAGGAGAGCCTTCACCACTAAGACGATTGGCTTCATAGGCAGAGAAACTACTGTGTCTTGCATTGTAATTATTATCTGCATCCTCAATATGTTTAATTTTTGAGGTTGATATGTTGGGATCAGAATGAACAATGTCTCTAGTCGTCTCAACAAACATGGTGGTGGTGGTTGGCCTTCTCTTGTCGTTATTCCTTTCTTTTTTCAGTTCTTTTTCGAGAATAAAGAAAAACGAAAACGTTAATATGAGAAGAAAAGGCAAAGAAAAAATGGATGAAGGAAGTAAAGAAGAAATAGCATGTTTGGAAAGAGATGAAGGGAAGGGAGAGAGTGGAAGAGAGATTTTGTAGGGAAATGCATTCTCTTTCACTTATTATACGGGAATTAGAAACTAAAGGCCATAAATTTTGAGTTTAACTACAGGTCATCATTTGTCTTATTTCTTAGTCGGTTAAATTTAATATCTCCTCGCAACATGTTAACTAAAAAAATTAAAACTAAAATAAAATTGAAGAAGATAGTTTAATCCTAATGTATATAAATATACTGACATCATATATATGGGTGGTAAAAGTGTTAAAGGCGACAAGACAACCTCAATTAAAGTTTTTAAGTCAACCATGTAATTATGAACCTTCACTTGTTTTGAGAAGCATATTAATATCTTACTTATGTAGTATGATCAAAAGATAAGTTCATGATTTGATTTTCTATTCAGCTTGTGAACTGGCCGCATCGGTCTGAAGACCATCAACAGGTTACTACTTATTCCTTTCTTCTGTTTTAAGAATAACATATTATTACTTCTTGGCATAACTTGATATGCCAATATTTTGACAACTAGAAGTTTAAGTCGATCAATTCATTTTTTTTACTCGGTGTGTATATCACGATGAAGGATTTACACCTACCTGAAAATTTTGAAAAGGAAAGTCTCATTCCAATAATAATCATCTAACTGTTGGAAATTTGCCTTTGGTGGAAAGGTGCGTCCACCCATATTTAATGAATTAAACACTAGGGTTCCGCATGTTGGAGGATTTGTCTCTTCACACGTGCATAATCTACTAAGTGAGTAGATGACCGTAGGGCCAAGAATCGTCAAATTTCGTTGAGAAATGAAAGGGATATTGGTCCACGAAGTAAAGTGTTTGAGGCATGGAAATATGGTGTGAGACAAATCTACCACATCGGTGGGAAAATGAAGAATTGTTCTCTTTATAAGTCTCAAAATTGACTAAGGGTTTGGGACTCCAATGGGTAACCCATGTGTTTGAAGGAGGGAAGACCTAAATGTGATTGGGTTCTGGTTGCGGGTCATGGGCTTCTTCTGATATTATCTCTTTGGACCCCAAATTGCTTAATATTTACAGTTTGGTCCCTGGAGTTTCTGGAAAACTGGAATTGGGAACATCCATTACTTGGTTGATTAACTCCCTCACTAATGGACATAAACAACCATTACTTGGAGCTTATGCTATATATTGGAGCTTTTTGGCTCAATTGCAGAGACAACAAGATATATACGCAGAGACAAACAGAAAGAGAACAACTGAAATTCTGTCCAAAAACGTGAGCAGCAGAAACGTGTGTAGCAAACATAAAACTCTTCCTTCCTTTTCCATTATTCAGCAAGTCGTTTCGTGTTTATTTTCTTCGTCAGAATCAACCTATTTGCTTTGTAGTGTTGATTAGTTGTTGTTTTATCTTGGGAGACTATTGCCCGTTAACGTAAAAACATATATACGGTGCAATCTTGTCTTAAAGACAGAGAGCCATCTCTTGACTCAGCCACCGTTGTAACAATCCAGATTTAGTATTTCTTAATTTCAGGTTATCAAGATTCAAGACTCAACAACCTTGCGGCAGTTCTGAATATTGGCTTGTTTGTTTATCCTTTCGAACACTTGTAATATTTATTCACTTTCCGTACTGCTTTACATATCCAACACGTTTAAGACAAGATTGTATTAGTGTTCGAAAGATGTAGGTCGAAAGTTGTGTCACCAAATCTGGATATGGCAATGGTTTTCTGGTAGAAGAGACTTGTGATTATGTTGTTGAAGGTCAACGTGTTCATGGTGTCACCGCTCTTTGAGAGTGGTGGGAACAAGCGCCCACGAGAGGCTGAGGATGTCAACTGGGACAAGAGGAGAAGGCTGAAGATGTGGTTCTATCTTGGAGTAGAAGGCCTATATCTGTCCCAGACAAAGGATCCGAATTATGGTAAGGAGGAAATGTACACTCAGTCTGATGAAGTGACTGAAGTGGGCCAGAATATGAAATTGGGATAAGCATTTTTTCTTCCTTGTCAAGAATAAGATTAAATGATGTCTGATTAAAAAGAGCTTAAAGTAAGGAGGAATATGAAAATGTTTTCACGAAATAATTTATATTCCTTACGCTTTAAAATTAGAAGTTTAATCTCATCTTCCTTCCCGTTTAAAGATTGGATTTTGTAAACGACTTAAAAAGATCCGTTCTTTTAAGTGTAATTATTAAAAGTGTGTAAAGTATGTTCGCACATACGAGGGGAAAAGATCCATTGACTGTGCGAAAATTGTTACCACTCTTAAGTAAGCGCCAACAATTGTCTGGGCACCAATCTCAAGGGAAAAAGACTAAAAGATAATGTCTTATCTTAAGACGTTGATCCTGTCACACTATTTGACAGAAGATCCTTCATTTGATAGGATGATATTGGACACTCAGTCGTACAAAGCCTACGGGCGACTGGAGTGGGCCAAAATTCCTTTTATATGATGATATTGGACACTCAGTCATACAAAGCCTACGGGCGACTGAAGTGGGGCCAGAATTCATTTCATAGGAAAAGTAATGGACACCTAGTGTGATGGGCCAGAGTTTCCAGGTCTTAAATGATCAGAAGGCCTAAAAAAAAGCAGAAAAAAAATTGGACACTCAGTCTGCCAAAGCAACTGGAGTGGGCCAGAGTATCTAGATCACATATGATCCAGTTACGCCCTAACCACGGGCAAAAAGTTGTTCATGTGAAGCAACGCCACCTCTAAAGTAGAAGGGGTTGGAGAGGTTGTCCTCAATAGGACTTCAGGGAATGTGATCACTCTAAAATGAGGTGATATATGTCCCAAACTTGGTTTAAGGGACGCTGTTGGTCAAGCTGGTTTGAGACTAGTCCAACATGTCTGTAATAACTAAGAATGGTACAGTATGTCTGTAGCCAAATGAATGATATATTTGTAATCCGTGCATCTATGCCATCATAGATTAAGACACGTTAAATAGAAACTCATTCAAAAGCTAACGAAGTTGAGATTATTGCCTTCTTTCGACATAAACCCTCAAAATGAATGTGAGGTAGGCGAAGAGGCAAAATCACCTTTCCAAGTTCCGTCAAAGGAATAGCGAAAGAGGCACCGCTCTTCTAGAACTTAGTCACACCTACATGGGTGATTTGAAGTTTGTACAAAATAGAGGAGGGAGACAAGTACTTTGTGACCTTCAATGATGATGGTACAACGTATTGTATCCTTTGTTTGTTGAAGAGCAAAGATGAAGTTGTTGAAGCGAATAAGTGCTACAAAGCAGAAGTTGAAAATCAACTAAGCCTACGGATTGAGGAATTAGTAGTGATAGAGGGGGAGAATGTGGAGCATCGTTCATTAAATGACTGCTCATTACTCACCTCAGTCCAACGGTATTAGCCAAGAGCAAAGACGTACGCCCAAATTATGTGGGATAAGGCGATCCTTACCGCTAATGCGATTCTCAACAGAACTCCGCATAAGGATAAGGATAACCCTCCGTGTGAGATATGGAAAGGATCTCACATACAAATATTGTGATGTAGGGTGGCTTGGTAGAAGTTGGAATACCGAATGAGGTCAAGTTAGACCTAAGACTGTAGATTGCGTATCTACTGGATCTGCAAATAACAGTAATGCTTATCGACTCTTGGTATCAAAGAATGATGAATTTTTTGAGGATAACTTTCCTTGAGAAGGAAAAAAAAGTAATTGCTCGAGGTTAACAAGAACCCGCGAGGGCCTGAATGTACGGAACTAGACGTTCTGTATCTGCAGGACTTAGAAGTTGTTGTTTATCCAGAATTTAATATTCCAGATCTACAGAACTCAGAGATTCTAGATGTTGAACCGAGACGGAGCAAAGAAGGGACAAAGACTTGTTCCAGGCCTTCTAGCTTGTATGGTTGAGAATGAACCATGGATAATTAACAAATAATGGTCATCTCCAGAAGCGCTGCTTTGGAAAGAAGCTACAAAGAAAGAAATAGATTCCATCATATAGAACCATACTGGTGTAATGGTTGATCTTCCTCTGGGAAAAGAACCTTTGGGTTGCAAAAGTGGATACTCAAAAGTGAGTACAAAGTAGATGGATCTACTGACAAGTATAAGGCCTCGACTACTTGTACATGTGCTTCCCTGTGAATAGCTTAACATCCAGGGCCATTGTAGTCTTGCGTGGCATGGATGTTGAAACAACCTTCTAACCGGAGAGTTGGAAGGGGAGGATCAGAGTTGGTTTGTTGGACTGTTGGAATTCTTCCTGAACTTTCATTTTGGTCCCTGAAATGTTTACAATTTGGTCCTGGAAGTTTCAGATAAAACAGAAATAATGAATCTGACCACAAAAACATTGACTCTGAAGTTAGAAAGCCAACAGTTGAAAAATCAACAATCTAAAAATGGAAGTTATATTGAAACAAAAGATATGGGTATCACAGATGACATCTTAGGAATTGGATTTCTAAGACATCTAACGGACTGGTCTAACTCCAAACTCAGTTGTGAGATAATTGACAGTCTCGTTGAAGCCACCAATGGATATGAATCATAGAACTGATTGGAATCATGGTGCACCAATAGACAAGGAGCGATATGTGCAGGTCACATGTAGTTCAATGTACACACTACAATTGACCTAGTATCGGCCTACAAAGCAAATTAGTTGAACTAAGGTTCACTCGTGATTCTGGAAATAATTGATAGAAGGCGTTAAGTCGGATATGACGATATCTAAAATATTCGCTTATCTACTAATTATGGTATTCTGGATGTCCAGCGGTTCTGGGAGAACACAGTGATACAAACTGGATATCAGATGTGAAGAACACCAAAGCCACAAGTAAATGTGTATGGTGGGTCTTGGGAAATCCTCTAAGCAAACTTGCATCGGCCGATTCATGATGGAATCAGAGTTTATCGTTTTATACAAAGCATGAAAGAAATTGAGTAACTTCACGACTCCTTAGAAGATGTCCCTTATTGGGAGAAACTCATGCCTTTAGCAGTTATACACTGTGGCTAGCCGGTCGGCTTCAGGAAGGACACGGATGATGGCGTCTGGACATATTTGTCAGGATCTGTCGGAGACATAAGATCGTATGGCAGTTGATCATCACGGGTGTCACTTTCTTGATTACTAATCAAAGGATATAGCGGACCGTTTTAACTAAGGGTCTACCCGGAGATCAAGTGTTCTGTCTGTCTAGGGGAATGGGCTTAAAACCTAAACAATACGAACCTTTGCGGTGGTAACCCAACCATACTGACTGGAGATCCCCAAGAATTTTGGTTCAATGGGAAAACTAAGCTGAAAAAGGTTCAGTTGAGCGCTTCGGTGGAAGCAAGAGCACTTCGGATAATGATTTCTGTAAGAAAACATGAATCCAAAGTTATTCCCGCGATAGACATTAAAGTGCTACCTGCATGGTGGGTCTTAAGCTTCCAAACCTTTAACGATCCTTAAACGGTTGAGGTTAAGGTTGGGAAACTTTTAATGATTCCTAACACTTGTGAAGTGAGGTATAGCAGTATACCTTGTAGGAGATCACCTATTTAAGTGCGAGGACAGGCCGCCTCAAATGAATGACATGGCCACAAAGGACAAAACAATATGAATGAAAATGAATAATGAGAGTTATTGAGTTGGTTTCATTGTTTTGGCTTACACTAAACACTGACGGTTCAAGACATCACGTTCACCGCGTAGTAAGTAAGTCCGGTGGTATTCAACTAGGGAAGGTTCAAAGCAGAAGCTACCTCTCCTGATGCAATATCTTTTCGCTGAAAGATTGCTGAAAGTAGGCACCTTGTGTGTGCGCCAAAATCTCTTTCAAGAGGGGATTGTGGGAAATTTGCCTTTGGTGGGGAGGTGCTTCCACCCATATTTAATGAATTAAACACTAGGGTTCCACATGTTGGAGGCTTTGTGTCTTCACACATGCATAATCTACTAAGTGAGTAGATGACCGTCGGGCCAAGAATCGTTAAATTTTGTTGAGAAATGAAAGAGATATTGGTCCACGAAGTAAGGTGTTTGAGGCATGGAAATATGATGTGGGATAAATCTACCACATCGGTGGGAAAAAGAAGAATTGTTCTCTTTAAAAGTCTCAAAATTGACTAAGGATTTGGGACCCCAAGGGGTAACCCATGTGTTTGAAGGAGGGAGATCCTAGATGTGCTTGGGTTCGGGTCGCGGGTCGCGGGCTTCTTCTGATATTATCTCTTTGGACCCCAAATTGCTTAATATTTACAGTTTGGTCCCTGGAGTTTCTGGAAAGCTGGAATTGGGAACAACGGAGGCAGAAAGTTTCTGCTTACCGTTTGAGTTGATTTTTGGAGCGTTAAAACTCCATTAATCTGCGCCTTAACTCCTCCCTAACAGCTTCTTTATGTTTTTCATTAAATCAGCCATTACTTGGCTGATTAACTCCCTCGCTAATGGCTATAAACAACCATTACTTGGAGCTTATGCTATAAATTGGAGCTTTTTGGCTCAATTACAGAGATAACAAGATATATACAAAGAGACAAACAGAAAGAGAACAATTGAAATTCTGTCCAAAAATGTGAGCAACAGAAACGTGTGGACAAACAGAAAACTCTTCCTTCATTTTCCATTCTTCAGCAAGTCGTTTCGTGTTTGTTTTCTTCGTCAGAATCAACCTATTTGCTTTGTAGTGTTGATTAGTTGTTGTTTTATCTTAGGAGACTATTGCCCGTTAACGTAAAAGCATATATACGGGGCAATCTTGTCTTAATGACAGAGAGTCATCTCTCGACTCAGCCACAGTTGTAACAATCCGTATTTAGTGTTTCTTGATTTCAGGTTATCAAGATTCAAGACTCAACAACCGTGCGACAGTTCTGAATATTGGCTTGTTTGTTTATCTTTTCGAACACTTGTAATATTTATTTACTTCTCGTACTGCTTTACATATCCAACACTAACTAATATGCATATATTCTCCTTAAGAGAAAAATTAAAAGGACAGGGGTTGATCCCAATGTATAGCGTCTTATATTCACAATACGCATACACTATATGTCATTATGGTGATGTAACCAGGCCGGTCAGGTAATTATTAGATATAGGGGTGAAGTCACCTTAAACCAAGCAGTGATTGATATTTTTTACTACATATTAATAAAATGTAAGAATAAACGTACATTTAACATAACTTGATGGTGTTAAACAAAATGCATTACCTAGTCCTACTGCTCCAACACCTTACTAGCTTAACTTAGTTAAGGTTTCAAGCCTCAGCTTGAGCATGTAGTTTTACATTTTTAGCCTCATTTATTAAAAATAAAATGATGTTAAAAAGGAATGGATCCCTAACTCCACAATGGTAAGAATCAACTATAGGTTTGGCTCAGCAAGATTGGGGGCTTAAATCTAATAGCTCTTCTGAACTTAGTAATGGTTATCTCTGAAACTCCGGTATGACCTCCATGGATTAGCTTGTAAACTCCTATATCAACGGTGGTTGATAATTGGCCTTGATATCCGCTGAAGGACCGTGTCAGCCTGAAAAATTGGGTGTAGCTAAAGACGACTGTCATATTTGGGGTAAGTTTTCAAGGAAGAGATGAACAGTTAGGAAGAAGAAATGAATGAGCATAGTGTGTTTGAAAAATAAACAGTAACCAAAGACTAATAACAGAGACGATGAACAATAGCTAAAGAATAGTGACTGGACAGAGTCCAGATTTTAAAAAAAAATAAATATATATATATATATATATATATCCAGGAGATAAGAAAACCTTAATGACTTGCATAAGACGAAGATTAAAGTGTGAGGAAGTACCGAGTAGGACTCACAAACTACCTTACATACCCTTTATTTAAATGATTTAACTACCCCCCTCTATTTTGGTATCAGAGCTGATAGATTTTTGGACCAAATACATGTTAGACTCTTATAAAAAAGTTAAACAAGAGTTAACTAGTCTATATCCAGAATATATCAGGCTAAACAGTACAAAAGAAAATAATCTTAGACTGTTTGAACTTATTGATATAATATCAAGTTTATAATATAAATTAATAAAATATTTAAAGAATAGAAAATTAGCGCAAGACTCTAGACGATTCAAACCATATTAATGAAAAATATACCTTTCGTACAAAGAATTCATTTTAACATCGGGAACGTTAGAAGAGAAGTTAAAAGAAAAAATAAACAAGTAGTAGATAGAAGAGAGTTAATAGGTTTGTATAAAGAATTAAAAGAAAGAACTCTAAGTCTAGAAGGACTGTTAGACTATTTTAGACTAAACGTTAAACCCCATCTAGAAGAATTATAGTATAATAGTTTTCTAGAAAACATAGAAGAAAGTATTTTCTTAGCAACTATAGATCAAAGCCTACTTAACGATATACGTTGGCATATACAAGGAATACAGAGTGATATAACTTACGCTGAAGACTGGATAGAATACCAACAAAGAAAAATATAAATAGACCGCTAGAGCATTTTCCCTTAGGATAAAAATAGCTCATTTAAAGCACCTAGAATATTTAGATTTAAGAATAATACCAGAAAAGAAGTATAGAGTATTAACAGACCATACTGTAATAAGGTGTAACTTTAGTAAAGGAGAACATTTGGTACATAGCGAAGACAAACAACTAAACACAATAGTAGATCTGGTAATAAATCTAGGAGAAAGTATAAAAGAAAATAATACTTATATCAGAAAAACTCTAGAAGTAATAGAAGAGACATCAATCAAACAAAGGAAACTTTTTGAAAAATCGGAAGAAAATTTAGAATACATAAACCATATAGTAAACGCCTGTAATTTTAAGAAGTTAGCTACCAAAGAAGAACTAAAAAGTTTATCAAAAATTATAGTAGATAACGTAATAGAACTAGACCAAAAAATAGATCAGGAACTAAGTACAGTAAAACAGAGTTTGAACTCTATAAACACAGAATTAGCCAGTATAAGTCAGACTATTAAAGAACTAAAGGAAATCTCTCTTTCATGAGAAGATTGACCAAAATACAAGAAGAAGCCTCAAAAATAGTAGATAAAAAATTAGAACTGCCAATAGACTATAAATATTATATCCCGGGGTCAAAATCAAACCTAATCAAACTTCAACAGAACATTACTACTATATCTTTAATATTAGAACTTATTAAGAAAATAGAAGCCATAGCAGGAAAATTAGAAATAATAGACAATCGAATTTATCATTTAGAACGAGCTAAAGAAAACGAAAGAGAAACGAACAAAGACCCAAATAGTGGCCTAATCATACTACAGAAAAACGCTTTAATAAAATTAGAACAGATTAGTATAAGTAGTTGGTTCTACATAAAACACTTTTTAAACGACTATTTTTACTACTGCACCATAAGTGGTAACTCCTTCGATCAAGAACTAGGTAAAAAACTCTTTAATAAACTACCCGGAGCTTTAGTAAGAGAAATTGAGGATCGTTGGAATAAACGAGATGGTGTAATACAGAGCCCTAATCTTAAATGGTCAATAGGACATAGGATACAACACGTAATGGATGTACTTCAAGAAAAATGTACGAATTTACAAATACAAAAACAACTAAAGCAGAACGAAATGAATTTCTGCAAAAGTATAGTATACACCACACAAAGTTATGACAAGAGTAATAGAAAAAAGAAAGGATACATGAAACCTATTTATAAGAAAAACTACCCTAAATACAATAATAGAAAGTATTATCTAAGAAAATCCGCAGCTAAAAAGCCATACTTAGATAAGAACAAACATATACGAAAATACAGGACAGATAGAAATTATAAAAATAAATTAGAGTGCTTTACATGTGGCAGTGTAGAACATTTAGCTAACACTTGCCCAAAGAGAAATAACGATAAATCTAGAAACTCTCAGCTAATAGAAGACTTTTAAGAAACACTGATTAACGTAGACGAATATATGTCAGACACAGAAAACATATATTCTATAGTAAGTATAGAAGCAGGAGAATATAGTAAAGAAGACTCTTCAGATTCAGAAGCAGACGAATTTATAAATGAAATAGGATTAGAGCAATTAGCTTTAGAACCTACACAAGACAATAATTTCGTAAATATTTCAGAAGAATGCGAATATAATTTCGAAAGAAATAAAGGATTAGATAGTAGGCATGTTTTGCTTGTAAATGGTTCCTAAGTAGGGGACGAAGAGCAAAATGCACAAATTGTTTCATAGAAGGTTGTATAGAATGTATACAGAAAGAATTTAAAATAATACTTACTCAACCAGAAAAAAAATAAAAGAACGGAAGATCCAATAACTGGTATGAGATTAATAACATTGGAAACAAGACTTAACGAAATAGACGTCAGGCTATCAAAATTAGAAAAACAAAAAGAAATACAGGAATCTCAAGACGAGATAATAGAACCAGTAATAGATGCTCATCCATTAATAGACATAGACCAGAAATATCAGCAGAGCTGATGAATACAGAAAACGATAAAAACCTGGTATGTAATGAAGATAAAAAGATAGGATCACTAAAACTATTAATGGTAATCAGAATAAAAAACTATGAAATAAAAACATTAGCTTTATTAGACTTAGGCTGTACTAGAAGTGTGATAAACAAAAAGATTGTCCCAGCAAATCTGATCAAAGATTTAGACAGACCATCATCTGCAATGCAGATGGACGGGACTCATAATATTTATCGCCATTACATAGAAGAAGCAACAATAAGTTTTATAAACAGTTGCTCAAAATTTTATAATCCAAATTACAAAATGGATAAAATAATGGTTAGAGATCTAAATATAAATACAGACTTCATCTTAGGAATGGATTTCATCCTCAGTAATAATGGAAGCTGTACAATTACCAGAGATGGGGTAATCTTCCAAAAGAATAGTACTTATACCCCAGTACAGACGCAAACAATAATGTCTAGAACTACTAAAATATCAGCCCTCAATCAGCAATAAAACACCTGTTGTCAAGACTGTACCGAAGGTGATCAATGCTGCAAGAGGAAAAAGGAAGAGAAAAATTTAATATTAACAGAAATTATAGAAGAAGATTATGTATTAGACAAAAACTATAATCTGATAGATATAGAGACAGAGCTCTATAATTTCAAAAATGGAATAGAAAAAATAGGAGTAATTAAGGATCAAAAAGACCTAGACAATATAATAAATTTTTTAGATGAAATAGAAATAATAGGAGAAAAGCCACTACGGCATTGGAAAAATAATAAAATAGAATGTAATCTAGACATAATTAATCCAGAATATATAATAAAAACAGCTTCTATAGAAGCAACAAACGAAGATTTACAAGACTTTAAAACTACAATTAAAGAATTATTAGACCTTGAAATAATAAGAAGATCCACGTCTAAACACAGGTCAACGACTTTTATAGTAAGAAACCATAGTGAAATAGTAAGGGGGAAAGCCAGAATGGTAATTAACTATAAAAGACTTAATGATAACACTAGAAATGACGGTTATAAATTACCAGACAAAACAGAACTTATAAATAGAATTCAGGGTAAACAATATTTTAGCAAGTTTGACTGTAAATCAGGATATTGGCAAGTAAAGATGCACGAAGAAAGCATCAGCTGGACTGCCTTTACCTGCCCAGAAGAACACTTCGAATGGTTAGTAATGTCATTTGGATTAAAGACAACTCCACCTATATTTCAAAGAAAGATGGATGATATTTTCGGAGAATATAAAAGATTCGTTTTAGTATACGTAGATGATATACTAGTTTTTAGCCAAAACATGAAAGAACACCTAGGACACCTACAAATGGTGTTTAGACTATTCGTAAATAATGGTATCATTATTAGTAAGAAAAAGATGGAATTATGTAAGAAGCATATAAATTTTCTAGGAATAATATTAGGGGATGGAAAAATTAAACTGCAGCCCCATATAGCCAAGAAAGTATTTGACATGCCAGACAAACTAGACAACACGAAAGATTTATAAAAATTTCTAGAAATTTTAAATTATGCCAGAACTTTTATTAAAGACCTAGGAAAAATAGCCGGCCCCCTGTATTCTAAAACAGGATCAACCGGACAAAAACATTTCAATACAGAAGACATTAAAATAGTAAAGCTACTAAAACAACAGATACAAAATATCCCAGATCTAAACATGCCCCTAGAAACAGACTATTTGATTATAGAAACAGACGGCAGTTTCGAGGGATGGGGAGCTGTGTTAAAAGCAAGAAAAAACAAATACAGTAGCAAAACAGACGAAAAAATCTATGCCTACCAGAGCGGTAAATATAGAGAAAAAGGAAACATGAGTAGTATAGACGCAGAAATTCTAGCAGTAATATATGGACTAAATGCTTTTAGGCTATATATACTCAATAAACCAGAAATCTTAATAAGAACAGACCGTGAAGCAATAGTAAAGTTTCACCAAAAAATAAATGATAAAAATAGTAGTAGAAGAAGGTGGTTAAATTTCATAGACACAATCTCAATTTACAATCTAGTATTTGAACATATTAAGGGTAAAGATAATAGTTTAGCAGATCAATTAAGTAGGTTGAAAATTACAAAATAATCGCTAATGATTTTTGTTTTTGATTATTTTAGCATGAGACCTTCAGGTCCATCAAAGACAGACAAAGGGAAAGGCAAAGCCGACTCCCAAGACAAGGACATCTACAGACAAAAGGTTCTAGACACACTATGCTCATTCATTTCTTCTTCTTAACTGTTCATCTCTTCCTTGAAACCTTACCCCAAATATGACAGTCGTCTTTAGCTACACCCAATTTTTCAGGCCGACACGGTCCTTCAGCGGACATCAAGGCTAATTATCAATCACCGTTGATATAGGAATTTACAAGTTAATCCATGGAGGTTATACCGGAGTTTCAGAGATAACCATTACTAAGTTCAGAAGATAACTATGTCTAAGCATAATGAATTTAAAATTCTAAACAGTAATTACGGATTCATAACAAGATTATAACAGTATCGAAAGATTCATGATGAAAAGATATAAACATGATATGAACAACATTTTAACATATATTAACATTGAACATATATTGACATCATTTGGCACACAAATAATTTACATAGGGAGATAAGACACCAAAAATATAAAAACTTACATAGTCTGAAGATAAAGGGAGGTTTCCCTTTCGGGGAACCCCGAGGGTGTTCTACACTAGGAGCAAACTTTTTCTAACAAGCATAAAAATACTGAGGATTTATATGATACAAGAGGATGGAGGGAATGGAGATGGTTTAAACATTTGTAGTGGCGAGAGTTTTAGAGATTGTTCTGAGTTGTTTTCGAGATATCTTTGTTGTGGTCTCTTTCTTGTATTTATAGGCTAGAAGCGGATCTCAAATCCGGATTTCAAACCTTTTGGACTTCAAATTTCAGACTTGAAAAGTTTTTAGAATCTTTTCTTTTTCAGCCGGGTGCTCATTGGGCCCCATCGTCACGTGAAAAGTTGAAAAGCTGCTTTAACTATTTTGTCCTTTATCTGAGCTGTCCTGCTTTTTCTCAAGTCTTTATCGTCTTTATTGATCTTATCCTGCTTTTTCTAAATTCTTTGTTCTCTTTTCGTGTTTGTTGATTTTCTGCGTACCTCTTTTTAACTTTGTCTACGTGTCTAGGTTGTGTATCGCGATAGAATCAAAACTCATTCCAGAGTCATCATCATCTTCTGGATTTTGAGAGTCCTGAAATGCACTGTCTGGCACAAAATCTTCTTCTCCTGAACTTGGAGTATGAACTGGAGATGTATTTTGTGGAATCTGTGTTTCTGTTATGTGTTTGTCTTGCTCTTTTTTATTATCTGTTTGTTGTGTTGTCTGAAAAAAAATTTCCAGGGTCTCTTTAACCATGTTTTCTATTTCGTTTTTCTTTTTCCTTACTGATACTGTCTTTCTAGAGGTTGATCCTTGAGTAAATGTTTTGGGCAACCTTCGCCTAGTCTTGGACGTCTCTGCTATAGGAGTTTCCTCCTTTTCACTTTTTGGCAAAGTGACAGCCTTTAACGGATTTGTTAAGTCTTTACCGGCTACCATGTGAACCGGACTAGCTACACCTTTATCCGATGTAGTGGATCTATTTGCATTCAGATGGGAACGCAAACCAGTCTCATCCATTTTTATCGGAGTTGGAGAACTCTGTGATTCTAGCATTTTTATTTTTTCTAGGAGTTTGAGTCTGTCTTGTATGAGAGCTTCTTTCTGTTGGTTCAACCTTTTTACAGTCTCCGTCATGGTGGTTCAGTGATCACAAAAAATCACTTTGTCTGTATCTTTGTGTATGTTGTACTGGGGTATTTGTTCTGGGTTTTGTCTTAGAGCAGGGGAGATGTAATAATTAGGTCCCAATACTCCTCTTGCATAGTCTAAAGCCTCGGTAAAAACATTAAAACCTTTAAATAAAGGCTTTTAAAATCTTTAATTGAGTCTATGACTTCTAACCATGTCTGAAAAATCCCATTAGTCTTACCATTTATGACTACGTAAAACTTAAAACGTTTTTCTGTGTTTTTGTCTGAAAAATATTGACACAGAGAGTTTATAGTTGCGACTAGATGGCTAATATCCTTTTTGTTATGTGCTATCCATAAATTATCTACTAGGCATCGCTGTTGTTTATCTATGACAAATTATGGCAAAACTTTAAAAGTTAGGTTTGAAGTAGGAAAAAAGACTAAATTATTTCTTCCGAAATATATTCTTTCAAAAGCATTTTTGTCTAGATCTGTAGTAGGTCTGAAATGTAGATTGTCTAGAACCTTTTGTCTGTAGCTGTCCTTGTCTTGGGAGTCGGCTTTTCCTTTCCCTTTGTCTGTCTTTGATGGACCTGAAGGTCTCATGCTAAAATAATCAAAAACAAAAATCATTAGCGATTATTTAGTAATTTTCAACCTACTTAATTGATCTGCTAAACTATTATCTTTACCCTTAATATGTTCAAATACTATATTGTAAATTGATATTGTGTCTATGAAATTTAACCACCTTCTTCTACTACTATTTTTATCATTTATTTTTTGGTGAAACTTTACTATTGCTTCATGGTCTATTCTTATTAAGATTTCTGGTTTATTGAGTGTATATAGCCTAAAAGCATTTAGTCCATATATTACTGCTAGAATTTCTGCGTCTATACTACTCATGTTTCCTTTTTCTCTATATTTACCGCTCTGGTAGGCACATATTTTTTCGTCTGTTTTGCTACTGTATTTGTTTTTTCTTGCTTTTAACACAGCTCCCCATCCCTCGAAACTGCCGTCTGTTTCTATAATCAAATAGTCTGTTTCTAGGGGCATGTTTAGATCTGGGATATTTTGTATCTGTTGTTTTAGTAGTTTTACTATTTTAATGTCTTCTGTATTGAAATGTTTTTGTCCGGTTGATCCTGTTTTAGAATACAGGGGGCCGGCTATTTTTCCTAGGTCTTTAATAAAAGTTATGGCATAATTTAAAATTCCTAGAAATTTTTATAAATCTTTCGTGTTGTCTAGTTTGTCTGGCATGTCAAATACTTTCTTGGCTATATGGGGCTGCAGTTTAATTTTTCCATCCCCTAATATTATTCCTAGAAAATTTATATGCTTCTTACATAATTCCATCTTTTTCTTACTAATAATGATACCATTATTTACGAATAGTCTAAACACAGTTTGTAGGTGTCCTAGGTGTTCTTTCATGTTTTGGCTAAAAACTAGTATATCATCTACGTATACTAAAACGAATCTTTTATATTCTCCGAAAATATCATCCATCTTTCTTTGAAAGATAGGTGGAGCTGTCTTTAATCCAAATGACATTACTAACCATTCGAAGTGTCCTTCTGGGCAGGTAAAGGCAGTCCAGCTGATGCTTTCTTCGTGCATCTTTACTTGCCAATATCCTGATTTACAGTCAAACTTGCTAAAACATTGTTTACCCTGAATTCTATTTATAAGTTCTGTTTTGTCTGGTAATTTATAACCGTCATTTCTAGTGTTATCATTAAGTCTTTTATAGTTAATTACCATTCTGGCTTTCCCCCTTACTATTTCACTATGGTTTCTAACTATAAAAGCCGCTGACCTGTGTTTAGACGTGGATCTTCTTATTATTTCAAGGTCTAATAATTCTTTAATTGTAGTTTTAAAGTCTTGTAAATCTTCGTTTGTTGCTTCTATAGAAGCTGTTTTTATTATATATTTAGATTAATTATGTCTAGCTTACATTCTATTTTATTATTTTTCCAATGTCGTAGTGGCTTTTCTCCTATTATTTCTATTTCATCTAAAAATTTTATTATATTGTCTAGGTCTTTTTGATCCTTAATTACTCCTATTTTTTCTATTCTATTTTTGAAATTATAGAGCTCTGTCTCTATATCTATCAGATTATAGTTTTTGTCTAATACATAATCTTCTTCTATAATTTCTGTTAATATTAAATTTTTCTCTTCCTTTTTCCTCTTGCAGCATTGATCACCTTCGGTACAGTCTTGACAACAGGTGTTTTGTTGCTGATTGAGGGCTGATATTTTAGTAGTTCTAGACATTATTGTTTGCGTCTGTACTGGGGTATAAGTACTATTCTTTTGGAAGATTACCCCATCTCTGGTAATTGTACAACTTCCATTATTACTGAGGATGAAATCCATTCCTAAGATGAAGTCTGTATTTATATTTAGATCTCTAACCATTATTTTATCCATTTTGTAATTTGGATTATAAAATTTTGAGCAACTGTTTATAAAGCTTATTGTTGCTTCTTCTATGTAATGGCGATAAATATTATGAGTCCCGTCCATCTGCATTGCAGATGATGGTCTGTCTAAATCTTTGATCAGATTTGCTGGGACAATCTTTTTGTTTATCACACTTCTAGTACAACCTGAGTCTAATAAAGCTAATGTTTTTATTTCATAGTTTTTTATTCTGATTACCATTAATAGTTTTAGTGATCCTATCTTTTTATCTTCATTACATACCAGGTTTTTATCGTTTTCTGTATTCATCAGCTCTTCTGATATTTCTGGTCTTATGTCTATTAATGGCTGAGCATCTATTACTGGTTCTATTATCTCGTCTTGAGATTCCTGTATTTCTTTTTGTTTTTCTAATTTTGATAGCCTGACGTCTATTTCGTTAAGTCTTGTTTCCAATGTATATATATATATATATATATATATATATATATATATATATATATTATATATATATATATATATATGGATTTTGTTAAACCTACTACATGAAGGTAGTAGGTTAACATTGTATGCACTTTTTGATTCACTAAAATACCCTTGTCAACTCATTAAAATAAGGATATTTAGGGGCTTGTTGGTCTTTTAACGAATTTTTTTACTTTCCCTCCATATGATTCACAGATCTATCTTCTCCAATTTTCTTTGTTGTTTCTCCTCCCCCAGATTCTATGTCAGAAAAGTTTTGGAAAAACAACATCGACTTTCAACCTAGTTTTCTATTCAATTGTATCAACAATATTAATTAGCTTTATTGAGTCTGAAAATAATATTGCTTCTTGTATTCTGAAAGTATATGTATGTTCTAAAGACAATCCTTATTAGGACAAATATACTTTATACACATTCGTATTATTATTAATGGAGATTAATATTTTGGCATCTGCAAATATTGAATTATTAGTTGATTGTTTATAATATTCTATAATATGCATCCCTAGATGTTACGCTGTTATTAATAATGTGAGATATTAATATTATAACGTAACTCTTAAAATAGCCTCGACTAATGATCATCGATAATGGGATATCGATGATATGTGATATCGATGATATGTGATAAGTCGATATGTGGTCTGCATCACATCCTTAGAGGATGTAGTATGTCTCACCTGCTACGAGTAATGGCTACTCGTGATGGACACATGGATACTTTGAAAGTATTGGTATACCATGCTGATACATTATTTGTTATACTTGTCTAAAGTATGATCAGCGTGTGGGAGATAGAAGTCCTTAGACTTGAGGTCAGTGAGCACATTGTCTTCAGAGTAATATACTTTGATCATGTTCTAAGCTCAAATGCCTTATAGGTTGAGATACGGCTTGTATTGGGTACATTACGATGTGGATTAAAGGTGGTAGTTGAGCCGAAATTAGGATTCATTCCTCGAATGTATATTCGAGAGAACACTCAGATTCTCAGTGATATTAGGCTGACTAAGTCGTTGACCAACGCAATAGACATATTTAGAATATGGTCTAGTTGTCAACTAATATAGATGAAATATAATGATTAAGCCATTTGGATAGACACTTGACAAATCCTAAACTTAATCGGGTGTGTCGTGAATGAAAGGATTTTATCTTACCACATAGAGGTCAAGTTTACTGGATTCGTGTAAACGTACTTCACATATTGAGTTCGTCTTGCGGCGCCGTCTAGGAGTTCTTCGTAGACCTTAATTTGATTAATGTCGATATGTGAAGGCCTGTAGGGTCACACTATGTCGATTGTCTTTTCGATCTAAGGATGTATTGAGAGAGTATTAAATATTCGATTTAGAATCGAGATATTTAAATGAATAATGATTGTTTTAATTAAGGCAAAATTGGATTTTGGATTTAATTAAGAATGTGTAGAAAATAAAATGAGACAGTGTAGGGCCACGTCAGCGCCGCGGTGCCCACACCATAGGGCCGCGACGCCATGACCTAATTTGTCTCGAATTTTGGGCCAGGCCCAAGGTCAAACCCTAATCCGGTTTGACCTAATTTTCACCTATAAATACAAACATACACTTCATTATTCATTACAATTGATTTTCATATCATTATTCTAAGTCTTAGAGACTCAGAATCAAAACACTCTCTCGAACCTCTGCCGGATTTCCTAGCTTTCCAAAGGAGGAATACATTGAAGCTTGGAGCTTGCAATCGAAAGGGCATTCGTGTGCGTACCCACAGTTGATAAAGATTCCAGATATTGTAATCATGTAAGTATCATTCAAGTCTTATGCTTATGGTTTTAAATTACCATATAGTTAAACAATTCTACGTTAGTTAGGTTTGAAACAAGTTTTCAATATCCGCTGCGTACAACAACCCAACAAATCCCTACAGTGGTATCAAGATCCAGGGCTGTTTTGTATGATTATAAGATAATTAGTTAATAATAATATGGGTTAGAATTTGTTTAAATCTGAAATTTATGTCGTTTAAAGCTTGAAAACCTAATATCTTAAAAACACATCATCCGTGTCTCCAAAACTATTAAAAAATGATGTAATCGAGTAAGTCATTCCGATCTAACTCTTCTAAGTTAATATGCGTAACCGGTTCATTGCGAACATGGTGCACTGAAGCGATGAACGAGAAGGGATTTGATGATGATCGATGAATGTGTTGTTTGATAGTAAAGGTAAGGAAGAAGAATCTGCAAATCTGACCCTGAACCAGTTTTAGGGTTTCAGAAATGCGGATTTTGTGCTTTTGAGATGGAGGCACTGCAACTCCACAATGGATCGCCGCGGCGCCACCTAGGGTTTGT
Source organism: Anisodus acutangulus (assembly GCA_029783415.1). Classification (NCBI taxonomy): domain Eukaryota; kingdom Viridiplantae; phylum Streptophyta; class Magnoliopsida; order Solanales; family Solanaceae; genus Anisodus; species Anisodus acutangulus. Next base: position 25,549,649 of record CM056508.1, read on the forward strand.
CGCTGCATTGAGGCTTTAATTTTTAAAAAAATTCGGAACAATGAACAGTAACCGAACAATGTTCCAGCGTGAACAATGGCGCCATTCACTGTTCCGGCAGGCTCCAATTTTAAAAAAAATAATAATTTCGGAACAGTGAACAGTAACCGAACACTGTTCTGGCGTGAACAATGGCGGCAGTCATTGTTTCGACGGGGCAGTGACGGTTTCCAAAATTGCAATTTATCCCTTGGGGCAAATCTAAAATTTTTAGAAGTTTCTGGAAGTGCAATCTGGTCCTTGGAAATTTTTTAAAAATCATCAGATTTGGTTTTTGGGACAAATTTTTAAATTTCAGAAAAGCAAATTTGGTCCCTTGGGCCAAATCAGTAATTAATTTAAAATTCTGAAAATTACAGACAGGTTCCTGAAATCTGAAAATATTTTCTGAAAATTAAAATTGAATTTTATGAATTTAAAGGGGATCAAAATTGAAATTTTAAATTCTTGAGGGACTAAACTGTAAATTCTGAAAATTTGGAACTTATAGAAATATCCCGAAAATCAGTTTTTAAAATCAGAAAATGTTTAAGGAATTGTTTGGATTAGACTTAAATTTTAGAGTTTAGACAAGTTAACCCATGATTATTATTAATTGTATATTATTGAATAATATACGAACTATATGCTAAATGTTTAAATGCTTTCATTTAATAATTAGCATAGTGTCCGCAATAACTATTTGGGCAGGCGACGCCCAGTATTTGATTAAACCATCTTATGTCATGCCTATTGGGTTGACGGTTCCCAACTATATGTGTCATTAGTTTTGCATGATATTAAGATGTCATATTGGATATGACGTAAAATAGTTGATTTTGGTTAAAACACTGAATTAAAATGTTCCCAAAATTTTTAAACACAAGTCTAAATTAAAACACGTTGTCCATTATAATTGTTAGAGTGCAAAATCCTTTTCGACGATACGAGTATTTATGCCAAAGCATTTGCTCTAAATTTACGAGGACTCAGACTCTTTCATAGATGTGTTTTAAATGTAAAGGTAAATGATAAACTTTTGTGATTATTTACACCAAAGTGTTGGCTCACAAAGGCCAAATTTATTAAGATACATAAACGTAGTCGTGTAATGGGGTTGACTTGCTTAGACAAATCTTGGCGCCAAAATGTCGGACTAATCTAAGGACTCAAGATTAAATATAATATTTGATCAACCAAGAGTTGTAAATAAGTTTTGCAATTGGTTTAGAACCTACCAAGATGTGATATTAAAGTTATCAGCCAAAGCAAACGTGGAGATACCATAGGCTTGGATCTTGGCCCATTATGACCTTAATTAATATAGATCAGTATTCTACCATGGGGTCATAGAAGTATGTTAAAATAGTGGGAGCTAATTAAATAAAAGACCATGTTGATTAGCCTAAACGAATGTGTATAATAGGAAATAAATTTTGAGTTTGATTTCCAGTCTATCTAATTCTTCAGATTATCAAAGATGTCGAGTTTATCCTTGAAAATGTTGATTGAAATGAACAAACTTACTGGACCTAACTACCTTGACTGGCTAAGAAATTTGTGAATAGCGTTGAGACAAAAGAAATTAGAATACGTGTTGGACACGGTGTTCCCAACAGTCCCTGCGACAAACTCTGCTGAATATGCCTCTTTTGATAAGGATGCTTACCAAAAACACCTAGATGATGCCACTTCAGCACAGTGCATGATGTTGTCTTCCATGTCCATGGAACTTCAGAGACAACATGAGAAACACTTGAAGAGTCTCTATGACTCACAATCCCAGACTATGGAATATGAGTTACTGATAGAACTTTTTAAGTGTAAGGTCAATGAAGGGGGCCAGGTCTCGCAGCATGTGTTGAAGATGATAGGGCTGATAGAGAGACTTGCTTCAATTGGAACAAAACTGCAAAAGAATGTCGCTACCACCCTCATCCTGAACTCTCTCCCTTGTTCCTTTGAAAACTTTATAGTGAATTACAGTATGAATGGAACGAAGGAGAGTGTGCCGGAGCGGCACAACATGCTCAAGACCTTTGTGTCTTCCACTTCCAAAGGCAAAGTTGTGCTCATGGTGAGCTCTACTGGCCGACCCAAGCCAAAAGGTAAGGAATGGCAGAAGAAGAAGGGCAAAGTGGTCGTTGCGCCCTCAGCTATGAAGCCTAAGGGAGGTGTGAAGGAGAAGAAGAAGAAGGTGAATCCGGCTAAGGATGTATGCCTCAACTGCAGCAAAAAGGGGCACTGGAAGAAGGACTGCACTGCACCAGGAGGAGGAAAAGCACCAGGTGCTTCTACCTCTGGTGAACAAGGTATGTACGTCATTGAAATAAATATATCTATAAATAACTCTCATTCATTGGTATTGGATACTGCTTGTGGCTCACACATTTGTACCAATGTGCAGGGGCTAACTGATAGCAGGAAGGTTGGACCAAGAGAGGTGGACCTACGCGTTGGAAATGGAGCACAAGTGAATGTTGAGCGCGTAGGAACTTATAGATTAAATTTGCCTTCTGGCTATTGTCTAGTGTTAAATGATTGTTACTATGTACCCTCGTTAACGAGGAATATCATTTCTATCCCTGTTTTGGACATGGAGGGTTTTCCCTCATATATTTATAATGGCAGTCAAGTACTGTCTTTTGATAATGTTATATATGAAACTGCTCCTCTTGTGGATGGATTATATATACTAAGCTGTAGTCGAGAAATATTCAATGTACAAAATAAACGAGCTAAGATAAGTAATAGAAACTCTACCTACCTATGGCATTGCAGACTTGGTCATATCAAGGATAGCAAGGTTGAGGAAGTTAGACTACCTCGAACCATTTGACTTGTAGTCTTATGGTAATTGTGAATCTTGCTTGAGAGGAAAGATGACCAATAAGCCACTTTCTGGGAAAGGTGTGCGAGCCAAGGAGGTGCTTGAGTTAGTCCATACTGATGTATGTGAGCCATTTTTTACTCAAGCTAAATGAGGTTTCCCATACTTCATCACTTTTACTGACGACTTCACAAGGTATGGATATGTGTATCTTATGAGATATAAATCTGAGGCTTTTGAGAAGTTCAAAGAGTACAAGTCGGAAGTAGAGAAGCAACTTGCAACAAGTATCAAGACCCTTCAATCGGATCGAGGAGGTGAATACTTGAGCAAGGATTTTCTAGATTACTTAAAGCTACATGGAGTCCAATCAGAGTGGACACCTCCTGGAACACCACAGATGAATGGTGTTGCCGAAAGGAGAAACCGAACCTTATTGGATATGGTTCGATCCATGATGAGCTTCTCAGCTCTACCGACATACCTTTGGGGACATGCTATACAAACCTCAATATATGTTCTGAACAGGGTTCCTTCTAAGACAGTATAAAAGACACCCTATGAGATATGGTGTGGCAAGAAGCTAGCTCTTAAATATATGAGACCCTGGGGGTGCCCTGCATATGTTAAGAAGATGCTCATTAACAAGTTGGAATCCAAAAGTGAGAAATGTTACTTCGTGGGGTATCCAAAGGAAACTAAGGGATACTACTATCTTCCTATAGAACGTAAGGTCATTGTTTCCAGGAACACAACGTTCCTTGAAGAAGAATATGTCTACATGGAACATAGTTGCACAGAGATAGAACTTGAAGAAATTCAAGAACCGTAAGATAACATATATGTTTAATCCTTGCCAAATGACCAAGGCAAGAATTCAGTGGGAGTATTTGGTGAAGATTGGGTACTTCAAGTATGCCCTTCGGCCAGTGGGAGTGTTACGAGGAATAATGCAGAAATGCAAGATCCCCCTACAGAGCCTTTGGGAGTAGATGTAATGGTTGCTCCTCCTCCCATTTAGGAAATACATGAAAATGATATTCCTGAAAGCTCTCAAGTTAGTGGATTATCCAACACACAGGAACCCTCTCACAGTCAGAACATACCAAGAACTGAACTGCAAAATAATCAACTCTGTAGGTCTATTAGGACTCATCGTCCTCCTGAAAAACTAAATCTACTTGTGGAAACACACAATGAGATAGATATTCCCGAGAAAGATGAGCCTACAACCTATAGCGAAGCAATGTCGGACATTGATTCGAAGAGATGGCAAGAAGCCATGAAATCCGAGATGGAATCTATGTACATCAATCAAGTGTGGAACTTGGTTGATTTGACAGCTGGGGTTAAACTCATAGGATGCAAATAGGTCTTCACGAAGAAGATCGATATATTTGGAAATGTACAGACTTATAAAGCAAGGTTGGTGGCTAAAGGTTATAATAAACGGCATGTGGTCGATTATGATGAAACCTTTTCACCTGTTGCTAAGACTAAGTCCATTCAGATTTTGCTTGCAATAACTGCATATTATGACTATAACATTTGGCAGATAGACGTCAAAACTGCTTTCCTCAATGGTAATCTAGTTGAGGAGGTGTATATGAAATGACCTGAGGGTTTTTCTCTTGAGTCCAAACCAAATATTGTATGCAAGCTACAAAAGTACATTTATGGGCTTAAGCAAGTGTCGAGGAGTTGGAACATTTGCTTTGACAAGGCTATCAAGTCATTTGATTTCATCATAAGCAAAGAGGATCCCTGTGTTTATAGTAAACGCAAGGATGAGAGTATTGCCTTCATTATTATATATGTAGATGACATATTGATAATGGGAGACAGTAAGACTCTCCTGTAATCAGTCAATGAGTAGTTGTCCAGTACCTTCATGATGAAGGATTTAGGTGAAGCCTGCTACATTATGGGAATTAAGATATAGAGATAGACCTAATAGATTGTTGGGGCTGTCACAGTCAGTCTACATATACAAAGTGCTTATACGTTTTTCTATGGAAAATTCCAAGAAAGGCGGTCTACCTATGGGACAAGGCATCAAGTTATCTAAGAAGGACAATCCTTCTAATGCTATAGAACTTGAACGCATAAAGAGGATCCCATATGCTTCGGCTATAGGATCGATCATGTATGCCATGACCTGTACTAGGCCAGATGTGGCATTTGCACTTAGTATGACTTGCAAATTCCAGCAGAATCCTGGGGAAGAACACTGGAAAGCATTCAAGAGTATTCTTAAATATCATAGATGAACTAAAGATTACTTCTTAGTCTATGGTGGGGGAAGAAAAGCTAGCTGCTACTGGGTACACTGATGCTAGCTTCCAAACGGATCTTGATGACTTCAAATCTCAGTCTGGTACACGTTTATTTTCAATGGTGGAGCAGTGAGCTGGAAAAGTTCCAAATAAGCTACAACTGTTGATTCGACAACAGAAGCTGAGTACATTGCTATATCGGAAGCTGGTAAAGAAGCTGTCGCGATTGCTGAGTTCCTGAAGAAACTAAGGGTAGTTCCGAGTGCCAGTTATCCAATAACTATTTATTGTGACAACACTGGTGCGATTGCACAGGCTAAGAAACCAACATCAACAAACAGAAACAAGCATGTACCAACGAAGTACCACATACTCAGGGAGATGGTGGAGACTGAAGAGATTAGATTATACTATGTTCCCATAGACGATAATCTAGCTGACCCATTCACTAAACCATTAAGCTTAGTCAAGCATAATGGTCATTTTGAGAATATGGGCATTAGATATGTTGGAGATTGGCTCTAAGCCAAGTGGGAGATTGAAAGTATATGTATGTCTAACAAATGTACTTTATACACGTTCGTATTATTATTAATGGAGATTAATATTTTGGCATCTACAATTATTGAATTATTAGTTGATTGTTTATAATATTCTATAATATGCATCCCTAGATGTTATGTTGTTATTAATAATGTGAGATATTAATATTATAACGTAACTCTTAAAATAGCCTCGACTAATGATCATCGAGAATGGGATATCAAATTAAGGTCTATGCGGAACTCCTAGTCTTATGGCGCCGTCTAGGAGTTCCGCGTAGACCTTAATTTGATTAATGTCGATATGTGAAGGCATGTATGGTCACACTATGTCGATTGTCTTTTCGATCTAAGGATGTATTGAGAGAGTATTAAATATTCGATTTAGAATCGAGATATTTAAATGAATAATGATTGTTTTAATTAAGTCAAAAATAGATTTTGGATTTAATTAAGAATGTGCGGAAAATAAAATGAGACATTGTAGGGCCACGTCAGTGCCGCGGTGCCCACACCATAGGGCCGCGGTGCCATGACCTAATCTGTCTCGAATTTTGGGCTAGGCCCAAGGCCAAACCCTAATCCAGTTTGACCTAATTTTTCACCTATAAATACAAACCTACACTTCATTATTCATTACACTTGATTTTCATATCATTATTCTAAGTCTTAGAGACTCAGAATCAAAACACTCTCGAACCTCTGTCGGATTTCTTAGCTTTCCAAATGAGGAATACATTGATGCTTGGAGCTTGCAATCAAAAGGGCATTCGCGTGCGCACCCACAGTTGATAAAGATTCCAGATATTGTAAACATGTAAGTACCATTCAAGTCTTATGTTTACGATTTTAAATTACCCTATAGTCAAACAGTTTTACGTTTGTTGGGTTTGAAATAAGTTTTTAATATCCGTTGCGTACAACAACCCAACAAATCCCTACATATACGTCACTGACGTGAACCATTTTTGGGATACTTGGGAAAATATTTGCGATTAAGTTTTCATTAGTTTTGCTGTCAAATGGAAAAATCATGTTTACTTTATTTTTTGGTTTGACTCTCTCTGTCTCTAAAGATTTTCATGTTAGGGGAGAAATTATTGAGGCTGAGATATTCAGAGGAGGGAGAACAAAGAGCTGGATTTTATTTTTGTGGTACAAGTACAATAACCCATTCATTAATGTGTATTGTGTTTGAAGGATATTTAGGAAAATTAAAAAAGAGTACCTTGCTAACTTACTACGTAGTATCTTAGCAATATATATATAGGGTCTTGCTAACATACTACATGAAGGTAGTATGTTAGCACCCTCTTCATATTTTAATTTTCTTAAATGTCATTATTATTTTTCCAACTCAATAAAAGGGAGGACCTTTTTGTCATTTAAAACTAAAATTCTCCAAATTAATTCTCTTCCCCTCCATCACCATATTTTCATTCATTGTACAAATCTTGGAGCGAAAAAATATCAAGCAGGAGGACATGTGTCATGATCCAAAATTACATTTGTGTCGCGAGGACACCTACACTAACCCGTAGGAGAATCACTATTATTAGCCATAGAAATACATGAATTTAAATACGGAAGTAGATGAAAGATGTTTATAAATATATAACAAATTCCTTTGATAATTACACCGTTCACCAAATACAATTGTTTACTACCCAGAATCTAGTGTCACTCGTACAAGGACTCTAAGATACAAAGTGCTGAAAGAATTAATAACTACGCCCTGAATGAATAAGGGAGACCCGACTGGGTGAAGACCAAGGCTACCGAGAATAAACGGTTTGCCTTAACTTTCTCGTGCTCCAAGCAATCTGAATAGACCGAGTACCTGCATCCATGTAAAAGATGCAAAAAGCGTAGCATGAGTACACAACATACCCCAGTAGGCATCATAGGGCGATAATGAAGGAAGCTACGTAACAGATATAAGCATCAAGGTGACTCTCTGATAAGTCCTATTATAGACAGTACAAACAATCACATAAATCACCTTATTCACATATGAATTCATAAATTATATAAATCACTCAGTACACATAAGGATCAATCGCATTCAACCACACTTCAATACACGTAGAACACAGGGACTTTACTACTGATACCCACCGATCTAACCCTTTGTCCAAGTCATGTTCTCATTTCACCTACTTACCCGACTTAACACATTCAAATAGCAGATTGATACTGAGTACACAACATCATTTTAAGAATACCTTCTAAGGATATTACAATTAGGCTGACGTACTACATCAACCCTTTAATTTATTTAACCTTCAGACTTAGTTACGACTCTAGGCGTCTACGGGCATAACACACATTGGTTCATTAACGTCTTCATTATATAAAAGTAGGAGTCTACACCCTTGGATCAAGGAGGAAAGTCTGCATACACTTAGCATACAAGTCAACAACTACCACAACAACACACAGACACACATAGTTCCCTGGATCTAGATGATAATTCTGACAAGTAGGCATTTTTTACCATAATAACAGTTTGACATTAAATACGTAGACTCATAAGTTGTAAATCACACTACCAAATCCACAGTAAACAAGCCTAATCATGGCAACCAATCCAATAGGATCAATCCAATCATACAAGTACAGTTAATCAAAAGAATCACCCAAGTTCCAATCACTATCAAGATTCAATTTTTTATCCAAATAAACAAGTTTACCATTAAAGGTTCAATCTTTTAGTTCTTATTCTAAGGAACATGTAAAGATCCCATATCTATATCTTTCCTAACAATCCAAGACATAACGATCCCATCTTTATTAGCGTTTCTAAAAATCAAGGTCATAAAGATCTCATATTTATATCATTACCATACCTTAACATATTTCAGTCTTACATCAAGATAAGTTACAAGGTGTCAGTATTTCTTTCCTTAAAAATTACATGATCATAAAATCTACAGCTTTACATCACCGAGTACACGTAGCAATAATTACATGTCGAGAAGTATGAATGGGATGCAATTCAGATGATATGTATGCGATGGAATGGCCATATGTTTCGGTATACACATGATACTACAGTAGCTGTCACGTGACTCATGGGGACTCATGAGGTCCATATACCCATCTGATCCCATCAAATCCTGCTCTGTGGTTGTAGTATCATAATTATCCGAAATTTCCCATCGGATTTCAGCTTTGTGGCAGTAGTATCATCATCAATCATCACTCTTTTACCATGTACCATATCCAGTAACTGGCTTTCAAGCCCATTTCATCAGTATCTCCACATTTCAAATGCCAATAATAATGTGTATGAATGATATATATATATGTGTATACACCATGCAAAATAATAATCAATGCAATCAGTATTATCAAATCCTTTTCAAGTATTCAGACGCGATGTAAAGTGGTGAATGCATGAAAAGGCAAATCGCAATAAGCTACCAAGCATAAGTAATGAATATCACAGGCTTACAGAAGCTCCACAACACCCAATTTCATGTACATCATTTTATCAAATCAAAAGCAATGTGATGACTAAATCCACAAGCTCACATAATGGTGACAAGCCCAAATAACAACAGCTAGAATCAACTTAAGGGTGATTCCCCAAATCACCCATCAACGCAATTCAACATCGGTACCCACCCAAGCGTTCATCACAACCGTTAAGGTGGAACCCCCAAACATGTCCAATACCACTCAATATTTATCGGAGTCTAAAAGAGTTAAACCACAGCTCAACTCAATGTCGAACAAGTGCCACTAACTATTCAACACGAGTCTTTCCTTCGTGAAAAGCTTCCGAATGATCGAAGTCTATTAAATAATTTATTATATGTTAGAAATGGGAACTAACGATACCCATAATGCTACAATATGATCTGAATCAAAAAGTAACCTTTAAAAGAGAAACCCGAGCCCACAAGGCTAAATTTGAAAATTCAAGTAAAATTAGTTATCCAACACTTAGGAGGTCCAATACCATCCCCCAAACCACTAATTAACCTCAATTTATCATCAACTGCGACATTACTAAAAAAATTCTCAATTTAGAGAAAATTCTAACCTTTTCATAATCAAATTTCTTGAATTTAAGAGAGATACAACTTAGCAACTAGTTACCTCAATTGTTTCATGACTAGCTTTAATAAGATTTTTCAACAAAACTCATTTACATTGAATCAAACTCATAAAATCAACACTAGGGTTCATAATCCACTTTTCTCCAACTAACCCATAATATTAGCATAGATTCCAATCCTAAATCATAATAAAATCACAATTAGAGTAAAGACACTCACCCCCAAGAAGATTCACCTCAAAACTCCTCACAATCGCCCAATTAACTCTCTAGGTTATCAACCTTGTGAATGGAAATAAAAGGGTTCAGAATAATGAATATAGGGTTTTGATTCAGCGATCCTCACTTTCGCGGAACTCCTGTCCACCTACGCGATCCCATATTCATTAATTACTCAGCATCCTCGCCGAAGCAGAGGAGGCTCACATATGTGATACCGCACTTACGGAAATAACTTCGCACGCATAATGCCCCAAATTCGCATCTGTGGACCAGGCCTCGCGTAGGCTGCCATGTAGACGCGGTCCACCTATCGCAGCAGCAATGCACCAGAACACCAGAAAATTTGATTTTCTCCAAGTTTCACCTCGAAATCCCGACATTAATCTGAGACATACCGGATACAAACTTTACATGCAGACATATGTAAAAACGTACTAGAACTCAACGGTGCCCTTAAAATTTCCGACGGAGGTCACCTTGATCGGGTCAACCCCCAAACGACCAAAATCAAGTTTCTAACCAAGGGTACAAAAAGCCCCTGAATGCCTCGAGAACCGAACCAATCATGCCACCAAGTCATAATCGACCCTCCAGACCTCATAAAATTAATGAAATTCTGAAAAGGTCCGTTTACCCAAAATTCAGCTATTGGTTAAACGATTACAAAATAAAAGCTCTAATTTTCTCAAGTCCTTTCAAGACTTGCCCGATGACCTCTGGAATCTTGTTGTCCATACCCGCGTGTCAAACACCTTCTAACGGGGTAATGAGAAGGGTCAACGGGGAAAAAGGATAAAATACCGAAATGATCAAACGGGACCTTACACCATGATTCTTCGTTCTTCACTAGAAAAAGATGGATTACAATTACAAAAAAATTCACATTCTTCACCAAATAAGGTGCAATACTTCACCAAAAACAAAGGCTTCTCATTCCATGCTCAAAGTGTTAACACTCAAAAGTGTTTAGCCGAATTAAGTGACAGCCGAAGGTGAAAAAGGATTCTAAGTCGGTAACTGAGCGGAATCATAGCCGAATTCGTTAGTCCTTACCCTCGGCTAGAAAAACATCATCGGTTATTACAATAGTCTAGCCGAGTCATAATTCTGAGGAACGGTTGAGACCCACACATACTCGGATGCCTCAAAGACCAAGTCAAAGGACCTTCTAGAAAAGGTAGCAACCAACAACAGCCAAAAGGGAGTGCCGTCGATCGTGCTAGAGGTCCAGGAAAAAAAATTAGCACCACCTCCTCATAGGTGGCTAATATAGTTGGCTAGTGGATTTACTTATCTTCATTCTATCTTTATCGCCTTTATTGCACTCTAGTTGTATTTATGTTTCTTACCACTTAGTTTACTCAATCACCATCCTAACACTTTCTAGAGTAGTTGGGAACCCATTGCTAGAAGTTAGAGTTCCGCTTCCGGCCCAAATCGCTTAGTTAAGGAATCAATTTATCACCCGATTTCGTCAGCCGGTAAAACGGTAAACACTTTGGAGGGAAACAAATTTGGCATGCCCAGTGGGGACATAGGTCATCTCATAGCGAATTTTGATTCTCCAAGTCAAGATCACACTTGGAGTATGCGCCTAAGGTCTGGTAAGAAAATGAACCCAGAGTCCAGTCCACATCCTAAACAGAATCCTCCTAGAAGGAATAACGAGCTACCATCTTCTTCGGGTATGCCTACATCAGTTGATACCCCTCCACTTCCTCCATCAACCCAAGCTGTGGGTGAACTTAGTCAACCTGAAGGCCCAACTGTTATGACCACATATTTCATTAGACAACAAATTGACTTAGGCATCTACGACATTATGTACCAGGTTTCCAAACAATTGGCTGACATTGTCAAGCCAATGGTGCATACTAAGGTTCAGCAGGCGAAAGAATTGGAAGTCAATCGACTGCATCCAAGAGAAGGTACGACTAGTTCTGTCATCCCTCTGACAAGTGGCATTGTGCAGCATGCAACTGTGACTCCAGGTGTTGTTCCTCAGCCGAATGTGTATCAGTCAGTACCTACTCAGGTACAACCGATAGCACACCTAGGAGCACAAGCTTAGTCACTTGGTAACCAATCTACTGTATGGTTGCCACCAAACGCTGAGGGGAAAACTGTGCCACTCGACCAAGCGAATCTGCAGTATGGACAGATCAACATGGCTCGGAGACCAATTCAGGCATCCAGACACCTTGGTTTGCCGCCCATTATGTCATACACTTATGCAAATGGCCCTACGTTATAGGTGACCAATGTTGGCCAGCCGAATTGGCAGTCGATGGCCCCTGGCTATGACCCTGCTAGGCTATCTGGTGACGCTGTCTACAGCGGGACACCACTCCAGTAGTCACAGTCGTTACCCAATCCATACCATCCAGGAAGCGCAAACTTTCTAAGAACGGCTGATATCCGAGGAGAGTAGACATGGAACATTGTTCCACCTCATCCTCAAGTTCCGTCGGCTGTTCCAGGAGCTTAGGTTGCAGGCTTTGGTGGCTATGCCCAATAGTAGCAATGGGGATATACCCCACCTGTTGGTGGTGTCCATCAGAATACCTACAACTTTCAAAACCCTGTTCAACAAGGGGCAGAATGGAGGCCTCCAGTTCAGAACGCCTACCAGCCGGTTCCAGTTGAGAATCGGCAGGGGACCTCACATCTGATGAAACCTGAAACCATTGCTAATACTATGAGGAGGTACTTTGGCATCCAACTAAAATCCTTGGACAGACATGTCTACAGGAAACCCTACCCATATTGGATAGATCGGGTAGCACCATTGCCAAGAGGCTTCAAAACGCCTGATTTCGCCACCTTCTCGGGTGATGACGACAAATCTACCATTGAGCACATCGGCAGATTTACCGCCCAATGTTGCGAAGTTGTCCAGAATGAGTATCACAAGATGTAGTTATTCTTCATTTCTCTAACCGAAATGGCATATGCATGGTACTCATCCTTGGCCCCCGACTCCGTGCAGAGTTGGGCTGACATGGAGCGTTGTTTCCATGAAAGATTTTATTGGCCTCAACCTCAAGTCATTGTAACTGACTTGACGAATCTCAAGAAACATGTCGATGAGTCGGCTACCGATTATATCAAGAGATTCAGAAGGCAGGTTGGGAAATGCACTATACACTTCCCTTAATCAGAATGTGCCCATATGATAATCAACAACATGCATCCTCAGCTAAAAGAGAAACTAGTGGAACAATCCAACTCTGACTTAAGCCAGTTAGCTAAGAAGGCTAGCCAAATAGAGCAGTATATCTAAGAGAAGGAGAAAAGAAAAGCTAACCGAAACTGATGTTCCCATTTGGTATCCATTATAGAGGCAGATGAGTCTAACTTAGATTCAGTCGATTACACGGCAGACACAATGATAGCCGAGATCGTCAGGGGAAAGGTTTACTCTTGCCCAGCCCTGAAAGCTACGAAAGGCAATGAGATAAGTTCGACTGATGACAGGGTCGGTTACTCGTTTGACATTACAAAGGCAGATCAGATCTTTGATCATCTGCTTAAAGATAAACAGATTCGGCTGCTTGATGGCCATAGGATTTCGTCTACCGAAGAACTCAAGGATAAGAAGTACTGTAAATATAGGTCAATAAGATAGACGCCCAGCTGACATCCCTCCCCGAAATGGCTAACGCCGCATAAATTTCCAGCTCTTTCACAACTGTACAAGAGCCCGTACAGACAAAGTATCGGCTAAACCAAAAAAGTAGAAAAGCATGATGCTCGGCATCATCGACTGGAAGATGCGATATTCGACGGTTGTTGTCATAAATTGGTCGTAGACTGAAGAAGTCTTTGAGACTTTTATGCCTAAATCGGCAACATCTATATCGCTTAGGACAAGCGCCTGGGCTCTCGGAATCGGAAGGCCAAGTATCAATGTCACATCAAACAATGTGGGGGTTATCATTCCCTAAGGGAAAACAAAGGCATTGGCATCGGTCGACCAGTAACCAAGAAAGGCATATATAAAACAATTGTTGTAGTAGGAATCAAACTCCGACAGCACAATGGCGTCGTAGAGACTCGTGCGCCTCCATTCGGCTTCTTTGGCCGATTTTACTCGGACCAACCAAACAAAATAGTTGGTAATCTTGGTCGGCCAGGTACACAGACTAGCGGACAACGTTCGCCGGTGAATCAATCACAGGTAATCGAAATATCGTAGTTCTCTAGGCTTAGATGCTAAAAGAGAAGGAGGACACCTTGTTCAAATGTACCAAAAGGAGCGAGAACCAGTTGCTCATCTATGAAGGAAAAACTGGGGATTAGGTCATCAGCAGCCAAACCGGTGCTATCCGATCCCAGCGATAGAGAATAAGATGAAGACATGGGTTTTCTTTTTCTGATGAAGAAATAGGGGTTTCTGAAGAAGGCGAGAAATTTGGGAATGGCCGAGAAGATTGAATGAGAAACCTTTTGGTGGGGGGATGTCTCTCCTAAGTATTTCCTTTTTCTTGGGGATATGATTGACACTCTGTTGGGAGTCTTTTCATCCAAAACGTGCGGCTAAAAATTCGTTAGAAATTAATTGTGGAAGCCGAGACGTTTTTGTGGAAGGAAAAAAGAACTTTTTAAAGACCATTATTGCATGCATTTAAGGCAATCGTGAAATGACACCTACGGCTGCCACACGAAATGATGACCATTTTGGAATACATCAACTCGACAGTCGCACTCGAGTTAATGTAGGGGCAATTGTTAACACTCAAAGTGTTTAGCCGAATCAAGTGAAAGCCGAAGGTGGAAAATGATTCTAAGTCGGTAATTGGGCGAAATCATAGCTGAATCCGTTAGTCCTTACTCTCGGCTAGAAAAGCATCATCGGCTAGTACAGTAGTCTGGCCGAGTCATAATTTCGAGGAACGGCTGAGACCCACACATACTCGGACGCCTCAAAGACCAAGTCAAAGGACCTTCTAGAAAAGGTACCAACCAGCAACAGCCAGAAGGGAGCGTCGTCGATCGTGCTAGAGGTCCAGGAAAAAAATCGGCACCACCTCCTCATAGTTGGCTAGTGGATTTAGTGGTAGTTCGGTGGCTAACATGGGGGGTCACATTTATTTTTCTTGTACTATAAATATATGGATCATTTGTACAGAAAAGAACAACACAATCAATCAAAAAATTGTTTTTACTTATCTTCATTATATCTTTATCGCCTTTATTGCACTCTAGCTGTATTTATGTTTCTTACCACTTAGTTTACTCAATCACCATCTTAACGCATTGTTGGAAGATAGTCGGGGAACCCATTGCTGGAAGGTAGTTGGGGAACCATTGCTGAAAGTTAGAGTTCTGCTTCCCGCCCAAATCGCTTAGTAAAGGAATCAATTTGTCATCCGATTTCGTCAGCCAATAAAACGGCAAACACTTCGGAGGGAAACACAAAAATGAAGTCTTTTCTTTAACATCAAGAACTCGACTTGGTTTTCCATCATTTCAACTTATATAATAATATCTAAAAAGTTAAAACTGAGGTAATTGAAATTTAATTGTGAAACGTAATGAAGCTGCAAATGTGAAAAATATGGAATGTGAATTTGTCTGGCAAGGATTCTTCCTTTTTTCAAGGATCAAAAGAATCAAAAGTAACCAAAACACAAAATAAGTTTTAACTAACTCAAGTTGGAGACAAAACTCAACTGTAAGTCATTTTTGTCGTCTAGTTGCTAAAGATGGGAGGGAAAGAAGTTGCCGGAAATGAATTTGGGGAATTTTGATTTGAAATGACAAAAACGTCCTCGCTTAAAATGAGTTGGAAGAAAATAATAAGGGCATTTAAGAAAATTAAAATATGGGGAGGTGCTAACTTACGAGTCCGGAAATTAAATGACCCAAAGAAGGCCCAATGCAACCAAAATATTTCCTCCAAAAAAGATAACATTTTTGCACAGAAATTTACTACGCAAAAGGACTTAATCATAACGACGAGGTTAAGTCTTTTTGCGCAGGAATTTCCTGCGCAATAAGGATAGTTAAATATTTTCCAAACACTTGGTATTATTTCAAAGGTTTGAAATTTACATTTTTCATACTTTGACAAAAGATTACTCATGTCTCAAGACTCCGAAATGTCAATATTTTATGTAAAACATGATATTTTTTTATGCGAACAATAATGTAGGATCAATACATCAAGAATACCTAAACGTCCGGATCTTCGTTTTAGGGATTGTAAACAGCCCGAAGTAAGTTTTGTTTGAAAACTTGTTTATTATTAGGTTTAAGTATTTTATTTTTAGTGTTTTGGTTAAAGTGTTTTATTGTTTAGTCAAGTCATAACTTTATTTCGAATATGTCAAGATTTTTTTTCCTAATAAATTTAGGATGTCACACGAGTTAGTAATAAACGATAATATAGACTAGGATAACTAATTATCATTAAGAAATTGATACACAAAAATATAACATTAACTTAAACTATACAACTGAATTATATTTACACAATCTCTAATGGGTCCCACATGTCATAGACTTTAGAGTAACTTTAGGTCTGAGACTAATACGATCCTCAACACCCTCGCCATCATCTCCATTCCCCTTCTTCCTAATAGCAGGGCGCTCTAAGCCATGATAATACGCCACCTTTGTTTCCTTTCCCTTCTTCGAAGACCGGACAATGGCGTGCACATGATCGCCTTTAATTGGCATGATTAGAGTGAATCTGTTGGGACCAGTAGGGTCATAATCATCAATATCATCGTGCTCATTAGGAGATGGGACCACATGCATAGAAGGATGAAGCTTTAAAATATATAAACAATTAATATTAATTTATATTTATATTTAATACATTAACTTTTGTTAAAAATCAAACATGTATGTCGATGGGCTCCTGAGCGGGCTCCTAAGAGGGGTCTGGTGTAGTCTCATAAATGAAATCCTGAATGGATGTAGCTGTAGCTGGAGCTGGAGCGGCGTCCTATCCGAGGTCCAAATAAATGTTAAGAAAATTAAAGTTATTTTTAACTTATATTGAATAAAATTGAGTTTTACTAAAACTCTAACATGTGGCTCGACAGGCTCATGAGCGGGCTCCTGAATGGTTGACTCCTGAGTGGGTAATGTCGATGTATCTAAGATATGAAAAAATTATGAAATAATCAGTATAAATATTTTAATTTTTTAAAATAATATTTTAAACACCAACCTCTGGGATAAGAAATCCGTCGAGGTCTATGAATGACAAGTCATAGTTCAGCTCTCTGCCACCCTCTACATTTCGAATTGGCCGCTTCCCATGCATTATTGCATCATAATAAGCCCAATACATGTCATCATGTACACCGACGTACGCATTCTGTATTGGCTGGGATGAAGACCCAAGTATATCTGAAAATAGTTGTGCCGGTGTATGTGTAGGTGTCGACGGGAGGCCACGGGAGGCCTAAAGTCAATGGGAAGTCTGAAGTCGACGGATGCTGCTGGGCTAGAGAGGGATTAGGAGCGTTCTCATCTACAAGACGGAGTCCTCTGCCG
Organism: Anisodus acutangulus; assembly: GCA_029783415.1. NCBI lineage: Eukaryota > Viridiplantae > Streptophyta > Magnoliopsida > Solanales > Solanaceae > Anisodus > Anisodus acutangulus. The sequence continues at coordinate 25,567,115 of CM056508.1, forward strand.
CCACCTACAGAGGGAAGACATTAACACTCGACTATGTACATGAATATGACTGAGCTGAGGCGCGAATTCAGTGAGCCTAGTCAACTCACACCCTAATGTCAGTTCATGAGGATTAGCCTCAATGTATAATGGGGCTCCATTTATCTGCAGTCCAAACGTGACCTCCACATCCTGAAGTGTGATAGTGGACTTATTGATAACGTTCAAATTCACTCTATTAAATAAAATGCACACGATCGTATGCAATATAATTTATCCAACTATGAGTCGGGATCGATCCTACAGAGAACAAAATGTAGGCAGTCAAGCAAAGTAGGAATTTTCATCAACTACACTAAGTCAAACACGTAAGGGTTGTTTTTAGAGAGAAAATTATAACTAATGCATAAATGTAAACCTAACCTAGAAAGCAAATAAAATGACCAATGGTCACAAGCATGGATACAAAGGAAACTACTCTCAAGTAACAATCCAATGTATTTCACAATTTACAAATAATGATGAGTTTATGTTACTTAGCCTCGGATAATGACTCTAAATTAGCTTCTTCCGAAGACTAACTAGACTACTTAATTGAATATTCCCAAATCAATTAGGAGCATTAAGAACACCTGAATATGGCTACAAGTGGTGTCACCTATCCCTATGTCGATTTTCATTAGATGAGGGTTAACGCCCCAAATTCTTATTAATTAATATTTCCTAACCCCGAGTTTTCCTCTTTCGAGTTTAAACTGAAGTAAATGGTTGAGTCCTAGGGTTAGCTATTCCCTTAAGAAATATTAAAGAACAAGAATAATTAAAACAATATTAAACATACTTCATTAAGAATAAAATCGGTCAATACATAAGCAAAACAAGAATTTGAATTCAAACTAAAATCATAAATATTCCCATAAACAAGATTCAAGTGAAGAAAATAAATACTATGCACTTAGATGTTCATTACGAAGCAAGAAATTAAAGAAGTGACGTCAAGGTTCACGAATGTGCTCAATCAAATCTTCAACCCCAAAGTGTGGTGTAAGAACCCTAGCCTCCAAAACTTGTATTTTTTTTGCCAAAGATAAGAATAGTGTCCTCAAAGTCTTGCTTTTGTATTACCATAATTTTCCCATATCAAAAAATGACCAAAACAGCCTCAAAGTTTCAGATTTTCGAATCTGTCCAATTTTTCAATTTTAACCATTTTTTTAATTTTAATTTGGCTTCTTTTTCCCTTGGTTTCACTTGGTTTCTTCCTACTCACTTCTAAATCACATAAAACATGTAAAATAGAAGTAAATGACATTAAATGCACTATTTTCTCAAATAAACATAGCAAAAAATCTAAGATTAAAGAAGATATAAATTCGTAAAATACCAACTTATCAAACCCCGAAACTTAAACTATTGTTGGTCCTCAAGCAAACTAAAACATACAAAGTCAGCAATCAACTCAATAGTGTATCAATATCATACCAAGTCAAAAAGTATACTATAAGCACAAACACATGACTTCGATTGGTACCAACTAAAGAAATATGTTCCTTGATTTTATTCATCAATAATGTACAATATATATAGTAGTACAAGAATATCTAAATTAGGTAATTAATCAACCTAATTACAAAAGGAATACAATTCTACCTAAAATAGAAGACCTAATTACAATAGGAATACAATTCTACCTAAAATAAGAGATATACAATTAATGAAAGAATATTCGGGAAATATTCTATTACACCCCCGCAGTCGAAGTAGGAGGTTCACGAACACTGAGATTGTCTCAAAAATCATCAAATAGTACGCGCGGAAGTCCTTTGGTGAAGATGTCGGCAATCTGATATCTGGAAAGAACATGAAGGACACTACCTTGACCACGAGCCACTTTTTCGCGAACGAAATGAGTGTCCATTTCAATGTGTTTAGTGCGCTGATGTTGGACGGGATTGCCAGAAAGATATATCGTACTAATATTATCACAGTAGATCAGTGTTTCCTTTTGAATTGGGCAGTGAAGCTCAAGTAGAAGGTTACGGATCCAACAAGACTCAGAGACGACGTTGGCGACACCTCTGTACTCTGCTTCGGCACTGGATTGGGATAGTGTAGGTTGCCTTTTTGGAAGACCAAGACAATGGGTTATCTCCGAGAAAAACGCAGCAACCAGACGTGGAGCGTCGAGTGTCAAGATATCCACCCCAAGTCAGCATCAGAATAAGCAGTGAGACCAATGAGTGAGGACCTGTATAATCCGAAGTGAAGTGTACCTTGGACGTATCGTAAAATACTTTTGAGGGCATGCATGTGTGCTTCCGTCGAATTATGCATGTGTAAGCAGATTTGTTGCACGACATATGATATGTCAGTTCTCGTGAATATGAGGTACTGCAGGGCCCTAGCCAGGCTACGATAGTGAGTCGGGTCTAAATATGGAGGGCTGGAATCAGCGCTGAGCTTGGAATTGGTGTTTACTGGCATGTGGGATGGTTTGCAAGATGTCATGCCTACACGGTCAAGGATCTCTTCGGCGTACTTCTTCTGACACAGAAATAGGCCGCCAGAATGTTGAGTGACAGAGATGCCCAAGAAATAACTCAGGGGGCCTAAATCCTTCATAGCAAACTCAGAGGAAATGAGAGACATAATGGACCGACGGAGAGCATCAGATGATGTGGTGAGGATGATGCCATCAATATATAATAATAGGTAAGCCATGTCTGTACCCTTGTTGTAGATGAACAGGGAATGGTCGAATCTGCTGTGTGAAAAATCGATAGAGGAGACATAATCGGCGAACCGCTGGTACTATGCCCGAAGAGCCTGTTTCAGTCCATAGAGCGATTCCACAACATACACACATAATTCGAATGAATAGGATCCCTGAAACCCATAGGCTGATGCCTATATACCGTTTCATGAAGATCCTCATGTAAAAAGGCATTCTTGACATCAAGCTGATGAATGGGCCAAGAGTTGGATAGGGCAATGTTGAGGACAGTCCGGATGGTTGCGGGCTTTACGACCGGGCTAAATGTTTCATCCCAGTCCACTCCCACCTATTGAGACATGCCATCACCTATAAGAAGAGCCTTGTACCTCTCAAAAGAACCATCAAATTTCTTTTTATGTCTAAAAATCCACATAGAGCGAATAATGTTAGTATCATGTGGACGGGGTACTAGGTCCCACATCTTAATATCAATAAGAACATTATACTCTCCAATCTTTGCGGATTTCCAATTAGGGTTGGACAAGGCATCCTTCAGATTTCGAGGGACAGTGGAAGGGACAATTGAAGCGGAGAGGTTAAACAGCCGTTTATGTTTATGAATTCTATGCATAACACAGGTTTCCATAGTCTGAGAGTGTGTCTTGGGATGCGGGATGGGAGGGGGCTGCGAAATCACCCTAAGGCGGACTATTCCAGGTCACCATCGGCAGAATCAGGTGGGCAGTGTGTCCCGGAATGTCTGAGGTGGGGGAGGGGGGCTGCCGGGGTCTAGGACGATGAACTATGTAGATGATGAAATAGAAGAGGGTTCAGGCCGTCATCTAGAAAGTTGTAGGAATGTCGAGGTGGCGAGTTTAGAAAGACAAAGGGGAATTGAGACTCATCAAATAGGACATGACGTGAAATAATAATTTTACGGCTCGACAAGTCATAGCACGAGTAACTACAATGATTGGCGGGGTAACCCAGAAACACACACGGGGAAGACCGGGGTTGGAGTTTGTGAGTGGTCGGATGGATAGGATAACAGAGACATTCAAAGATACACAAGTGTTGGTAGGAGGGGTTCCTATAAAACAGAACTTGAGGGGGCGACCATTGAGCTAGCGACTTGTTTGGGATTATGTTTAGGAGATAGGTGGACATGGAGAGTGCATAATGCCAGAATTTAGGGGAAATTGAGGCGTGAGCAAGTAGGGCACGAATTAGGTTGTTTATGGTTCAGATTTTTCGTTCGACTTTACCAATTTGGGATGAGGTGTGAGGGCAGGAAAAATGAAAGCTAAGATTGATTTTCGAGCAAAACTGCTTGAATTGATTATTATTGAATTTCCTGCCAGTGTCACATTGAAAATATTTAAAACTCTTTTCAAATTATGTTTTTACAAAAGAACTAAATGAGGAAAAAATGGGGTAAACCTGAGATTTATTGCCAATTGGAAAAGTCCATAGAAAGTTTAAAAAATCATCCAAAAATAACACATAATATCGATGGTCAACCGTACTTAAAATAGGGGACGTCCACAAATCACAATGTATGATATTGAAAGACAGTAAAGTACAATTTGTGGATGTAGAAAATGATAATTTATCATGTTTCCCAAAAACGCAGGATTCACATATCGGAGTCCTAGAAATACGATTGCAATTAATAAAATTATTTTTCCTAAAGGAGCGTAAAATAAAATCTTCCGGATGTCCTAATCTTGAATGTCATAAGGAAGACGAAAGAGCAGCAAAAGTTGATGAAACTGAGGCTGGATTTGTTATGGTGTTTGAAATATGGTAGAGATCTCAGGTACTGTCACATCTCATTATTCGTCTCCCTGTCAAAAAATCCTTTATAGAAAAACAAAAAGGATCAAAGTCAAGGGAAACATTATTATCAGTTGTGAAACGCCGCACAAAGATTATATTCTTAATGAGTTTAGGGGCATGGAGGACATATTTTAAGATTAGTGGTGGATGTGGTGGGGATAAGGATGAATGACCAAAACCTCGAATGGGAATGCATTGCCAAACGGAAGTAACTAATAGAACTCTCGGCACATTGTTGAGAGGATTAGTAAGCAAGACCACCAAGGATTGGAATATCAAGTTGGGCCACGCAGAATTTGCCTATAATCGAAGTCAATCTCGCACAACGGGAAAAGCTCCATTCCAAATTGTGTATGGCACCAACCCGTTCCTGCCCATTCATCTAGTTCCCATTCCAAGGAAGGAAATCCTAAGCTTCACGGCTAGGGATCGAATTGAGGCCTTCAAAAAGTTACATGATCAAATTAAAGCACAAATTCAAAAGGCCAATTATAAGTACAAAATATATGCAAAAAAGTTAAGGACCAAACCACAATTCCAACCTAGAGACTTGGTTTGGCTCCACCTACGGAAAGAGATTCTTCCTAACCTCAGAAAAATAAACTAATGCCTAGAGCGGATGACCCATTCAAGGTATTGGCAAGGTTTGGAGAAAGTGCCTATAAGATCGAACTACCGGATGAATATGGAGGTGTTAGCTTAACATTTAATATTGGGGACTTGTTACCTTAACTAGACGACGAGAATTTGAGGACAAATTCTGTCAAAGAATGGGAGATTGATGTAACAAAGACGGTAAACTTAAGCATTCAACAAGAACCGAAGGGTGACTTGCTAGGGATGCCCAAAATTGTCAACCATCCAATGGTAACGTGTCTCACATGGAGCGGAATATAGAGTGGGGTCGAGGACAAGACTTCAAGACTCAAGAATACAATAGTTTTGTCGGCTTTCATGTGGTCTTGGCTGAGACCGTGTTGTTTTCTTTTAGCTTAATTTAATTTCTAGTTTCTTAATAGTTCTTGTTAGGACACAATTAAGAAGACTTGTGACTAGGCCGAGAACCCTCTAGTAATAGAAGCTTCCCGCGGCTCCCCAAGTAATGATTCATGAATAGCCTAAGTTCATGAACTCATCTACATAGAAGAAACAAAAGGGTGGCCTAGGGGAATTCAATAGTCGGCCGATACTATGCCTTCCACACTCGGCCATACCATTTGTTCCCATCTTGGCCGAAAGAGTTCGAGTTGTAGCCCTTTTAGTTGCCTTCTAGAATAGTCCATAAAGTAGTATAAATAAGACCCTTATGTATAAGTAAAAATCATAGTTGATGAATAGAAAAACTTGAGTTTTACTCAAACACTAAAGTATTCAACTTGTGTGTTGTCTACCTTAGTTGGTCCTTGTATGGGCCTTCGGTTCTTGTGTGAACCAACCCCTTAGTGTAAGTTGAAGCTAGGACTTTTGTGACCTAGTTAAACCCAAGCTAAGGTCCATTCGGTGTAAGTGTGGTTAGGACTTGTGTGACCTAGCTAAGCCCAAGCTTAAGGAACCCTCTTGGTGCAAGTGGACATTGGAACTTGTGTGATCCAACCAAAGCCAAGCCTAGGGTCTATCATAAGGTTACCGGCCACCCTCACTTGGCTTGTTCACGAGCTTGTACTTAGCAACCTCGGTCAAGACCTTGTCCAATTGGCCAGACTCATCTTGGTCTCGACTCGAGCATTAAAACCCTCGTGTCATTATCCTTGCTATATCGACCGTCCTACACTGATTGCACTTGGGTTTGCACCTAGAATCCCGCATTCATTCTTGTCCAAACCACTATCTTCCTTCCACCACCATATCCCAAAATACTTTCCTAACGTCCACCATAAAGGCCACCAACCGAAACCCCACCTATACAATATTCCAAACCCGACAACTACAAATAGTCCACAAAATAACCCTAACTGAGACCTCACTATTTCAGTTCTGTTCCGTCGCCTTTCCACCATTAAACCACCAAACCCCGATCATTAAGACAACCCTCAAAACACCCGGAACACCCTCATAAAACACCTAAGTCTTAGTCTACCCAAAAATGCCCCACAGCACCACACTACCCGGCAGAAACACCCCACCCGAGAACCAAACTTTGAGTCCCATTTTTGGGTCGACCCGACTACAACCAAACTCTGACCCACTTACATCCCTCCTTACTTACATCAGATTGGTATCAGAGCGAAGCGTTCTCGTCCCACGTCTTAACGCTATGGCCTACATAAAAGAAGAACTTCGGAGGGTCGTAAGTGACATTCTTGCGAATCAAGTGTAAGCCTTGAAAAAGGAACTTGCGGGGTATACCATGAGGAACAATACCAATTTCGGGCCTACGCCAAACTACCCGACGTGTAAAGGCTTGGTACTCCAACGTGAGTTGGAAGTTCCACGCTAGAGACCTAAGGAATCACAAAGAGATCAATTATTCTACACCCGGTGCAAAGTGAAAGACATGGTGTATAAGTTGATTGTAGATGGAGGAAGTTGTTCCAACCTAGCCTCCATAGAGATGGTGGACAAGTTAAAGTTGCCTACCCGCAACCACCCTCAATCGTATGATCTCCAATGGGTTAACGAAGACGGAGAACTAAGAATAACAAAACCAGTTCTCGTTAGTTTTTGGATTGGCAAATATGAGGATGAAATATGGTGTGATATCCTACCCATGGATACATGCCATATTTTATTAGGTCGACCTTGGCAATTTGATCGTAAGGCACAACACTATGGGGAAAAGAATACATATTATTTTCAAAAGGATGGTAAGAAATTCCGATTGGTACCACTGTCACCTAGTAAGGTGAAGAAGTTAAAGACTCAAGATGCCGAGACCTGTAGAGAATTTGAGACCATGCCACTTGATGCCCGGAAGATCAAGGAAGAATTAAAGAAGGGGAGTCCCTTACATGCCTTAAGGTACAAAGCTAAGAAGAATCTTTTGGGGGAGATAGTCGAGGATGCCAACTTGAAGGCCCTCATAAAAAAATTCGAAGATGTATTTCCGGATGACCTTGCACCCGGACTACCACTGATTAGGGGTATTGAAAATGCCATCGACTTCATCAAAATGAGTTCATTACCTAATCGACCCGCTTATAAGTGCAACCAGAAGGAGGCCAAGGAATTGCAAAGGCAAGTACAAGACTTGTTAGACAAAGGCTTTGTCCGAGAAAGCCTTAGCCCATGTGCGGTACCCGCATTGTTGGTCCCAAAGAAGGACGAAACTTGGCGTATGTGCATCGATAGCCAAGCGATCAACAACATCACCATAAAGTACCAATTCCCTATGCCAAGATTGGATGACTATGGGATGAATTGAGTGGTGCCAAAATGTTCTCTAAAATAGACTTGAGGTGTGGCTACCATCAAATGTGAATCTAAGAGGGGGACGAATGGAAGACGGCCTTCAAAATGAAGTATGGCTTGTACGAATGGCGTGTGATGTCGTTCGGGTTATGTAATGCTCTGAGCTCTTTCATGAGGCTTATGCATGAAGTGCTACGACCGTTCATGGGGAAATTTGTTGTGGTCTACTTGGATGACATCTTGATTTATAGTTAAGATAAGGAATTCCACTTGTCACAGTTATAAGCCGTTTTTGAAAAATTAAGAGAAGTAAAATTATACGGCAAGTTGGAGAAGTGTGCTTTCATGATCACTAGTGTCTCATTCCTATGGTACATAGTGTCATCCGAGGGCATTCATGTGGACCCGTCCAAGGTAGAGGCTATCTGTAGTTGGTCCGAACCTAAGAATGTAGGTGAAGTAAGAAGTTTCCATGGGTTGGCTTCGTTCTATCGTCGCTTCATTCAGGATTTTAGTACCATCGCGGCCCCTATCATGGAGCTCACAAAAAAGGCATTTTTAGGTGGTCCCCCGGAGCATAGAGGGCCTTTGAAACATTGAAGGCACGGTTGTGTGAGACCTCGGTTCTAGCCATTCCAAACTTCGATAAACTATTTGAGGGGAAATGTGATACGAGTGGAGTGGGTGTTGGAGCCGTCTTGATCCAAGATAAACGACCTCTTGCTTTCTTTAGTGAGAAATTAAGTGGTGCACGACTCAACTATTCCACTTATGATAAAAAGATCTACGCTATGGTAAGGGCCTTGGTTCAATGGGAGCATTATTTGAGGCCGAAGCATCTTGTCTTGTATTTGATCCCAAGGCATGCCAAGTGGATAGCCTACTTGCAAACGTTCACATTTTCTACGAGACACAAAGATGGCAAGTCTGACATAGTGGCAGATGCACTCTCCCGAAGGCATGTCATGTTGACCGTACTCGAACAAAATCTTGTCGGATTTGAAGTACTTAAAGAGTTATATGCCCCACAACACCACATTGCCTGGCAGAAACACCCCACTCAAAAACCCAACTTTGATTCCCATTTTTGGGTCGACCCGACTACAACCAAACTCTGACCCACTTACCCACTTACACCCCTCCTTACTTACATCAGGAGCGTTGAGTGACATTGTGTTCATAGCTGCCTCAATGTCAGTCGGTGCATAAGTTGAGGGTGGGAGGCATATGTTGTGTAGGCCTGTTGTGGACATGGGTTGAGTATGCCAGGGTGGTTCTGTCGATTCTGAGGTGGAGTCCACAAGGATGTCGGATACGGTAAAGGAAGAGAGGCCTATGATGGTGAGGCCCATGCGGACCACAGCGGGTAGAAAGCCCACGGCGTAGACTGATATCACTACCGCGGTCGGTGTTGGTTGTTTCCTGATGGCGAGGACAGCCCCTTCCCACCGTCGTTGTTGCCGAAATTCTGTCCTCCGCGGCCCTTGCTGGACTACCTGCTCTGACAATTATTGTGGGTGGATGCAGGTTGTTGCGGGTCCTCCGGCTGACGATTCTGGTTTCAAGAGTTGGAGGCCTTGCCGTCGGTGGAGGGCCCGACGGTGGTGGTGAGGGCGGCGTCGACAATGCTGGCCTGAGTGGTGTTGCGCTTGATTTTTTGTATTTCCTCAAGAATAAGATTCAAATAGGCCTCATAAAATAGAGGTAACGGTGTGCATTTATGAAGGATAGTGGCAATGCCGTCATAGGATTCGTTCAAGCCTACAATAAGTTGCATGACCAATTGCTGATTAGTGACTGATGCACCGATGTTGGAGAGTTGATCGGCAAACATCTTGAGTTATTCATAGTATGCAAAGACGTTTGGGGAATCGTCCTGATGAACATCATTGAACTGATTTTCAAGGTATAACGCTCGTTGAGTTTTTTTGTCGTGAAAAATACTTTTCAAACGTTTCCACGTTTGGCGGGCAGTGGCATCAGTCTCAATGATGGTGTGCAACAAATCATTAGAGATCGTTTCGTATATCCACTGGAGGACGGCTGCGTCCAAACGAAACCAAAGTACATCATCAAAAGTCGAAGCCGAGGGTAGGTCTATTGACTTCGGTGTAGGAGGGATGATGTGGTCGATAACTTCGTAAACACGATAATGGATCTTAAAAAGCTCCGCCCACGAGGAGTATTGACCCTTTTTCATCTCAAGAGTCACATGGATGAAGTTTTTAATGTTGTTGACTGCAAGTGCATGATGGAATTTGGTTTTGTCAACCATGGAAGAGAAAATTTAGGAGGAAGAAAGAGGGAGAATGGCTAGAAAAGCTAGGGTTCTGACGTTGAAGGGTGGCGGCCGAGAAAAGAGGTCGGCGACTAGGGTGGGATATTTAGGGTTAGGCTTCTGATATCGTAAAGGAATATATTCCTTGATTTTATTCATCAATAATGTACAATATATATATAGTAGTATAAGAATATCTAAACTAGGTAACTAACCAACCTAATTACAATAGGAATACAATTCTGCATAAAATGGGAGACCTAATTACAATAGGAATACAATTCTACCTAAAATAAGAGATATATAATTAATGAAAGAATATTCAAAAAATATTCTATTACCAACAATTAATCCAAGATATATAAATTACCAACTTGTCAAAAACTTTCAAGTGCTCAAACACCAAGTTAATCAAAGTAGCAACCAAGTCGTGACACTAAAGCTTCAAAATTTGCCTCATTATCATAAAACAACTTTCTTTTCCTCATTCCTCTCAAATGAAAAATGGAAGAAATTCACACTAAAATTTTATGTGCCCTCACAATGAAGAGAGAATCCCAAACTCATAAAATATAATTCAAAATACGGGATATCAAATGGAAAGAATTAACTCACTCACACACAAAGATATTCATATGCACACAAGTAGTACCATAGGCTTGCCCTTCAAGTATTTCTCCACTAATGTAGACACACTTGGTTCAAAATCATTCAAAATCAATTAGGACTTAAATGGTTGTAATATAGGCTTTTGGTTAAGGTAGGGTATATTTGAAAATAGTGACTCAGAACCTCCCTAAGCACTACAATTTGCAATAATCAAAGCACACTTCCTTCAAAACTTTTCCACCCTTTTTTTTTCATTGTTCATTGTTCATTGCACCACGTAGTTTTCCCTTTATTCACAACTTTTATTTTTCCTTCCCTTTTCTTCTTTCTTTTGTTCTTTTTCAAAATAATAACGAAGGTTTCACTTTTTTTCCATCTTTTCACCTTTAAAGTAACTCCCACATCACACTTTTTCCAACCATCACCCTCCGACTTAGTTTTTTAGCCTATATTTGCACTTTTAAAGCACTTAGGGAGGAAGAATACCAAAAGAAAAAATAATTGAAGAACAAAAGGTAAAGCTTATGACATGATTGTCAAAGAAAAGGTTAAAGGCTCAAAAAAGGTTGACTAGGGAAAATATGCAAAGGTAGGATATTTACGGCACAAAGAATTCAAGGAAGGCCCATCATTTTTTTCAAACCAAGTGTGGTCTAGGATTTCTCCTTGAAACACATTCCAGGCAAGTTCTAGACCACTAATAATGTACAAGAACTCACAAAAATTTCACCGCACGTGGCACATAAAAACTCAACTAGAAAATGTCTTCAAAACCCAATTGAAATAATTGGACTCAAAAAGTCACTTCTAGTCTAAATAGGCTATTCAGTGAACAAAAAGAGCCAAACATTTAATCAAAAGTCACAACAAGAATCCTTACTCAATCATTTTTCTTTTTCAAAGACCAAGAATTCATATGTCAAGGTTTAAATAAGTTGGTATGAAGCAAGCCACAAATTGGCCAAGGGGCAAAAATCACGTCCCAACACCCAAAAAAAACTAAAGAAGCTAGTAATAAAAAAAACTAAGCAAATCAAACTAATATAAATGTCATACAAAATACCAAAATAAAATCAATTTACCAAATTACCATCCATTATGACATATCAGCCCGCATCACAAAAATATCTATCAAAATAAAGTCTCCCCCAACTCAAAATGTTGCATTATCCTTGATGTAACTATATAATTAAAGCAAAGTAGACGGTCTCCCTGAAAAGATGTATCACTGAGATATTGTCATGTTTCTGCTCTTCGGATCATTTCGTATGAACCAAAGGCCATTTCATGTAAATAAGTGCCTGAAAAAGTTATTAAAGTGTAGGAACAAGGCACAAACAGTGAAACATCAGAATGTTGCACATGACTCAGAAAACTAGTTCAAGATATAGCAAATTTAGCTCATTGAGAACTGGACTAAATCCATCCTAGTAACAACTCTAAAGAATTCTACCTCAACTGCACATGATTGACACTATTCACAAAGGACCATACCAGACAATCAAAAAAATTATTGACAAAAATTCAAGCAAGCAACTGTTTTTTGTAATCAAAATCAATGAAAGATGCAGCAAAAAACTTTTGTTATTGCATAATTCCGCCTAGTGGCTTGAAATTAAGCTTATGGTCACAGTTCAGAGAAAGCTTGACCAGTTCCATTTTCTTTTCTCAAACATCAACAATTTGTGTATTAAGAATTACATTCATCCAACATGATCATTGATTTAAACAAAGTGTTTACCTAACCACCTCCAGTGATAAACCAACATGATTCTTTTCATTCAGTTACGCGCAAACACAGAAAAACTACTAGGAAACAAGCCACGACAAAAAAAATCGCAAGCCTAGCTACACTTTGATGCCCACAAGAGTGCCTAGTTCAATTTTTGCACTTTACAACTCGAATAATTCACACATAACACTCCAATACTAACCCAAACTACTCACATGCACTCCTACACATCTCCAAATATCGCTCGGTACTCAAACTTCACTGGGGAATGAAATCGTCTATCAGACAATATGTCCAACAAATTGTGTGCAGAACTTTAATCAGCCTTGTTATACCGATTAGGTGATCGAATTACCCTCTCATTTACTGGGAATTATAGTTCAAAGAATTGCAACTATCTCTCAATCAGCCAACAACACCAAAATCCACATCAAACAACCATAACAAGAAAATAAAATAAAAATATGTAAAACAGAAAAAGTGAGCGAGAGAGAATTGAGATGAGGGAGAAGATGAGAGGGGAGAGAGATAGAAGAAGAGATGATAGAAAACATACTTGGTAGTCGCTGGTGGTGTGAGAAGCAGAGAATCGGGGAGGTTATTTTATTTTTGGACCAAGGGGGGAAATAAAGAATGGTTTTAAACTGTAAGGGCTTTAAGTTCTCAAGGCTTGGGGCTCTTTTAGACCAAATTTTCAGCAACTTTAGCACAAATACAAAAAATAAAGGAAATATAGATTGCCTCCCATAAGCGCGGCATTTAAAGTCGTGGCACTACATGAGTTAACTTTACCACTTTTCTCTCCACTAGGAAAATATGAATTGTCGCCCCCAACTTTGTATCAAGATTCCGGTGATGCTCATGGGGCGGTGGCAGGAAAGCAAAGAGGCCAATTCTCGATTGTCGCATTTTACACTTCTTGGCCTTTGAGTGAGGAATATCGTTTTTTCTTGGGCTTTCAAACATCAAAATGTATGGCTCTTGTCTTTGTTCTTCACTATCCATCATGAATTCATGTGGTTTTCAATTTCCATATCACCACACAAATTCAATGTCGAAAAATGCTTGGAGTGAAACTTCAACCGCCCAATTTGCAAGTTCGGATTTTGACATCCTCTTTTTCCCCCCGAACTAGAGTCAATATCAATCATATTTTTATGACACCGGTTGACTCTAGTTCCTTTTCTTTTTCGACATCTCCAATGGGTATGGAATCGGTTGGAGGATGTTCACTTCTTGATTACTCATATTCAAGATTGACCTCCAACATGAGCATTATCTTCTCATATTGAACATTTGAGAATGCTTCTTGATTTTGTGCAAATTTCCATGGAGGATTTTGATGCTCAAGTGCCAAGCCATCTTGGAGACTAGTTTCCAAATACTCATCCAAGGCTTTTTGATTTTCATTTCCTTCTTCAAGTAGGCACTCCATCATGAGTATGAACTCCCTATTTTGACCATGCTCAACTTCTTCCACTTCCATGTCCCTATCATTGTCACAACATAAAGTAGAGTCGTCATAGTGGGGGTTCGGGGAAGGAAGGATAAATAAGCACATTTAGCCCAATGACCACTTTGACAACCACACCTATCTCATATGCTCCACTCATGGATTTGAGATTGTGCGCACAATCCTCCCCCGAGAGACTTAAAACAAAAATACCAAGAGTATGGCCCTCCACAATAAGGACAAGGGTCATCAAAGTATGAACAACTACCCTCAGACCCATTTTTATGGAATGATGCCATTTTTTTCAAATAAAATAAAATGAACAAAAACAAAGAAAACAACTACACAAATATTCATAAGTGTGGATCAAAGCAAGTTAGCTTATTTCCCAAACTAGCTTAAATAAGCTAAACTTTTCCCTGGCAACGGTGCCAAAATTGATAACGTCCAAATCCAATCTATTAAATAGAATGTACACGCTCGTATGCAATATAATTTACCCAACTATGAGTCGGGTCGATCCCACAGAGAACAATATGTAGGCGGTCAAGAAAAGTAGGAATTTTCACCAACTACGTTAAGCCAAACACGTAAGGGTTGTTTTTAGAGAGAAAATTATAATTAATGCGAAAATATAAATCTAACCTAGAAAGCAAGTAAAATTATCAATTACCACAAGCATGGAGACAAAGAAAACTACTCTCAAGTAACGATCAAATGTATTTCACGATTTACAAATAATGATGAGTTTATGTTACTTAGCCTCGAATAATGACTCTAAATTAGCTTCTTCCTAAGACTAACTAGACTACCTAATTGAATATCCCTAAAATAATTAGGAGCATTAAGAACACCTGAATATGGCTATAAGTGGTGTCGTCTATCCCTAGGTCGATTTCCATTAGATGAGAGTGAATGCCTCAAATTCTTGTCAATTAATATTTTCTAACCCCGATTTTGTCTCTTTTGTGTTTAAACCGAAGTAAATGGGCGAGTCCTGGGGTTAGCTATTCTCTTAGGAAACATTAAAGAATAAGAATAATTAAAACAACATTAAACCTACTTAATTAAGAATAAAATCGTTCACTACATAAGCAAAATAAGAATTTGAATTCAAACTAAGATCATGAATATTCCCATAAACAAGATTCAAGTGAAGAAAATAAACACTATACATGTAGATGTTCATTACAAAGCAAGAAATTAAAGAAGTGAAGTAAAGGTTCAAGAAAGTGTTCAACCAAATCTTCGAACAATGTAAGTGTCATATATGTACAAACAATGTTTAAATTATTCATTATCCTGTAATATTAATTATTTAATCCTTTATCGATAAAATATATTAACTAACTTATCATTTATCGAAAAATTATACTAACTAACTAATCTTTTATCAGGAAATTATATTAACTATCTAATTTTTTGAAAAATTATAATAATGATATTTAATAATAGACTAATGATTTAGTTTATCATTCGTTGTTCATTTTATGATAAGTTTTAAGTTTATCATTTATTCTAAATTTATGAATTAGAATAATTATGTTGTATTATATTTTTATGAATAATTAAAAATTACTTAATTATTAATGTGTATACAAATAACTAAACTATTTAAGTCGACGGCCAGACAAACTAATCTTTTATTGGGAAATTACATTAACTAACTAATATTTTATCAAAAACTTATATTAATGATGGTCAATCCTAAACAAAGAATTAACTATTACTAATTAATAATTGATAATTAATTATTATATTAACTATAATTAATGAAAAATTATATTAATGATATTATTAATCCTAAACTAAGCAATATAGTAATGACGAACTAATTCATTTAACAAAAAATTATATTAAGTAACCAATTAATAATTAATTAAAAATTACCACATAAAATTAGATAACTAATTAGCACATTAATAATAAATAAATTTACAATTAGATACTTAACAAATAATTAACAATTAGGAGATTATTATATTTTTCTAATAAAATAATTAAGAAATAATTAACAAGTAGGAGATTAATATATTTTTTCTAATCAAATAATTAATAAACAAATAACAGATAAATTTATTTTTTTTAAAATAAAAAACAGTAGGAGGCAGTATCGAATTGCCCGTATTACGCAAAAAAATTGCAAAAAAAATACTTTTTTGAAATTCGAGACTATGAAATATTAATCATGCTTAGGATTATAATGTTTTAACAATATAATTAGAAAGTTCATAGTAAAATACCTAGATTGTAGGTTATTTTTGAGTTTTGGAATCGAGTTCTAAGTCACTTTATTCCGAAATCCAAGGTTCGAATCTTGTTCTTTGACTTGAATATACCGAGTATATTGACTTTCGGATTGAAATTTGAACCAAAACTGACCTTTTTATAATGTGGGTCCTCGGTTTTGTTTTTTTAATGGCGCTTTTCAATTTTAAAAGGGAGTGGGGGGACAATCGAGGAAGAAACTGATTGGGCAATTAAGTTACCCTTATTGCGCAGGAATTTTTTGCACAAAAGGGCTTAACACCGTCGTTACGATTGAGTCTTTTTGCGCAATAAATTCCTGCGCAAAAGATAGTTATGTAATTTTTTTGGTGGTATTTTGGTTGCATTGACCTTTTTGGGTCATTTAAGTTCCGGGCTCGCTAACTTACTATCTTCATGTAGTATGTTAGCAAGGCCCATATATTTCTATGACTTGATATATATATATATATATATATATATATATATATATATATATACCCGAGGATCTAAAGGGGATATTGAAAAATTTGGGTAACAATCAAAAGAGGTTGGCCCCGTGCAGAGGCTAGATTCAACAGAACTTAATAAGGAGTCCTCAAAGTTAGTGAAACTGGCATCTCTTAAGATCGCAAGAATTGAAGTATTTAATCCTTCATTAGTTAAGGATGTATTCATACTTGAACTAAGCCAATATGAATGTATTTATAATTCATTTCCCTATGTTTTTTCAATGAATTTTGAGAAAGCATTTGGATTGTTTCAAAGGGTTTTGATAATTGAATATCTCTTTCCTCTGTTCTAATTGTAAAATCAGTTTTGAAAAATTGGTATTTGGAATTTTTGTAAACTTGATCTCTATTTACTTTCGGTATTTCCCAATTATCTATCGATTTTTTAAAATCTTGTATAACTATTTCTTCCGAATTTATTATCTTCTTTGGATCCATGGAGGATGTTGAACCAAAGTTCGAAGAAGTAGATCTATCGAAAAACATATCTATTTTTATAAAATCTTATTTTGAAATTTAAGTTATTCCTACAATCTCAAGCTATTCACGGGTCTAACTACCTTCCTTTGAGGACTTACTAACCGGAACTTCCTAGGCAAGAAAACTCAGAAGAGCTTAAACCTCTAGACAAGAATTTCATAAATATGAACAACATTCTTCTATATCTCTACCCCCTTGGTTCTGATACCAAACTACCCTCGAAGATCTAAATGGGATAATAGACAAGAAATTAAAATATAAGGGATTGAAAAATTAAAAGATAAAGGAGATATGCAGAAATTAAAATAAGATTAACTTACAAATTACGGTTCCTAATAAGGAATCCATAATTTAAAGGATCTGCAAGAATTTAAATGAAGTAGGCGGTAGAACCGGCCAAGAATTTAAACATAAGAATTTAAATGTAATACAAGAATTTAAAAAGATTAGATGATATTATCATCTATAATCATATATATTAAAAGTATTTAAAACTTACAAAGATTTAGTGTTGAATATTTTCAAGGAGAACTTGAGAATTTACAATGGCTTTGAGAATTTTGGATGAGGGGAATTTTCTCTGGAATTTCTAAGGGGAATTTGGTTTAGATGAGGGAATTTGGTTTAGAGAGAGACTTTCTCTTTCTAAAACTGAAACTTTTCATCTAAAAAAGCTTGTCCTAAATGAAGGGGAGAGGGTCTCATTTTATAGGAGTCCTTCATGACATTTTAAATAATACAAAAAAGAATTACATCATTCATGATATTTCTAAGTGGAGAATTACGCCATCCATGACATCATCCACATTTTGCATTTTCTTGAATTATTCCTGGAATCTTTTACTTTCAATGTTTCTTTTTTGAAAGTATCTTTTTATGGCATTTTCTTTTGTCGGTATTTTTGTCTGAACTTTATTGCTGGTATTTTGTCTTCTTTTGACAATCTTTTCAGAATTCACTGTTGCCAAAAACTACATCTTCCAAGTCAATCCATGGTTCTTCTTCCTATGATAAAGAACCTTGTTTTGATAAAGATGGCACAAACTTTCAGAATTATCATTTGCATTTCTTCTGAATTTTTGGCCGCTGCAACCATTGAGGCCATTTGGGATTTCTGGGTAAGAAACTGGGTATGCTCCGGTGTTTGTAATGGTACTTGTTCATGAATGGATTTCTGGGTATTTAACCATTCCTAGACTTTTGATGGGGTTAGGCTTGCTGATATTTTATAGTTGTCCCACCATCGTATTTTGAACCTTCTCTAGACTGTTGAAATTTTATTCTCAGAAAAATCCACGAACTATGTGAATACCCACCGCAGATGGAATCTGGTGTGAAATAGGTGTAGGGGCACAAATCTTTTTTCTTCATCAGTAGGTTTATAAAAGGATTTAAAGAGGTTAAAAATTGAATGATTTAGGGTTTTAATATATTTAGGGTGGATCCAAATTGTTCCAACCATGAATTCCCCCATGTTGGAAATTGAGATGGAATACGTTAGGTATCAAAATGAATGAGCGGGGTATGGCTTTGTTTGATATTTTGAATAAAAAAAGAATTGAACCAAGCTTATTGGTAATCTCAGTACTTGAATGAAATATAAAAAAATGGGGTATTTCGATGGGTATCAGCAAAATTAAGGAGTTAAGAAGATCATTTCCCCAATCACTTGGAGCAATTACTCTAAATATTTTGCAAATAGAGTAAGAATGATCTTTGTTATTTTCATTGAAATTGTTTTTTATTGTGGCTGATCTTGATATTTCTAGGATAGCATGGTAAAAATATGGGGTTTTAAAAATATTTCATGATTTGTAAAATCATCCTTGTCCAAAATATTTTTGAATTGCGAAAAAGGGTCTTTATCGAAAAATCCTTTTTCAATAGTAATAATATTTTGAAAGAAAGGTTTTATGAAAAATTCATAAATTGGTTTTTTGGGAACTTGTGGTGCCAAAAGTTGGGAATTTAAAAAATGTTTTGAGAAATGGTTTTTGAAGATTCACCTTTATCTAATTTACTAAAACTTTGAGAGGGTTTAACCTCTCCTGAGTTCTGAACAATTTCCTATTTGGGAGTTTGTAGTTGCAACAATGCCTTTTGTAGTTTCGCGGATTTGACAAGGAGTTGCAGAAGGTTTTCAGCAGTCGTTTCGTATGCGGGATCTTCTGGTGTTTTATGCACGAACTGTGCGGTGTTTTTATTTTCATTTTCTTCTTTCATGACTGCATCATACCATGTCATAGGTTTTTCGGCAGGAGTTTTGGCAGGAAATTTGTCTTTTTCTTCCTTGGATGAGTTTGTAGGTTTTGGAAGTGGTGGAGTTTGTGGGTTGCTTGGTGGCAACAAGATTTTTTTGTTGCTGCAGTACAACAACTGATGGATTATTTACTGGTAGAGTAATTTCATCCTTCCTTTTTTGGAGTAAGGCTCCACACATCGCATGGTTACAGTGTTGTCCCAATTCTCGCAACAGAATTTTAATTCTTTTGTTTTGTCTTTACTTGTTTAATTTGTTTTTGTAGTTCTGGAATTGTTACTTATTTACTTTCTCTTTTTTTTTCCTTTTCCTAAGATATTTATTAAGTCATAGGTATTTTTAGAGGTGTTTGGTAAAATGATATTTTTGATTTATTTCTTTTCTTCTGTAAAAGATTTTAGGAGTTTATTTAAATATTCTTTTTGGTATTCCGTATCTATGTGTTTTACCATGTCCAGCATGAATTCTTGATCTTTGGTTAACACACATCTACGTTTTCCTTTTTCTTTTTCAGAATTTTCAGATTAACTAGTTGTGACCAATTCATCTACTTGAAGAGGTTCATTATCTTCCGAAGATATAGAAGAAAACCTTTCAGATTATGTTTCGGTGTTTGAATCAGAAGAATCTGTTAATAGATTAGATATTTTTTTTAATTATCTCTTCATCTAGTTTTAATTCTTGTAATCTTTTGTTCATTTTACAGTATTTCGAAGTATGTCCCTTTTTATTACATATGTAACATGTAATATATTTGTACCTAGATTCATACTTCTTGTGATTTCTTTTCGTTTTGGAATTTTTGCAATGAGAATTTTTATAATATTCTTCACTGGTTTTGAAGTTTTTCTTCCTATATCCTTTTTGTGTTTTATGTGGGTTTTATAAGTTTTACTACAGTTTCTTGTACAACTTAGAGAATGTTGTTTTTTGGAATTTATATCAAATTGTTCACTGGCTCTGATACCAAACTACGCCCGATGATCTAAAGGGATAATAGACAAGGAAGGAATTGAAATATAAGGGATAAAAAATTAAAAGATAAAGGAGATATGCCGAAAATAAAATAAGATTAACAAATAAATTACGGTTCCTAATAAGGAATCCATAATTTAAAGGATCTGCAAATTTTTAAATGAAGTAGGCGATAGAATTGACCAAAATCATAATGCAAGAATTTAAAGAATTTAAGGCGGTAGAACCGGCCAAGAATTTAAATGTAATACAAGAATTTAAAATATTATATGATATTATCATCTATAATCATATATATTAAAAGTATTTAAAACTTACAAAGATTTAGTATTGAATATTTTCAAGGAAAAACTTGAGAATTTACAATGGCTTTAGGAATTTTGGATGAGGGGAATTTCTCTGATTTAGATGAGGGAATTTGTTTTAGAGAGAGACTTTCTCTTTCTAAAACTGAAACTTTTCATCTAAAAAACTTGTCCTAAATGAAGGAGAGATAGTCTCCTTTTATAGGAATCCTACATGACATTTTCGTAAATACAAAAAAGAATTTCATCATTCATGACACTATCTAAGTAGAGAATTACGTCATCCATGACATCATCCACATTTGGCATTTTCTTGAATTATTGCTGGAATCTTTCACTTTCACTGTTTCCTTTTTTGAAAGCGGCATTTTCTTTTGTCGGTATTTTGTCTGAACTTTATTGCTGGTATTTTGGCTTCTTTTGACAATCTTTTCAGAATCCACTGTTGCCAAAAACTGCATCATCTTCCAAGTCAATCTCTGGTTCTTCTTCCTCTGATGAAGAGCCTTGTTTTTATTAAGATGGCGCAAAGTTCAGAATTATCGCTTGCATTTCTTCTGGATTTTTGGCCGCTGCAAGCATTGAGGCCATTTGGGATTTCTGGGGAAGAAACTGGGTGTGCTTCGGTGTTTGTAGTGGTACATGTTCATGAATGGTTTTCCGGGTATTTAATCATTCCTGGACTTTTGATGGGGTTAGGTTTGTTGGTATTTTATAGCTGTCCCACCATCGTATTTTCAACCTTCTCCTGACTGTTAGAATTTTATTCTCAGAATAATCCACGAACTATGTGAATACCCACGACAGATAGAATCTGGTGTGAAATAGGTGTAGGGGCACAAATCTTTTTTCTTCACGAGTAGGTTTATAAAAGGATTTAAAGAGGTTAAAAGATCGAATGATTTGGGGTTTTAATATATTTAAGGTGGATCCAAATTGTTCCCACCATGAATTCCACCATGTTGGAAATTGAGATGGAATACATGAGGTATCAAAATGTGGTTGATCCTGATATCTCTAGGATGGCCTGGTAAAAATATGGAGGGTTTTAAGATATCACATGATTTGTAAAACCATCATTGTCCAAAATATTTTTGGATTGCTAAAAAAAGTTCTTTTTTCAAGAGTCACAATATTTTGTAAAAAGAGATTTATAAAAAATTCAAAAATGGTTTTTTTGGGGACTTGTGGTACTACAAGTTGGGAATTTGAAAAATGCTTTTGAGAAAGGGTTTTTGAAGATTCTCCTTTCTCTAATTTATTAAAACTTTGAGAGGGTTTAACCTCTCCTGAGCTCTAGATGATTTCCTGTTTAGGAATTCGTAACTGCATCAACGCCTTTTGTACTTCCGGGGATTTGACAAGGAGGTGAAGAAGGTTTTCAACAGTTGTTTCTTGTGAGGGATCTTTTGGTGTTTTAGGCACAGACTGTGGGGTGTTTTTGTTTTTATTTTCTTCTTTCATGACTGCATCATACCATATCATGGGTTTTTGGGCAGGAGTTTTGGCAGAAAATTTGTATTTTCCTTTCTTGCATGGGTTTGTAGGTTGGAAGTGGTGGAGTTTACGAGTTGCTTGCTAGCAACGGGATTTGTTTGTCTTTTAATATATTCAATATCAAAGTAAAAAATGCTAAGAATCAATTGCCAGAAAATCTATTTTAATGCAAGGTTTAGAAAAGATGTTTGATCTGGTAAATCATTTTGAAATTTATGTATGTAGAAAATAATGCTAAAAAGGTATCAATTAAAAGGACCGATTGGGCAGAAGTATACTGGATTATGCATTCTTCCCCCCCCCCCCCCCGACTTTTGTTTAAGGCATTCCTAAAATCACAATTCCTAGGAGACTTAGGTTTGGAATTTAACAGATCTATTATATGTTGCATTCTACTCCAGAAAGCATTTGGAATATGGGAACATATTTATTTTTCAAAAGAATTTTGAAGTTTAGATCTTTTTTCTTTATCCTCAAGTATTTCTAATTGGGTATTTAAAGAAAAATCATTTCTCAGTTCTTTTAGATGATATGATTTTCCTTGTATCTTTTCATTTATATTATCTTCGTGGATTGAACATGTTTTTATTAGATTGAGGTCTCTCATTTTGTTTTTGTTATAAAATGGAATTTTAATTTATAATTTAGAATTATTAGCAGCTGCTAATTTTTCATGAGTTTTTTCTTGGAATTTTTCTGGTACTGTGTCTTTTTATGCAATTTAAATATGCTCATGTATCAAAAAGGGCAATTGTTTTATATTTAAAATTTTCTGAGAATTTAAGAGTTGTTTTTATTAGAGAATTTTTTAGATGTGATTTGTCTTAAGACACTAAGAAAGTCTTCTGAGATTTCTTCTGGACTTCTTATTTGGTTTTCAATATCTTCTTTCGGTTCTATGGGATTTTCTGAATCGGAATTTTTAGAAATTGAATCTTTAGAATTGGAGTTTTCCTGTGTAGTTTTTGAAAGGGTTATTTTTATCAAATCAGAATCTTGTTTTTGTTTTTCTTTTAATTCTTCTATTTCTGTCTTTAGTTGTTGAATTTATTTTTGTAGTTCTGGAATTATTACTTCTCTACTTTCTCTTATCTTTTTTCTTTTTCCTAAGATATTTGTTAAGTCATAGGTATTTTTAGAGGTGTTTGGTAAAATAGTATTTTTGATTTCTTTCTTTTCTTCCGTAAAAAATTTTAGGAGTTTATTTAAATATATTTTTTGGTATTCCGTATCTATGTGCTTTACCCTGTCCAGCATGAATTCCTGATCTTTGATTAACACACATATACGTTTTCCTTTTCCTTTTCCAGAATTTTCAGATGAACTAGTTGTGACCAATTCATCTACTTGAAGAAGTTCATTATCTTCTAAAGATACATAAGAAAACCTTTCAGATTCTGTTTCAGTTGTGGAATCAGAAGAATCTATTAGTAGATTAGAGATTTTTTGAATCATCTCTTCATCTATTTTTAATTCTGGTAATCTTTTATTCATTTTACAGTATTTCGAAGTATGTCCATTTTTATTAAATTTGTAACATGTAATATCTTTGTACCTAGATTCATACTTCTTGGAAATTTTATAATATTCCTCACTAGTTTTAAAGTTTCTCTTCTTATATCCTTTTTGTTTTTTTATGTGGGTTTTTATAAGTTTTACTACAACTTCCTGTACAACCTAGATAAGGTTGATTTTTGGAATTTATATCAAATTATTGACAAAAAGAGCATAGTTCTAGCTAGGGGTGAGCGGGTCCGGGTACCATAACATTTTTGAACTACCCGAACCCTACCCGGTAAAAGATTGGTTCCTAAATTTACTACCCGGAACCTACCCGTAGCAATCATTACCCAGAACAGGATCCGGGTAGGTTCCCGGGTACCCTGTAAATAAAAAAACACATATTAAGCAACAGTTTTTTAGCCTAGAGAATACAAAAGAGTTCTAAAATAATTTCATCCAGTAGTTTTTTAGCCTGCAATCGGAGTTTTTAGTACCATTATAAGAAGTTTTAGAAAACTTAATTCTGTAACCAAAACCTAAAATTGCAACCCAAATTTGATACTCAATTAATTGAATGTGTTGATTTCAAAATAAATTTGGAAATGTCTGAATTAAACTTATTTTCATGTTCATAAGCTCTTCGATACAAAAGAAAAGCTTCATTATACTAGTAAATCCCTAAATTTCATCTTCATAACTACAAAAATATACTCAAATTTTAAAAATAGATTTACATTTCAAATCAAAAAGTAATACAGATTGAAGATGAGTATCGCCTGAAATAGAACAGA
This sequence comes from Anisodus acutangulus, assembly GCA_029783415.1. Lineage (NCBI taxonomy): Eukaryota > Viridiplantae > Streptophyta > Magnoliopsida > Solanales > Solanaceae > Anisodus > Anisodus acutangulus. The sequence goes on from CM056508.1 coordinate 25,591,639, forward strand.
AGCATAGGATATTAAAAAGAAATTGAAGAGTTAGATATGAAACCAGATGCATTTTATGAATGACTTGAACAGAACCAAGGGAGAGAAAGAGGCAAATGTGAAGCTTCAATGACGACAACGATGAAAGTACCTGAGAGAAAGCTTCAACGGCGACGACGATGAAGCTCGGTGGTGTAGCTAAAACTCCATTGTTACTGAGAGAGTTTTGGGTGTTTTCTCTTAGGGCACAAAGAGCATTTTAGAATAAAATGGTGAAAAAGCTGAAATATTTGCGTCTTGGGGTGGGGAAAATCAATGTGCAGGCGTGCAACAAACAATTTTAGAGAAAGTTAAAAGTGGTCCAAATGTTTCTCAAAAAAGTAAAAATATTTAATATTTTATAGGTTTCGGGTATCGATTCCGGGTCCATTTTCCAGAATCGGAACTGGACCCGACATTGATCGGTTTCTAATTTTACTATCCGAACCCTACCCGTTATTATAATATATCTACCCGGAACCTACCCGATAGTGTCGGTTCCGATCGGGTATCTGGGTACCCTGTACCCGTGCTCACCCCTATTCTGGGTACCCTGTAAATAAAAAAACACAGATTAGCAACAATTTTTTAGCCTATGAGAATCAAAAAGAGTTCTAAAATAATTTTCATCCAGTAGTTTTTTAGCCTGCAATCGGAGTTTTTAGTACCCTTATAAGAAGTTTTAGAAAACTTATTCATTGTAGAAAAGCAAATTCTGTAACCAAAACCTAAAATTGCAAGCCAAATTTGACACTCAATTAATTGAACGTGTTGATTTCAAAATAAATTTGAAAATATCTTAATTAAACTTATTTTCGTGTTCATAAGCTCTTCGATACAAAAGAAAAGCTTTATTATACTAGTAAATCCCTAAATTTCATCTTCACAACTACAAAAATATACACAAATTTTAAAAATAGATTTACATTTCAAATCAAAAAAGTAACACAAATTGAAGATGAGTATCGCCTGAAATAGAACAGAAGCATAGGATATTAAAAAGAAATTGAAGAGTTAGATATGAACCCATATGCATTTTAGGAACGACGTGAACACAACCAAGGGAGAGAAAGAGGCAAATGTGAAGCTTCAACGACGACAACGATGAAAGTACCTGAGAGAAAGCTTCAACAACGACAACAATGAAGCTCGGTGATGTAGCTAAAACGCCATTGTCACTGAGAGAGTTTTGGGTGTTTTCTCTTAGGGCACAAAGAACATTCTATAATAAAGGGGTGAAAAAGCTAAAATATTTGCGTTTTGGGGTGGGGAAAATCAATGTGCAGGCGTGCAAGAAACAATTTTGGAGAAAGTTAAAAGTGGTCCAAATGTTTCTCAAAAAAGTAAAAATATTTAATATTTTATAGGTTCCGGGGTGTATCTGGAACAATAGTTTTGGTATTATAACTATTGGACATCCCAATTTGACTTAACTCATCTTGTATAGCCTTAATAAATTCAGATTTATTCTGTTGAATGTTTTTGACGCTATCTTTAGAAACCTGAAAGGGTCTAAAGATTGTGTTTTTTAATTTCAATTCTGTGGATTTTTCTGGGGAATCTATAGTGACTACGGGTTGGTTTTTGATGTGTTTTTTCACTATATCTAATTATTTTCCTATGGAATTTAAATTAATATTTGTAAACTTATTTTGTGCGAGAATGGATTTTATATTTGTTTTTTCATCCTCTCTGGATTTTAAAAAGGAATTGCTTCTACAGGGTGATCATGTATGGTAAGCTTAATGCCTTGTAGAGGAGGGTGGTTAGATTGGATTTTCCTAGTATCAGCTAGGGTCTCCCATTCTGGTGTTTTGTTCCTAGTTGTAACAAGGTTTACTATTTTTGAAATAGGATAATCTATGGAATTTTGAGAGAAATATATTTCAAACCGGTCGGAAATTAGAATGTATAAAAAGTTTTTAAAGAACCAAGTTCATTTTTCTAATTTATAAAAAAAATTTGTAGGAATTTCTTATCTACTTGGAATTATTTTTCTAAAACTCCAATTTCATTTACTATGTTTTCCGTTATTGAGGAAAATGTTGGACTAGTAGGTTCTTGGTCGTTAATTTTCTCTATAGCGGTGGAATTTTCATACAGGGTTTAGGTATTTCATTGGTGTAGTCTATGTTTCTTAGATTGAGTAAATCTGATGTAGAATGTCTGGATTTTGTTTTATAAGGCGTATTTATTACTGAAGGAATTTGTGAAACTCTTCCTAAATCTAGGGTCTCTACAGAACATGTATCATCATATTTACTACTTGTAGATTTTCTGTGGAATGATAGACTAACTCTATCATCCTGATATTGAATTATTTCTTTAAGATGAGTATTTGGTTGGGAAGTTTCTATGAGTTCGGGTTTAACTACTCCTTTCAAGATTCATTCTTCTGGTAAGGTAATATCCTTCCATTTAATAGGTCTTGGTATTACAGTGTTAGATCTGGAAAGATCCGTCTGTAATAGTAGTGTTTCACCTTTTTTGCTATGGTATCTAACTTTTGTAGCAAAAGAAAAAAGCATAGCTTTATAATTGATTCTAAATATTATTGCTACTGGAATTGATCCTTCAAACATTTGGTAATTATTGGTTTTTATTTCTAAGAAAAGGGATTTTATGATATTTTTATCACTATGTGATATTGACAAGTTTGGGTAACAATCAAAAGAGATTGGCCCCGTGCAGATGCTAGATTCGATAGAACTTAATAAGGAGTCCTCAAAGTTAGTGAATATGGCATCTCTTAAAATCGCAAGAATTGAAGTATTTAATCCTTCCTTAGTTAAGGGTTTTATCCCTACTTGAACTAAGTCAATATGAAGGTATTTATAATTTCTTTCCCTATGTTTCTTCAAGGAATTTTGAGAAAGCAATTGGATTGTTTCAAAGAGTTTTGATAATTGAATATATATTTCCTCTGTTTTAATTGTAAAATCAGTTTTGAAAATTTGATATTTGGAATTTTTGTAAATTTGATCTATATTTACTTTAGGTATTTCCCATTAATCTATCAATTTTTTAAAATCTTGTATAACTATTTCTTTCGAATTTATTATCTTCTTTGAATCCATAGAGGATGTTGAAACAAAATTCGAAGAAGTAGATCTTTATAAAAACGTATCCATTTTTATAAAATCTTATTTTGAAATTTAAGTTCTTCATACAATCCAAAGCTATTCACGGGTCTAACTTCCTTCCATTGAGGACTTACTACCTGACCTTCCTAGGCAAGAAAACTCAAAAAAGCCTAAACCTCTAGACAAGAATTTCATAAATCTGAACAATATTCTTCTATATCTCCACCCCCGTTGGCTCTGATACTAAACTACGTCCGAGGATCTAAATGAAATAATAGACATGGAAGGAATTGAAATATAAGGGATAATTTTAAATATATATATATATATATATATATATATATATATATATATATATATATATATATATATATATATATATATATATATATATATATATGACTTGCTTTATATTTTAAAGTCTCATTAAAATTTTAGTCGAGAGTCTATAATGCTTACTGAGTACCTATCATATAATCAAGCATTCTTTGTCATGTTGCCAATTTGTCCCCATGGACTCATTTGGCGAGGTTGCTATGAGTTAGATGACTTCCACATTTCAATATATACTTAGAGCGTACCCTACAGTTCTAGAGGATTCTATTTAGTACAACTCATTTTTATTTTTTTTTATAATCCGACTACGTCTTGTGCCAGTTGTATTTTATGCCTAATGGTAGACGTTTCATGGTACATTATGGGAAGGCAATTTTATTCAAGAGTCTTTATATGATTATACGTGATATGAAATCCGGGCTTCCTAGAGTCATAAGAATCATACTTAAAGTTTTACCGATTTTGATTTGGCTAATGAACTTCATGTTACAATTATCATATATACAAATATTTTCATATAGTATTATATGCACGTTCATGATTATGGGTGATATATGTTTAGCTAGTTCACTCGATGAGAGGTTAGACATGGGCCAGTCATGTCTCATCCTAAAATTGGGGTAGAGATTGTCACGACCTCTTTCGGGGATCGTGGTGGCACCTACACTTTTTCTACGGTAGGCGAACCACTATCAATTAACAACACGATTATAAATAAAAAAAAGTGAAAATAACACAATAGTTAATAAGATTGTCTCATTATAACATAAATACGGAAATAAGTCTGATAATAAGTTATTACAACCCCCAAAAGATCTGGTCTGTGAATACAAGAGCACTAATAAAATGGTGGCATAGTTTGAAAGTCTAAAACTGTCTCATGAAGAAATATAAAAGCAGAAGTAGAGGAAAGTGTCCAAGACATGCTGGAAGGATGCAGGCTCACCCCAAACACTAGATCTCTAAGTTGGACTCATCCACGTGGTTCAGAGCTAGAAGATGGCGTTGTATCTGCATCCAAAAAGAATGCAACAAGTGTAGCATGAGTACACAACGTACCCCAATAGGCATCATAGGCCCACAACGATGAAAGATACATAATAGAAATAAACATCAAGTTCACTCTCATGTAATTCTATCCTAAACAGTTCAATGAAATATATAACTCACCTTGTTCACCTAGAAATTCAATAACCAACAATCCAAGTATTATGAAATCAATCAACAAGATCCATTTTCATGAAGTCATCCAACTTACAATAATCAGTCCAAATCACGTTACAAATCATCAAGAAATCAATGTATAAATGAATGTATGATAGGAATGCAAATGCCAGGTACCTTTTCACAACCGGTATAGATACGTTCAAATTCTATGAATTGTAACCCATAGGGGACTCGCGCCGTCTATTTACCGCTCCTAGCCAGCCGAAATTCAACACACGTATATGACTAGAGCCCAAGACCCCTTTGGAGTCATATCAATCATTTCCATCATCTCAATGTTTTCAACCATCTCATAATATATCCTTATCTTTCCGGTCTCATTGGATCCACAACATTTCCATACCACTCCACTTTTAATATCATCAGAATCATGAGTGTATGAATGCAATGACAATAACAAGGCAAGTAATCATGATGTATGAGATGCAATCAAGTATAGGAGATGAATATCACATGCTTTCAGAAACTCAATAACACGTAATTCCATATAAATCAGTCTATCATATCGAAAGCAATGTGATGAATAAACACAACAATAATCAACAACGGCGACAAGCCCACATAATGGCGACAAGCCGAAATAACAGCAGTCAGAATCAACTTAAGGTTGATTCCCGAAATCAACATCAACACAGTTCAACACAGGTACCCACCCAAGGGTTCATCACAACCACTAAGGTAGGACCCCCAAACGCGCCCAATACCCATCAACATTTATAATAATACGTACTTCTATCGAATTCTACAAAAGATAAACTGTAGCCTACCTCAGAGCCTAGCAGGAGCCACGGACCTCAACCCTCAACGCAGGCCTTGCCCTTTCGAAGCGCCTTGTAATACTCGCAGTCTAACATATAGATTCTACGTTAATAAGTGATCTAATACAAACACAAGGACTTAGTCCTTAAAACAATCCAAAGATTCACCCTAAAATCGACCCTGAACCCACGGTAGAAAAATCCAAACTTTACTACTCGAAAAGTATGATAACATACTAAATAATTATATCCTTAAGTTAATTTGTAAACTAATCACATTTGGCCCCTAATTGCAAGATTATGTAAAAAGCCCTAATTTCAAACCCTAGGTTGCCCCCAATTTCAAAAGGGGTTTCAATACCAAATTAACTATCACAATGTCGTCATCTATCATTAATCAACCCTAGATTACAATATTACAATCATCTAATCAACAAAAAATCTCCAAATCATGATTCTTAGCCTTTTATTCTAGCATGAAAACCTATAATATCTTCTTCCCCAAATAAAAATTACACTAGGATTAGAAGAATAGTAATGAAAAGGGATGAAACATTACCTCCAATGAAGAACAATGATGGAATACACAAGAAAATCCCTTATTGTCGAGCTCTAATCCCAAGAGAAAGTTTTGGGGAAAGTGAAATCATTTTAGGGCATTTAATTCTGCGAAGCAGAATCGACATCACCAAAGCAGAGATGATTCGACAGAAAAACTGGCCACCGAGGCGGAATGACTTAAATTCCCAAATGGGCACCGGAGCGGAAAAGACTTTGCAGAGGCGGATCGCCTATACGAGAAAAGGTTTGTAGAAGCGGAACCTCCGATTTACACAAGGCCCGCATCTGCGAGTCAACCTCCACAGAGGTAGACACGCATAGGCATCCAGAAGGCCGCTGGCACGGCACACCAGAACCCAGCAGCTATAGAACTTAATTAATTCTCTACAAAATACCTGAAATGCTCCGGAACCCCTAGGATACATACCAAACATGATACCCCAAGGTAAACGATGCTACAAACTCGCTCGCGCACTTGGATTTATCATACGACCAAGCTAAGACATAATTTTCTACGAATTAACCCAAAACATCCAACTTTCACAATTTTACAAATAAAGTCATAAAGTACATATGAATGCTTCGGGAAGTGAACCGATGACTCGACTAAATCATAAATGACCCTCTGAAACTACCGAAAGCAACGAAATTCTAAAAGTCAACTTTGGATCAAACTTATCTTTCTAAATCTTTATTTTGGTTTTTCTTCAGAAAGTCACCTAAAGGTACCTCGTGATACCCATCCCCGCGCGTTACAAACCCCACATAGAGTCTACGAGAAGGATAATTTAGTCAAATAAGGGTATTTAGCTAAAAATGACCAAATGGGTCGTTACAGAGATAAACTTGGTATAAGAGTAAAGGTTTCAGAGTGTTCTAAGATGTCATAGAACCGTGTCTACTAGAGTTCTACTTATAGTTGTGTTATGTGCCACACTTATAATTGGGAGGCTACAGAACATTGAGAAAAAATTTTTGTTTCATATATTCTAGATCATGTGTTAAAGCTAAAAGTAAGAATTTTAACTCCTATTTTCGTCGATCTTAAGAATGGTCGGCACACAACACTATTGGAGGACTCAAGACTTACTGTTGAAGTTATGACAACAACTACTCTAAGGGGTGTATTCAATTAGGATTTTAAAAGACTATTTTGGGATAAATAAGTCTTGTAGTATTCATTTAAGACTTTTAAATAATCTAAACAAGTCTTGTGGTATTTAATCAAGACTATTAGGATTTTTTAAAGAGGGTGTCCAAATCTAGTGGTATTCAATCAGAATTTTAAACAAGTAACAAAAAGTCTTTTGGATTCAAAAATTTGCTAATTTCGAAAGATTTTTTTTAAATATGGAATTTGTGTGACTTTTTAGTGGGAGGTATAAATACTAAACCCTATAAAAAATTTCACCCTAACCCATCAGACTTTTCACGTGAGATTATTTTTTTGTCTGCTAGAGAAAATGAATAGTTCTTTGTGAAGATAAACAACTCTTTTTCGTGAACAAGGTATTGATGCTACCTTTTTCATGCTTTGTGGGTTTGTGTCTATTTCCTTTGTGAATTTGCTTCGTGATATTTGTTATTGCGCATGTGGCATCTTGGGTGTGTTCCTTTGTCTTTTCAAAGATTGAACAAAGCAAGCATAACCTGCCAAAACATAAATAATAGGGAAGTTTCTCACCGAACCAATTGATATTTTGGTATTATCAATGACTTTACTTTGTGTTAATGCACTGTTTGTAAGGCTTTAGGATTTGCACTGTTTCTCACCGAACCAATTGATGAATTTTTTATTTTAATTTTTATATTTTGTGTTAATGCATTGTTTGCAAGGCTTTAGGATTTGCTTTTCTGATGTAGTGAGTTTGTTTTTCCAATTTTCTGATGAAGTAGGAATAAAACCATACAACAATTGGTATTATGTGGTTTGTAAACAATTGTTATAAATAATTGGTATTGCATGTGGCCAAGGAAATAGACTGTTGCTACCTTGTTGACTGGGTCTGTCTATTTCCAGCAATTGGAATATATGTGTTATTGTCTATATATTTCCAGCAATTTGATCTGTGTTCGATATTTGATGAAGAAGATATGGATGCTGAAGAAATAGATGAAGGCCTTGAATTCAATAGCATCTAATTTGATGGATAAACCAGGATTAATTGTGCCTGCTAAAATAAGGGAAAGCACAAGGTTTTATCCTTACTTTAAGGTATATATGTGATGATTACCTAATTATACTAATATTTTAATTTTAATTATAATTGTTATTATTATTATATTTATTTTTAATCATATGGTTATCATTATATATGAATTATTGTCGGATTGCATCGGAGCTATTGATGGTACACATATTCCGACAATGGTGAGGGGACGCGATGTAAGCAACTATCGTAATCGTCATGGAAAGAAATCACAAAATATATTTGCAGCTTGTAACTTTGATTTAGAATTCATGTACGTTATTAGCGGGTGGGAAGGTTCAGCTTATGATTCAAAGCTGATAAGTGATGCCTTATCAAGAAGGAACTGACTTAAAGTGCCCCAAGGTAAGTACTTATTTTTTAAATGATAAACATATATATATATTCACATTTCATACTAATTTTATATGTATTGTATATATAATTAGGTAAATATTTCCTAGTGGATTGTGGATTTCCTAATCGATGCCAATTTTTAGCTCCATTTTGAGGTGTGCGATATCATCTCCAAGATTTTGCGGGTCATGGTTAGAGATGGCAATGGATACTGGACCCGGTCCGAATCCGGTGGATCCAGATCCGTTTTATAGGATATGGAACTTCAAAATTTGGACCCGACGGATACGGATCGGACCCGGATCCATTTCTGATGGATCAGATCTAGATCTGGATCTTGTATTTGAGATCCGTATCCGATCCAGACCCGACCCGTTGATCCATTTTTTATTAAATATATTCATAACCTAGAATGTAATTTTATAAGTATTTTCTTAAAATTTTTCATAATTTCTGTATTTTACATTCAGATTTGAACTTTATTTTTTAAATGATCCATACGTTTAAGCCCATAATTCTCAAAAGACCCAATAAAAAACTAAGCGGAAAACAAATGATGGTACAATCATTGCATGTAAAAGGAGTTGATTATTTGATCTCATTCTGTTGAAATATCCATATCTCATGGATTCGTTGCAAAATATTCCTCATAAAAGTTACAGTCATGAATGATGATTAATTGTGGTCGAATGCAACATCTAATATAAGATCAAGATTAAAACTTTAAGGCTTTCACCTTTAATTCTTGTTAAACTAATAAAAGTGCAGATTAAACAAAGAAAAATGGATGAATTGACACCCAATGTAGCTTAATGTTGTTGTAGAGCTCAATTTTCATTTGACAGACTAGGATTGAAATCTGAAACATAAAAAAAATATACAACTCTAAAAGATTTTTTTTTACATGTGGATCCAGATCCGATCCGTGGACCTGGTGGATCTGGATTTGGATCTGATTTTTATGGACCCAATGGATCTGGATCTGGATCCGGATATGGATCTAGGTATGAAAAATGGATCTGAATCTGGATCTAGTAGGATCCGATCCATATCCGATCTGTTGACATCCCTAGTCATGGTAATAACCCTCAAAATGAAAATGAATTGTCCAATCTCCGCCACGCGTCCTTGAGGAATGTGATCGAGAGGATATTTGACATTTTTAAATAACGGTTCACAATGTTTAAGTCAGCGCCTCCATTTCCATTTAACACACAAGCAGAGCTTGTGTTAGCATGTGTAGCACTCCATAACTTTCTTCGCAAAGAGTGTCGTAAAGATGAATTTTCAATTGAACCAATAGACGAATCTTCATCTTTAGTATTACCAGTTAATGAAGAAGATAATTTTGAACCTATTGTTCAAACCCAAGAGCAGCAACGAGAAGATGCTAATGCCAGAGCTAGCATATCTTTAGATATGTGGAGAAATGTTATTTAGGAGAACATGAAGCTACATCAAATTGGCTATTAAAAGATTGGAAAAATTGTATTGGTTTAATTATAATTTCTTTATTATCTTTTTCATTGACTCTTGTAATTTTGAATGTTTGCTTTTATTTTATTGTTCCATTTCTTTGTTATCTTGAACCAATTGACTTTCGTATATCATTAAAGTAGATCACCATTGCTCATCACCTGATTAAGTTGGTTGGTTAGCATCATAAATGTAAAAAATTCATGTGGTCCTTTCAAATCTTTATAAATCTTATGATAAATATTTTAAAATCCAAACGTAAAAAAATTTTATTGTAAAAATTTTAAAAATAATTTTTTTAAGTCAATACATTCCTAAATAGTCTTTTAAAATTTACTGGACTTATTTATCTATAAATAGTCTTTTAAAATCTCAATTGAATACACCTCTAAATGATGTATGAGTTATTGGTAAAAAACAATTAAAGGATGAGGCTTGAAGTAGGGACACGGACGGGATAAGACCTCTAGTATTTAAGACTTAATTGAAGAAGACGAGATAATGATATCACCAAACATATCAAGATGGTGTCAGGATTTACAGAAAGTTATATGAATGGAATGAGTAAGAAAACATCGAAAGAATATGGGCCTAAACATCTATATAATGATAAATAATTGAAATGGTCAACCATTGCGACGACTGGTAATGAGACCAAATTAGACACAAATAAGGAGAATAGAAAATGAAGAGTTAAACGAGAGGGTTCACATCTCGGGAGTGAGGATGTAATCTAGTATGCAAAGAAGGGGACCAAGTGATCAAAGTAACATGAATTAGTTAAAGTTACTATACACGTTTTGTGGCTCCGATAAGGACAATCACGTCTACATATGCTGAGGGCCGTTGAGAATATATCTCACGGTGGAAAGGTAATGCAACAAATCAAACCCTTATTTTTGGTTAAAACACTCAATTTTGTGATTTAAAACTTTGTACAAGTCATATTGATAATTTAAGACTTATTTTGGGTGATTTTGATTTGGACCTGAGTGGTTCAGATGGGGTTTAGGTAGCAAAAATCAGATCTAGACTGCATAGAATTTTATTTTATCTGGTGCGAGTATAATCGTGCTAAGATAGCGTTATCACGTTGAAGGAATTTCTCCAGGCCAGCACTATCACACCAAGAGCGGGTGCGAAAACGCACCAGGGCAGGTTGGTGTTCAGTGCTAACGCTCTTTGGGGGCGTGATTTTGTAGGCCAAACATTCTGCCTCGGGTACGATTGCACAGTTTCGACATTGTTTTCCATAGTTGTGTTTTGACGAGTTGAGCATAATATATATATATTTATATGTACCTACATAAATGGTCTACCTGTATAGCTTAATATGAACTTAGAGAAGAACGTCGAGTATCTAAAATGTGGTTACTATATTGGCATATGAGTCATAGATTCTTACAGTATTTGATAAAATATATGTGAAATTACTGGCACCTTCGAGGCCATACTAATATTTTGAAGGAATCAATATTGTAGTATTGAAAGGGAAGGGAGGGTGGGGGTGGAGTTCCTATTTCAGAACTTTCCCACTAAAAGTCTTGAAGATATGCTTTCTGATTTTTCATTAATTGTTGGATGTTCATTCGTAGTGTTCAAATGGTCAGAGACAGGTGTTTGCCAAATCCTCCTCTTTGTTATCTCTTGTACTATATTATAATCTTGCACAAAATCATTATGTATCTCGTCTAACTTTTTGCATTTTAAATTTAATGCTACTCTGTAATTAATATGACTTCGATGCTTGCATTATTTGATTGAAAAAAAAGTATTCATCTTTAACTCCACTAAACATTAGACTTGTTTAGTTTCTGTCTCTTACATTTTACAGACACCACATTTACATGCTATTCACTTAAGGAATCACAAAACACGATACTCTGATTTTTTCTTTGCTTGCTGACTTATACATTTGAATGTGTACTTTTTCTTCTATCTTGATAATTTCAAAGGTTTACTCTTCCTTTTCAATATCTGTGAAATTATTGTCAACTGTACTCAATTACTTTTTTTTGGTGGAAGGTAGGAAATTGAACCCTCACTAACAAAGTAAAAATTCAAATAGTTAATCAACTGAGTACTGAGATTCCCCTACTCAATTATTTCTTGCTTCTTTGTATAGGCAAAAAAAGGCGAAAAAGATGGCCAAGAAAACACTAAAAGCCACATGGAAAACGCATCACCGTTTGTACATACGTAAAATAGATATGATTCTGTAACACTTGGATATACACTTGGATATATAGACTGTATATTTTGATCCATATGTATATAAATAATACCCAGCAATTAGCATGCAATATTTGCTTATCTCAGTATGTAAATAATAATCAATAATTAGCATGCAATGTTGCTTATTCAACTTTCACAATATTGGATCTGTGCTAGGACGGGCTATATACACCTAACATGCATTTATAAATATTCTTTTCCTATTGCCTCATTTGTATGCTCATTTCTTGTTTGATCTTATTAAAACAATTTTAAACTGCACCAGTACGGCAGATAGCGAAAAAGATTAAGCTTTAGTATCTAGTGCAATGTGGACACTAATTTTTAGGTGAAAGTTTCTTCTTTACAGTGAGAATCAAGCTTGGAACTAAAAACCGACCTCGTACTAAAAGAAAATTTAAAAATCAAAGAATGATAGCGTAGAAACTCTACCTAGCCTGTTTTTGTCTGATAAATGTGAGTCTTGAAATTAATCAAATGAGGATGAAAAAGAATATTAAATAAAAAAGACAACTAAAACACCCCTCCCTCAGGAGAAAGAGAAGAAAAAGAATCCAAACTAGAGCTTCTTTACATTGATGCCAAAAGCCCGCGCATTTCTGGGATGGAAGGGATGGTCTCAGTGGGGTAAACCTTATTTATAAGTTGGACGAAGCTCTCATACTTGTCCAGGAACTCCTTCTGCAAGTTTATGAATGTTGTAGCAAAACTTGATCAGAAAATCAACCAAGGGCAAGAAGTAGATGAAAACAGAGAGCTAAAAGCATACCTAGGCACGAAATGAAAATATTAGGCAACTCCAAAGATTGCTCAAGCTTTTAGTGTCAAAAGGACAATGCATTTTTAAAAGTTCAAGAATTTCTTCTACATCACCATAGGCCCACTCCAATTTATAACTTTATCAATGTAAATCATGCTTCCGATGGCGCCAGTCCCACCCTTTTCAAGTTGTCTATCTACCACATCATTTATGCGAGTTTTCTAAGAGAATTAGACCATCTAAGGTCTAGATGAAAACCCTGGATTGGCTCTAAACCTCACATAAAGTTAAGTCAATACAAATAACTTAATCCAACCCCAAAATGAAACTGAGATACTCAAGGGCAGAAAAGATTTTCAGTTGAAAAATGCGATCCGATACATTCGACTAAGACATTAGCAATCACAACCAACTTTTGCCACATGAAACACATAAGGTGCTCCAAATTCATAGAGGTGTAGCTACCCATTGAATTTGCAAAGTAATTAATTTCAATATCCAATATGCTAGATATACCTTGCATTTATCCCATAGAGAAGGCAACAACTCCTCCGAGGCTAAGTTCTTCTGCAATCTCTTATACATTGCGCTGATGGACTTATCCACCTGTTGAAGCAAAATTTATCATTTAAGAAAGATACCCCAATTTAGTAGATAAATTGAGGAAATCGACTGACTTACCCCAGATAAACTGTATTTTGCCACCTTCCTAAGATCCGCTTTTGACAATCCAATCTGGAACGGAATCTAATAAAAATGGCACAGATCATTAGCGGAAGATGATTGTGGCAGTTGGAGAAGCAGCTGTTTATTTGTTAAGATGGTATACTCATCCAAAGACAGAATGAAATGGGAAGCAAGTTCAAACTGTGGATTTTAACACTCTTCCTGATTCTTCCTGCTCAACCCCCCTTCCCCCCACTAAAGAATAAGAAGATAAAACAAAGAGTAACTTCATATTTTCTACTGCGTACTTGCAGAAAGAAAGTTTAACACCTAGATACAAATAAGGAAATTTAGGGGCGTTTGGTTAAGAAAAATT